>JBBHKE010002507.1:0-141162 GCA_037447655.1 Zygnema cylindricum | reverse complement strand
GTCACACATAGAGTGGGAAAATCGCACCGCTGCGATTCTTTTATGGATAGCCGACGATTCGAGTCAAGAGCGAGTGGACTACCGTACCGTACCGTTCTTCGGGTCGTTTGAAAGTCGATGGACGTTGACTAAGCTTTCAGTACGGAATGCGCTCATTGTAAGACTGGACCGTCGCTGTCAGTACGGATGATGTGTCGGGTTGGTTCAACATTTAATTCTGTGCATTGTAGTCTTAAACTTTGGGCCTCCCTCCCACCCTCATCTCTCCCTCATCTCTCCCTCTCACCTAATGAGATGTTGATCACTATTTAGTGATGAATTGGAGGGGTAGGAGAGTGAGGTAAATTAATGGGTAAAAGGAGCTTCGGCCAAAATATGCGAATTCCCTTTTGTCCTATTGTCAATCTTTGTGAATTAAGCAATGTGGTGTTTTTGGTGATTATTTAATTTTGGTAGTTATGTGTATCGATCCTAGGAACTCAATTAAAAGAAATAGGGAAAAAAAAAACACCATGAGTTACGTATGCCCACAAACGTGCATTTATTCCCCTTCCTCCCTTTTCCATCCCCATATTTCCTAAAAGAAGATTTCCATCCATCAATACTATTTCAAAAATCCCTTTTATGTCCAATAAATGAACATAAAATGAACATACAACAAGAAAAGATATAGAAAAAAAAATTAGATGAGCACGTCTATTTATTACACCCCAAATGGCACTGCCCTTAACCTTCGATCCTATCAATCATTTCCGTATCGTACGATATGCCGATACGCTCCTCGCAATTTATGTACGAAATTTCAAATTTGTGCACCTAAGGGTACTTTCGCATATGTTAAAGTTATCGTTATTTTCTGTCGTTTTCATCCATAACTTAGAAAAAAACGAGAAAATCCGCGGCCATACCAAAAAATACCGTACAAGTTGCGTTACCTCGAAACTTTATATGTACTGGAGTTTGTCGTCTAGCGCCATGCAATTTGTCGTCTAGCGCGTTTCGACCCATTTTCGCACCCTTTAGCTCATCTTCAAACTTTATACAAAATCACCTCGCGAGGTAATTTTAAATAAAGTTCCATGAGGTGAGCGAATAGGCAGATGCCGTCGCACGTGTCAAAAGTTTTTTACAATTTTATGCACAGAGTACAAAAAAAAAAACCCACTACACGTTTCCAACCTGTGAGTGACTTTCTTCCGCGCGCTTTTTTCCGTACAAGGGCAGTGGAGGAGGTCTCAACCAACGGACGTCATTTCGCAAAAGCGAAGTCCGTGAAAGCGCCTCTCTCTCTCTCTCCCTCTTTCATTATCGCGTCTTTCTCACAATTCTTGCAATGAAAAGCATCAATAATGGTATCAAATGAAAGATCTCTAAAAACGGTTTCTTTTTACTATCTTTGGGCGTATTTTGATGGCAAGTAGAGTGAGAAAAGACTAAAAAACAAAATCGGGAAACCATGGCGTAAAGTTTTAAATTTGTAATGTCGGCGCTGTCATAATGTGAGCGTGACGTCAAAATGTCACAAACCCTAAACATCTACAATGTCACAAGTAGCTAGACGTCTACAACCGTCGCTACTTTGTAAACGTCATCAATTGTTGCGAGGTTTGTAGTCGTTTACAACCGTCACAAATTACACCCGCGTCTACATCCGTCACAATCTAAGGTAACGATTTCATTTCTGTGCATTCGGATGCTCTGAAAGTAGTACGGAGCATCTTCGCTAAAAACAAAGTTACAATACTAAAATTTCGGTTACATGCGAAAGTACCCTAATTTTTGCATATGTACGAAACTTTCACTACAGTACTGTACCTTATGCAGAATAGAAGTTCCGTGCGGGGATTCGTATGAAATCTTCGCACGTTTTAAACAGAAGCTCACAATAACGAGGAAACATGGGTAAGTTGACAACCGTCCGATTACAAGTAGAACGCTAAGGATTCCATATTCAAGGCGCTGAACCGTCGAAATAAACCGTTTTTTAAAAGTTCGCGATGAGACGATTGGAAGAACGACTACGTGGTGCTTTGTCCGCTTGGTTTCCCATTTGTCGGCAGTCAAGCTGCGCCAGCCTGACCAGGTAGGATAAAAAGTACAGATTTTGGTTCACCAAACTGTCTTATTAATTGGCTGTTTACCGTTAAGTTCGGTGTAGTTCGGTATTGTTGACGCTTTGAGGTGCGAGGCGTCGTTACTCGAAAAATGAGGGGGGGCGACGTGGATGCCTTCACAAGCCGCGCCACGTGCCACCGGAGCCCCCAAAAGTTGCAAGATTCAGTGCGCTAACTATTAACGTTTTTTGGTGTTTAAACTCGGCTAATATAAGCACTCTTGTCGGATTATTAATCTTACGGTTGCAATGTAAAGCGAAGATTCTTTTCTTCTGATCGACGGTCTCCGAGAGACAAATAGTGTGCACAAGTGAAAAGCTCATTTGAGTGGCGAGAGAAAAAGTTAAAAGCGAGAGGAGGTGCACGGTACACCCGTCATAGGTTCAATATCGCGTATCGGGACCATAGTGTTTGTATCGCACCCGATACACTAGCGAGATACCGCTTCATGATTCTTCTCAACGCTATTGACATGGGGATCGTATCGACCCGATATTTCACAAATTAGTTAGGCTGCGATACACACTTTTTTAGAGAAGAAAGGCAAAAAAATAAAATAAAACCAAAAAAAGGCAAATGGAGCTACTCACATTCCAACTGCTTCATCTCCCTATTTCCCCAATCCCACATCCATCAAATTACATGCAAAAAAAATGAATTCAAAACTGAACATTGATTTTATCATCCACACCATAAAAATTCACATTCAAAAACAATGTTAATTCCAAATTTCGAAAAACAAACAATGCCTTTGTGAAATGTCCCACATCACGAATCCAAAAATAAAACGAAAACAAACAAAACAATTTATGGAGAAAAGCAAGATTCATGACAAAAAAAGAACAAGGAGCATGACAAATGACAAATATGTCTGAAAAGAAGGCTTTTGAATTCTAGAAAAGTACAAAAACCAGATTATTACACCATAGCCAATTGATGTGGCCAAAATAAATGTTTTCGGATCAATCTTTACGCCACATTTTTATCTCCGACAAAAGTTAAAACCTCAAATCAATGATCTGCTTTCTAAAAACTTTTTACTTTTGACCCCTTTTCGCTAAAAACAAGCTAATTCGAGGTTTTAATTTAAAAGTTTATCCGCTAAACCATTTTTGAAGTTCTATGTGGATCAGTTTTCCAAAAGTAAAATATACCTCCTCAATTCACTATATTACACACAATATTTAATAGCCTGTGTCTCTAACGGAAACCGTTTCGATAGCGGAAAACCATTATCTGCAACGGATACTGTGTCCTCTGACATAATTCGTAATGCGGTGGGGAACTGTGATTTGTACCGGAAGCAGTCACTAAAGCTGTAGCAACTGTAACCGAAACTGTAACTGACATTATAACTGAAAACTGTTAACTGTAACTGAATAGAGGTTCCTAATTAGTGTAGGTATGGCAGTTTTCGGCTTCGAGCCAAAACCCAATTTCGCAAAACGATCGAAATTGAAAACCCAAAACTCAAATTTTTGGAAACTCCGAAAAGCATCCGCAAAAAAGTTTTTAAGTTCTGGGATCAAAAAAACGAACGTTTTTTTTTTCTGCGCAAAGGATTCGAGCGGAACTATGGAAACTGCAAAAGTATTATTCTGAAGGTTTCGGTTTAGTCGCAGTGAAAAAAGAGAGAAAACACAAAAAATAGGGGGGAAGAGAGAGGGAGAAGGGCAAAAAAATTGGAGGGAAGGGGGGAAAGAGAGAGAGAGAGAGAGAGAGAGAGAGAGAGAGAGAGAGAGAGAGAGAGAGAGAGAGAGAGAGAGAGAGAGAGAGAGAGAGAGAGAGAGAGAGAGAGAGAGAGAGAGAGAGAGAGAGAGAGAGAGAGAGAGAGAGAGAAGAGGAGGTGGGAGGAAGGGAGGAAGGACGGGAGGAAGGGAAGGAGGGAGGGAGAACGGGGAGAAGGGAGGCAGGAAGGGAGAGAAGGAGAGAGGGAGGGAGGTTGGTTGAGGGTGGGAGGGGGGGACTTGGGGTGGGAAGAGCGGAAAGTCGGGCACGATAGACTGTTGGGAGGGGGGCAGAGATAAGAGGGTAAGGCAAGCCCTCTCTCTCGTCCCCTTCACCCCATTCCCCAATTACATTTTTATCCACACTATTTCAGGTTTCAACTAAATTATTATAAAAAAACAAAAAACAACCAACGTTCCTATTGCACAATTAATTCGGAAAGCAACATTCGTTTTTCCTACTTTTGTAAAAAAAAAAAAAAAAAAAAAAAACAAACTGAAGAAAAATTAAAAACCCAGACTTCCATTATAAAGAGGTGAACATGTCAATTTTTCCGTCCTTATTCTGTCCGTACACCCTTCGCCGCTACACCTCCGAACCATTTCCGTACACACTACCCGAAACGGCTAACCCGACAACTTCCGTACATCCGTCCGTATAACCGTCCGTACACTCCTCAGTTAACGACAACCGCCACCTTCGCCGCGGCGGCCGCCTGCTGCTGCTTGACTTGTCGCGGAGTGACCATCCACGCCTTTTCCTTCATGAACTCCTTCACATGCGCCACACGTGCGATGACGTTTTTGAATTCGGTGTAAAAAATCGTCGCGAATATGAGGTACAGCCACCACCAGTTCCCCCTCTTTTTGATATTCTTGTTCGACATCCAATAGGCGAACAGGATTTGCGCGGGACCGCACGAAAACGTAAATACTGTGGTCGCGAGGTAAATCGAATCCAGCCAATTGATGGCGCCCATTCCGCTTTCCTTGTAGGCGAGAAACGCGAGGAGAGGCATGATCTGGAGGGAAATCCAAGGGTAGATCTCGCGCCACAAAAATAAATGGAACAATCCCATCCGTTGCCAGAAAGTCAGATTTTTGCAAACCATTCCCGGGAAGAAATGTTTCATGGACACCTGGAACCATCCCTGAGCCCATCGCAGCCGTTGATTCCAGACTTGTTTTAGGGTTACAGTCGCCAGCTCGGACGAAATCAATCCCGGATCCGATTTGATTCTGCCTCCTTCCAAAAGCGTACGGATAGACGAATCGATGTCCTCCGTAAGCATAGAACCGTCCATCCCGATTTTAGCCAACAGAGGAGTCCTCCAGTATCCGTTGGACCCACCGAAAAATCCAAACTGGTGAATCATTTCGGATCCCGGATGACCAATGGCGTAAATCGTCTCAAATTCCACCGCCACGACCTTCGCCATCCAACTGTCCTCCCCATTCCGTACCAAACAATGCCCCTGTACGATATCGTACCCGTTACTGAGCCATCTCCACGCCCGCATAAACCCGTCCGGCGCCGGACAATGATCCGCGTCGAACACGCCGACAAACTCCCCTCGAATCAACTTAATCCCCGCGTTCACATTCTCCGCCTTCGACCTCGAATGCATCACCCGATACGGCAAAAATCGGTCCGGCCTCTGCCTCCCCATCTCCGCCAATATCGACTCCACCTCGGGCATATCCTTGGGCGTATTATACGCCAGAATCACCTGCAGCGGCGCCGGATACTCCACATTCAAAAAGGCTTCGATAGTTTCCAGAAGCGTATCGGCTTCGTTCGGCAGATACGCCGCAATGATTGCCGACGCCGGCGGGTACGCCGTCAGCGGCGGCGGCGGCTCGTGTTTCGTGAAAAATAACGCCAGGAAGCACTCCGTCCAGACGACCAGCGCCGTGGCGACGAGCATAGCGACGGTGCCTATGTAGCAGTAGCCGGAGATGTCGACGCCCAGAACGGAATCGCAGAACACATAGAACGCGAAGGGGACCACGAGGCCGAGGAAGAAAGTGAGGAGGATCTGGAGGGGGGAATGGAGGGATGGGGTGGAGGAATGGTGGGGGAAGGGAAGAAGTGGGGGAAGGGGGAGGGGAAGGGGGGGGGAAAAGGGGAAAAGGAGGTGGAATGAGAAGGGAGGGAGAGACGGGGAAAATGGAAGGGGGAAAGGTGGGGAAGGTAGGGAAGGAAATGGAAAACTGGAAAGGGAAGGGAAAAGAGAGAGAGGGAGAGAGAGAGAGAGAGAGATGTTCTTTTTCAAAGTTGTTTCCGAAGGAAAAGTTCCAGTTTTGAAGAAATAAATCCCGAGGTTGACAAATAACCTTTCAAAAAGCCTTGGATTCTTCCTTTTCCTCCTGTCCCACCAACAGTTTCCACACTATTAAGGCTTCCTTAGCCTTCCACGTGTACTAAGACGACATTCCAAAAGCAGCCATGGCTCCTTCCCCTTCCTCGTGGCTCCTCTTCCTACTCCCTCCTCCTCCTCCTTCTCCTCCTTCTCCCGCCACCACTACTCCTGTTCCCTCCTCCTGCTCCTGCCTCCCTCGGATGCCACACTCCCACTCTCCTCTCTCTCCTAACTCTCCGCTTCTCCGCCTCTCCGCTGTTCCCTTTCTCTCTCTCACTCTCCCTCTCTCTCTCTCTCTCCCAACCGTCTGGCGAAGTGAGTTAGGCGGAGCGGCTTCCCAAGCTCCCTTTGGTTCGCTCACCGGACGGCTTGGTGCAATCCGCTCTGCTGCCGGCTGTACCCTCCGCCCAACAGTTTTGTATTCCCCGCCACTCGGCCCTGTACGGCGGCCGGTGTGGCAGTTAGTCGGCGCGTACCCCGCAGCGGACGTAAAGCCGCGCGACGTGACGGGTCTGTTTCGCAGCGCGGCGGTACGATCGCGTACGCTGTCGCACGTTGACGTAAGAAGTCAAAACTGGCCGTACGAAGGGTGTAACAGTTCGGTACGGATTCGTGCGATGTTTGAGGTTTGGACTGGTGCGCCAGGCGACGATGGTTTCGAGGATGATGTCGGGATCGCACGATGGCCGTACGATGGGAGTGGTGTACGAATGGGTGGAGTACGGAAAAGGATGTGGCGGGGGGGAGATGTACGGAGGATAACGGAATTGGGAGGAGGTACATCGGCGGGTGGCGGTGTCACGCGTCGGCGGTTTAATAAGACAAATTGGTAAGTTAGGAGAAGGGAGTAAAGGGCGGCGGTTCGGTAAATTGAAACCTATTGACGGATTATACGGATATGAATCCGTACGTTTTTATGAGTACAAAAGGAGACGGATGTCACAAAAACAGTACAGACGCGAGAATAGCGGGAAAAGCGGGAGAGTAATATGAGCATGGAAAATGTGGGGGCGAGGAGAAGAAACTGACAAAGAATTACCGGTATTGTGTACTAGAAAGGGGAAAGGACAGGACACTCTCGCGACCGACAAAATCCTGGATGACACCCTAAACGTACGGATGACACCCTAAACGTACGGGTGACACCCTAAATTTACGAGTGACACCCTAAACGTACAAATGACAGAATATGCTACGCTGTTTCGGGATCGCGAAGAAGACTGCCGTACACTACTTTCTCGACCTTTCTTGACATTGGCTAAAAAACGATGTTGTTATATCGAGACGATATTTCTGATGTTGAATACAGCACACGATATGTAACATAGATCCTGTATCGGCCGTGAAGTTCAGTACAAAAAAAAATGAAGGCTGGAATACGCAACCTCATTGAATCTTATACAGCATTGATAACCTCATACATAACACCGTTTGCTGTCCTTTGTAATGTCAAATAATTACTAAAACTCAATCGGCGCCCTTACCGCTATGACTAGGGCAAAACTCTGTAAAAACAACAAAACAAATCGAAAGGCAACACGAAAGTAGAGTTGGCAAAGTCGGCAGTGCCATGTCATGTCTATACGGAAATAGTATGACCTACGACAATTTTAATCCTTTACAGTTTTTACGATTTTATGTGTTACAACCGCTTATATTCGTTCAATGTGAAATAGCTGCTGAAGTACAGTTAACACATGATGGACCAAAATAGGTGAGAGATTTACAAATAAATGAGAAAGAAAGAAAGTTTTATATTTCTTATATTTCGATACCAAAACATCCATCGTTGTGAACAAAATATTAAAATACCCTTAACCTAGGTAGAAAGCCGAATTAAGTTAACCACGGGGATCGGCCAAAACAAAACCCTTACCGGCCATAAACATGCCCTGGCATTCTCAACCTCCGAAAATGAGGTGTAGCGATTCACCGCCCAATAAATGATAATTGTTCATAATAGGTATGTAAAGAAGTTAACAAAATTGAAAGAAAAATTATATGCATATATATATATATATATATATATATATATCCATTTCCTTTTCGATGCCACAACACCTACCGATGTGAACCGAAGACACTTTGGAATAAACATTGTCGAACTATTTCAAATTGTTAGGTGACAATAGATAAAAAAACGTACAATCTTCTTTAAAAGTTGTCCAATTATGCAATATTATAACATTCAGATGTAGGGCGTAAGCGTATTACCTCGACATAACAAAATTAGGTATCTAAAGGTTCAAGTCTACACAAGCAAATACTGAAACGTTAATACGAATATGAAGAACTTAATCTAATCTTATAAATATTGGTTACTTAAATTTTTAATTATATTTCGTAAAATGAGATTGATTGGATGAGCTTCAATTCACTACGACGGATAATGTATTAAGGGTCATTAACGATGACTGACGTATATATACTTAAAAACAACGTTTATCAATATACCAACGGATGTGTCCGTTATTATACTTGTCGACAACACACATGAATATATACGGTATAGTTGAAACACTCACACATATTACAGTATATTACGAGGATGCAAACTGTATACTATTAGAGACGGCGACGCCTTTTTCTCTCTAAGTGCATCACGTTTGCTAAGGGGCAAAGGAAGACAACGACGACGTGGGTTTTTTTCAAGGCCTATACTGCTGTGGTAAATGTTTGCCATTTGAGGGATGGTTTTCGTGGCTTTCACGTGTCTCGAAGCAAAGAATAACAAGTATATACTTTATATCGTCAATACATTGTGTCTTTGTTTTTTTCTTTTTGTAGGCCGTCAACTGGGGTGTTTTTTGTTTTGGTTCTTTGCTATTGTTAGTAATGGTTTGTTTCGTTTCATTTTTTATTTTAGGCGTATCTTAATTTCTTCTGACTCTTGTAGTCTCATGATATTTTATCTATTTTTACCCCTTTTGTACACAGATGGTTTTACCATGGCAATTTTTGCAGTAAAGAATCATTTCTTATTGACGTAGTGGAGTAATTAATGCTAGGCTTAAGTTAATGTTATTAATTATAACGCAAGTATGAATGATGTGGCTGGTTTAGAACCGCTCAAACAATTAGACACTAAAAAAACAACAATAAAAGTCATTGACACTATTTTAGACGCAAGTGGTACAATTTAGTGGCACCTATATTGTGTCATATAAGCTAATAACGGTAAATGGTGCAATGGACTACACCGCGAATCGTTATTAGTGTCAAAGTTTAGATAGTGTTGAAGAAAATTTGCCGTACTTGATGCTAATTAAGAATTTGATTTAAAAAAAAAGGTGTATCCTAATTTCAGCGTTAATTTTAATTTGGGAACAACAAAAATGGAATATTCACCGTACGATTATATACATTAACATATGTATCCGTACAAAATGTAAGAAATCGTACGCCGTCGCGAATTTAAAATATCCGTACATGCCATGCTAATTTACATGTCGGACTAATCCCGTTTTTTTGAGCGCACGTTCCTATGCGTGCGCGTCTGATTTAATTCATTTTCTTGTAAATTTTCACTTGAAAAGGTACATTTATGTACGGTATGACATCGACCTTACACCACACTATCTAGATTTTATTGTACTTTCGGGCTTTACGCTATTTTGTACGGTACCTTTATTAACGTCAAGGAAAAATTAAAATCATGTATCCTATTTGAAAAAAAAAATCAAAATTTCAAGAACCCAAATTAGAGTTATTGACACTAATAGCGATTCGCGGTGTTGTTACTTTAGTTGCTGGCATTGTTTGGCGCCAAATCATAAATAGTGCTAATGTTAAGCAATTAAAGTTGACCACGCCGTTTGGACATAACACACAATTCAAACCACTAAAAAGAACACCACGCTATATATTTCGTAACGCTTAACACGAATAAATCATAAACTCTATTAACAGTGTGCAATGTGGCTAAAACCGTTGGTTTGAACAACATCCTCCCAGTTTCGCTCCTGAAAACAGGGAAGTTTCATGGACACTCTAGCGACGATTCAAGGTATGTGCCCATGCGCCAGCGCAAAGGGAGGCACCGTACAGATTTTGTTTTGTCGTCGCCCGCAACAATTGAACGCCGGATCGAGAAAATCTCCTGCCGTACGACGAGATTGTGAAATTGAAGTACAATTTATGTCATCCTAAAACTTAAATTTGTGACCCACTGTCACGTCATGCTTCAATCTTACGTTTCAAGCAATGTGACATCTGACGCACGATTGCTCTTCCGTACATTTCACGTACGATTTCAACCGCATCGCACGAGGGAAGGTACAGGGACTGTTTTTTTCACCCGTCTTGCGCATGTACGGACATGTGCATGTACGGACACATATGTACGAAAATGTGCAGGGAGTCTCGGACCTCCAATTTCGTTTGGAAAACCCTCCGCCGCCGCCTCTCCCTCTCCCTCTTGTTGGAACGAATGACGTCAGTCTTTTGATGAGACAAAAGGGCCAACGAGATCAAGAAGCCGTGACGGAAAATGTTAGTGACGTCACTACTGTAGTGTCACAAATAAACGTGACGTCGACAATGTCACAAAAATCCAGCCGTCTACAACGTCACAAAAAAATGACGTTTACAATCGCACAAAACTATGGATCGTCTACAAATGTCACGACTTTTAGTGACGATTTCTGTCGTCGAACATTCAAATACCCGTAAAATGCGTACGGAGAATTCCCGCTACAAGACAAATTTTGCTTGCTGAGTTACGGTTGGGTCGGCACATACCCTCTACCTGTATTACCTGTCATTTCTGGGAGTTTCGAAAAGCTTATCGCAAGCTTTGTGCATTTGTCGTTTCATCCATCGGAAACGTCCGATGTACTTTATTGTACGAACGACTTTGTACTTCCCTATTGTCATGTTTAAACTAAAAAAACAGAACAGGTGAGCGATATTTTTGACGCATCTGCTGCCTACGTGGCGCGTCTGACAATTATTGCTGCATGTGACACGTGGCAATGTAGGGATGACACAGCGTTTTTAGATTTCTTGAAAATATAATATTGTCGGCAATCTTTTTTAGCCTCTTCCTCGCAACTTGCGTCCTAGCTTGTACCTTCCATGACCCAATTTTGTCGTTTGTAACTTGACTATTGACCTCACACGTGCGAGTACACTGACAAAAATGAGAATATGACAAATTTCAGGCTATATTCTTGCGGAACATGCAAGCTGTTTGTTCTAAGCAAAAACGACAAGATCTTTTGAATGGGAGCGGGACGAGAAGGTAGAAAAGAAATAGTTTGACGGCTATTTTTTTGGAAATCGTTTTGACTGTTTCTCATTTTGTCGGCTAGCCTAAGCGTCGGCGAATGATTGGACAACCGTGCATTGCGGCTCCTGGGATTCCGTTTTCATACAGAAACAATTATTTTTGTGAGCGTAAACGTTCCTATGGATTTTTGCTGGCGTACGGCTCTAAACCGATACTCCAAACCGATGTAAATGTACTTTTTTTTTGTTCATTTTGTATGTTTTTAGGGTTTCCCTTTTTTTTGTTTAAAGTGCTAGTCATATAATTGCAATTACGATCCACACTGTAATAGTTTTAAAGATTCTAATGTCGTTTCGGTGACACGCGGTCAGCAATTTCTGTACTTTCTGAGGAAATGTAATTCCACGTGGATTATGTTCTGTACTTTTGTCGTATTATGATGATTTTTAATTTTTGCGCAAACAGCTTCATTAAACTCTGAAACCGCCGAATGCGTTGACACCTGTCAAGTCACAAAAGCTTCTTATAGTCCTTTTTAAATATAGTGTAAGTGACGTGTCCCAAGGCGGTAGAGTTTCATATTCCGTACGTGTACTTTACGATGAAACCCTAAAGCGGGAATTCCACTCTAAAATTTGATTGGAGCAAACTTACTAAACAGCCAACCGCCAATGGGAGTCAAAGCAGCCAATGTACCGCCGGCCAACGGAATAAACGGCCGACGAAATAAATGCAGGTCACTGAGCGGCAGCTTTTTCTGACGACGATCAGTTTTCTAGACGTCGCACCGTTTTGAATTATTTTGGCGTACATGAAACGCCTACGCATACGCCAAGACTTAACTCGCCCGGTTACAAGGATTCCGTACACTTGATTCGTGAATTTAATGATTGATTAGTTCCTCCCAAAGATTTCTTACCTTTAGTTCCGTAATTCTCAAAGATCTGGAGATCGTAAGTATATCCTTTTCCATAATCGCAAGCTGGAAAAACATTGTTTTTCACGCCTCCAAGCTTATTCGCAAGTGTGAACAGCTAAATTATGACGGTTAAAAAGTCGGTGCAAGTATTTTCATATTAGGGCGTGTCCCCATGTAACCGAAACTTTGAAACGTTACTTTGGATTTTAGCGCAGATTTTACGGTGTACTTTTCAAAGTGTGCCTATGTCAATCATTACTTGCGCCTTCATTACTTCAATTATGTGACAGTTGTAGACGTCTACAAAATGTGCCTACGAAACGAAATGTAGACGACGTCTACAAAAACGGCGACGGTTGTAGGCGTCGAGGTTTTTGTGACATTGTAGATGTTTAGGGTTTTGTGACATAGTGAAGTCATGCTACCATGTGACGTCATCACTACGTAGATTTTCCTCCATGGCTTCCCGATTTCGTTTTCTTATCTTTTATCATTCGATCTGCCATCAAACTTAGACCAAAAATATTAAAAAAAAATAAATAAAAACATCTTTCATTTGATATTATTATTGTTGCATCTCGTGTAAACAACAGAGAAAGAGGAGTGGTCGAGTGAGAAAGAAGGGGAGAGACGAGGATGACGTAAAATTTTGCAAAGGACCCATGAATGAAAGTGGAGGCCTGAGACCCCAACGATTTTTTTCCGTACATGCTCGTCATTTTCGTACGTACATGGGCGTGACGAGCAGGGGAAAAAATAGAGTGTACTCTCCGTCGTTCATTTTTTTTCAAAACGTTTGACGCGTGCAATCCCGGTTTTCTATTCGTCAATAGGGTAGTATTTTGATAAAAATGAGGTCACGATTTGATTCCAGTGCAAGTGTGAAGATGAGCTGGAAGTGGGTCGCGATGATAATAACCCCAAATTGCCGTACCTTCAAAGTTCCAAGATGAGGCAAAATGTACTTATGTTTTTGCCCAGTTTTCGTACGGCGTAATACTTTCTTGTTGCAAGTCCCAATTTCTGTGAAAACAACGGAAAGAACCCTTTAACACATGGGGACACACCCTTATTCTGCCAAAAACTGAGGGTATGTCCCCATGTACTTGTAACTTAGCGAACTTACTTTGTATTTTAGCTCGGATCTGGCGGACCCGCTTTTCAAGTGTCCCTATGTGTAAGAACGTATTGTAAGTTACGTTTGTGACGAGAGTATACGTCGACAATACTTGTGGCGGTTGTCAATGTCTACAATCTGTGTTGTCGGACGTTATTTTTTGGAACTTCTTGTGTGACGTCGCATGTCTTACCGTGACATTGTAGACGTACCGCCTTCCACCCTGTACCGTTTCACGGTTGAAGAAGTTGCGCTTTGCCTTTGCGTCTCTTGTCCGGTCGACGTGAAATGGCATCGGAATTTCGAGACCCTTGCAAAAAAAAAATCCGTACTGGACGAAAACGGACAAACCAAACAAATTGTGTAATTTTCTTTGTCGTATTAAATGCAAACGGACAAAACATAGCGACTTCCGTACTTTCCTTTGTCTTTGAAAATCGTGTGAAATACTTCGAAAACTACGGCACGTGCGAATATGTGTTCCTATTTGTTTATATAAAATCCTTAGTTTTAAAACACATCGCGCATGTGTTTTAAAGATATGGTTGAAGATGACGTTTTTTGACATCGAAGTGGGTCGAAAAACACAAGACGACAATTTTTCGTACATCCTAAGTTCGAGGGTGACGCAAATTGTACTCTACAAATTTGCGATTCCTTCGTACGGTTGGGACTTAGGCAGTACGACGCTATTTTTACAGGAAAATGACAGAAAAAAACCCTTAATTATGCACATGGGGACACACCCTGATTCGCGGTCAGAGGCGTCGTCACGAAGGTGCGCTGTCACGGTTCCATCTGAATGGGCCAATGGGAAGTGAGAACCAATCATCTCCCAGGAATCTGGAGCAGAAGAAATTTCTTCGAATCCACTCTGGTAGCCACGTCATCACATGCAGCAGAGCGCGTGTAAAATTAACGTGGATATTTGATTTGAACATGATGTACATGCATGTGCATCTGCTTGTTCCGCGAATGCTGGAATTATTGTACGAAAAAGTACATTAGATGATAGTTTACGAGTGCAGCTAGAAAACATTGATGGCTTTTGAATGTAAGATCAATCCCGTAATTCGGATCGAATGACTTACGTAGAAAATTACGTAGGTAGAAAATTACGTACGTAGAAAATCTCGTCTTATCTTTTTGTAGTCCTGATTTCAGCGGGATTCCAGGAATTTTTCCGATACGATAGCTCTTTTACGAGAAATAGATATTGGCGATATCAATGAAAATAAGACTGACTCGGCTGGTTTCAAAGCCGCTCATTCAGTAACGAACCAGCTTCTACACTATTCCATGGTCAATTATGACAACCTTTTGTGCGTTGAAATTGACAGAAATTGTTGTATCGGATCCGAATACAACAAATCACGTTGATACATTCCTTTTTAAGTTCTAAATGTATCATAAACCCTACATGGTGGCATTATGCTACTTGTGGTTCTAAATACTATGCAGGTTTTTGCTGTGTGAATTTATCAATTCTGCAATAGCTCGAGCATTGGTTAAATATATTCTACCAACAATTGCTAAATGTTAGAGTGACATATGCTCTTTATGAGATTACAGTCGCTATTAGTGTTGTTTTTTTTTGCAGGTAAGTATCTTTTTTTTTGTGCACACTTTTTCAAATTTCGGTTGGACACCGCCACCGCCAACTGGAAGGCGAGAATCTTACTTTTAAATCGCAACCGTCGGACTAACAACCCGACAAGTGTGTACGGAGAAAATATGCTTAAAGTGGCGAAAAAAGTTAACACTAATAGCGGTACACAGGGTAGTCGAACGATAGAAATAGAGTACAAAAAAAGGGAATTGTGATGAGGTTGTCAGATTTAAGATCAATAATTTTTGACTCCCGTTCAAGATAATTGGATATTTCCGAGGAAAACAACAAAAAATATAACGTTTTAAACATACCAAGGCTTCTTAAGGAAATCTATCAAACATACCAAAGCAATTTAGAGTCTTTAGAGAGAGAGGGAGAGAGTGAGGGAGGCAGGGAGGGATAGAGGCAGGCAGGCAGGCAGGGAGGGAGGGAGGGAAAGAACCTTTTGGCTATTTTCTATGATACCAAGTATATTTGTTGACCCAAAGCAACGTTATTTTACCAATTTCGATCGATTTTCATTCTTTTCTTGAAATTTTCAAACCAACCACAACAAATGAAAAATCATAGAAACAAGTACAATAAAAAAAGAAAAGAAAAATTAATAGGTGTTTAGCGTAACTAAATGTAAATATGACGAAGAAGCCAGAATCTTCGACATTTTATAAAAGTTTTAGAGGCCAATATAGTTTGATAATTGACAAAAATCACTACACACCACATTAATTGTGGTAACCTCTATCACCTGACTTGTATAGAAAACTAATTACTAAAGAAGACCCCCATTTAGATAAATATACATGTATATATATGTATATATTAAAAAAAAGATTTACCTGAGAGCAGCCAGGATACAAAAACACGAATCAAATGTCAATTTTCTGAAAAGATAAAATAAATCTCTCTACATTATCTACAAATAATAAATCTGATGTAAAAAAAATCGAACGTTTTAAGAAAGTTAACTTTCCGTTTTTAAAAGTTGACGGTAATGACTCGATTTCTTTTAAAAGAAGTTCTCTTTCTTCTTCAAATTGGTCATCTTCTGTAAAAACCGACAAAAAAAAAATAAAAAAAAATAAAAAAAAAACTATTATAATTACAAACATAACTGTATATATAACAAATAAAACAACAAACAGGTAAACAAAAAATCAAAGAAATAAATAAGAAAACAGCAACATTAATCATAAACCAAAAAAACAAGCTCTATATTTCATCCCGAGTTAAAATAAAAAAAAAGGTCTAAAACAAGGGTTTTAAAATTAGGAAAATACCTCTGGTAGCATAAAACTTAAATGCTTCCAAAATCGTAACAGCAAAAAAAAAAAAAAAAACAAGAATTACCTTTATCTAAGTGAAAATCTCGCAAAAATTCGAGAAGTCTTTCTCGATTTCTCGAGAGAATTTTTGTAATTGTTTGCGGCTTGTTAGGATTGGCGGCAAAAACCTTTTTTTTTCCATTTTATAATTAACAAATAGGTAAAAAAAGAAAATAAAAATAAATAATCAGTCAAGCTCCTCTAGACATTTTCACTGAAATTTATCCTAAATAAAACATTTTAACCACGAACAAACAAAAAAAAAACATTTTGCCCATAACATAGCAGTAAATTGTTGTAATAATTTAGGAAGAGGGAGAGGGAGAGGGAGAGGGAGAGGGAGAGGGAGAGGGAGAGGGAGAGGGAGAGGGAGAGGGAGAGGGAGAGGGAGAGGGAGAGGGAGAGGGAGAGGGAGAGGAAGAGGTAGAGGGAGAGGAAGAGGGAGAGGGAGAGGGAGAAGGGGAAGGAAAGGGAGAGGGTGAATGGGAGGGAGAGGGAGAGAAAGATAATATACATTATTATAAATAAATAAAATAATATAATATTATTTTGTTAATAACTAACATAATACTATCCTTCAAATCTAATTCATAGTTAACTGAAACAAGTACAAATATAAGTCCCGAAAAACAAACTTTTATCATCAACTTTCTTTTTTAATTAACAAACATTAACAAAAAAGTCAACCAAACTAATAAAAAGAAATAAATAAACAAACACAAAGTGAAAGCATAAAATGTTTTCAAAATTTGTGAAACAAGTAAATCGATGTTTTTCTGTTTATCTTATTAGTCGCTTTATTTTTCTTTTCTGGCCTCAAAGGAGGAGGAGGAGGAGGAGGAGGAGGAGGAGCCGGAGGAGGAAGAGGAGCCGGTGGAGGAGGTGGAGGAGCCGGCGGAGGAGGAGGTGGAGGAGGAGGTGGAGGAGGTGGGGGAGGGAGAGGACGAGGTGGGGTAGGAGGCATACAAGGAGTTTCTACTACTCCGAGAGTTTCCGTACAATTATCGAATAATTCGAGGAATGAATTACAAAGTCGAGGGGCGGCAATGGGGGCGTTAAAAACCGGAATGATGACGAAATTTCGAAGCTCCTTTGTTGCCGCCAGCTCAGCAAATCCGTCTTCTTCCTATGCGGCAAATCCCCAAAACGTGAATAATTCGAATGTTCCGGGGAGTCGAGAATCGGAGGGAGAGAGGGAGGGGGAGAGAGGAGGAGGAGAGATAGATTTTTCGTCTTTATCTAAACTCACTCCGGCGGCTTTGGCTGCGGCTTCTCAAGCGGCGGCAATGATGGCGGAAAAACAAAGGGGGGGAGGTAGAGGAGGAGGAGGAAGAGGAGGAAGAGGAGGAGGAGGAGGATCTTTTGGGGGAGGAGGGAGTGGGGGGGCTAATTTATACAGGGGAGGTTCATATGGGGGAGGAGGGAATATGGGAGTTAACCCTTATGGGGGAGGGGCTTTGGGGGGGGGGAATATGGGGGGATATGGACAAAATATGAGTGGGTTTTTTCCTAATATGGGAGGAATGTATGGACAAGGGATGGGGGCAGGAGAGGGAGGAGGGTTGACTGGTCCATGGGGGGAAATGCCAATGGGTGGGTATGGAGGGAGTACTACAGTTGGGGTAGGAGGTAGTGAGAGAGGAGGTAATGAGAGAGGGTTGTCGGGGGGAGGGGGGGAGAGGAGTTCGAGAGGTGAGAGAGAGGGAGATTCAAGTAAAGCGGGCGAGAAGGAGAAGGAATCGGAAAGGGGAGGAAGAGAACGAGGGAGAGAAGGTGAAGAAGAAAATAGGTGAGTTTGGAATGGTGGAGACTTTTAAAAGTTTGGCCTTTCTTTTTCCTTTTTGTGTGAATGAGGCATAAATTGATACGTCTATTTCATTGTACAAGAAATTTTTCATGTACTCATTTTGATCAAATTTTATATGTTTACTTCACATTCCTGCAAAAATCTCATGTACGCATTTCTATGCAAAACCGATACGTTTATTTTATATTATGATAAATATTTTGTGCTCATTTGTATCCCAAATTGATTCGTTTATTTTCATACTGCGAAAAATGTTTTATTTACTCATTTGTATATAGAATTGATATGTTTATTTCATATTAGAATTGATTTGTCTTTTTTATATTGCAACAATTAATTTATGTACTCATTTTGACCTAAAATTGATACGTCTATTTCATATTACGACAAATGGTCATGTACTCGTTTCTATCTTAAATTGGTACATCGATTTCATAATTGTTTTAGGTACTCATTTCCATCTAAAATTGATACGTGTATTATCTAATTTTATATCACAGCAAATATTTTATGTACTCATTCTAGTCTAAAGTTTATACGTCTATTCCATGCTACGAAAAATATTTTATATAATTGTTTCGATCTAAAATTGATATGACTATTACTCCATTTTATATTATGGCAAATATGGCAAATATTTAATGTACTCATTTCTATCTAAAATTGATACTTCTATTTCATATCACGGCGACTGTTTCATGTACTCGTTTGGATTAAAAATTTGTACATCTATTTCATATAATGACAAATATTTTTATGTACTCTAAAATTGATATTGTCTCTACTACGGCAAATATTTTATGTGCTGGTTTCTATCTAAAATTGATGCGTCTATTCCATAAATCGACAATATTTTATATACTCTTTTCGATCTAAATTTGATGTGTCTATTCCAGATAATGACAAATATTTTGTGTACTCATTTCGATTTCGATACGTCTATTTTATATTAGGGCAAAAGTTCATGTACTTGTGCTGAAAAAGTATATTGTAACAGTTTGATTGGTTTAGAAACATGTTAACTCAAGTAATTTGGGGAGGGAGAGGAAGGAGAGGGAGGAGTTAAGGAGGGGTAAAGGGGAGAGGGAGGAGTTAAGGGAGAGGTAAAAGGAGGGAGATGTAAAGGGAGGGAGAGAGAAGAATTGCAATCATCAAAGAAACCACATCTCTTTTCATTTTTGTGAAAAAATATCAGGGAGGGAAAGGGAGGGGAGGGAGGGAGGAGGTAAGAGAGGGGTTAAGGGGAGGGAGAGAGGAATTTCGGGGGAATAGAGAGGAATTTCAAATTTCAAAGGCAACTACATCTCTAATAAGTAATTTTCAATTTTGTGATTTGGGGAGGAACAGGGGAAGGGAGAGAAGACGTCGATCCGGGTGGGATCGATAAAAAAAAAATTGTCTTGTAGCCGGACATTGTATTGTACTGGATTAAAAATAGGAAAGAATAAAAAAAATATTGTCCAACTATTGCTTTATTATGTGGTATCCGTTGTTTCTACGAAGTTTTTTTTTTTCTTTTTTTTTTTTGGTGAAACTGTGTACTTTCTTTTTTGCTTTTGGGCAGGTTTTGGTTATATAAGCTTTTAATTTCTAAAAGCCGTTGTTTCAGTAAAAAAATTGTGTTTAGGAAAAAAAAAATCACCGTTTTATCTGCAACATGCGTTATTTACGTTAAGAGATTTAAACGTTTGTGGAAAAAAGGTTGACGGAAAGTAAGCAAAGAAAACTAAAATAAAAGGGGGAAAAACAAACCAAGAGGTGAAAGAAGAAAAAAAATAAGGCAAGGAAAGAAAAAGAAAAAAAAAGTGATAACGAGCGACTATGGTCAAGAAAAAGATTTACGATAGGTGACTTAAAAGAGTGACAATAAAGAGTGACAATAGGTGACGATAAAGAGTGATGATAGGTGACAATAAAAAGTTACGACATGTGACTATAAAGAGTGAGTGATGGTAGGTGACTATAAAGAGTGTAGATAGGTGACGATAAAGAGTGTAGATAGGTGACGATAAAGAGTTACGATATGTGAGGATAAAGAGTGATGATAGGTGACTGTAAAGAGAGGTGATGGGTAGCTTTTAGAGTGATTGTAAAGTGTGACGCCAAAGAGTGACGTAGGTGACGATAACGAGTTAGATATGTGACTATAAAATTCACATTTGAAGAGTCCTTTATGCAAGCAAAGATATTAATAGTGAATGACTAAAATGCCAAACAATCTTCGAATTTGAATAAACACGCCAAAATTTTGAATTTTTCTACACCTTTTGATGGTTTAAAGTGACTTGTTGTATCATGTTCACCATATGCTTTACTTTTTGGATGGTCTTTAAGTGCCAGATTCACATTTACCAGCGCATCACCCATGCTACATCAGCATGTGAGTTCACATCACATTCGCTGCAAAGTTTCATGACACTCCAGACCATTTAAAGCCCCTCAGGGATACATTTCTATTTTTTGCTATGTAACCAAAAAAAAAAAAAAACAAAGCAGTCGAGAACACACTGCTATGACAAGAAAGGAACCAAAAGGCAAAGCAGGTCTCAGTGATGTACTTCAGCATCACGGTCACATTTACCTTGTCCAAAAGTACCTCCCCCAGAAGCTGCCAAAAAAAGATACGGTACACGAAACATTTGAACAAACAACATCCAAAGGAAGGTACAAAAAAAGGAAAATGTTTCTCAAGGGATGTTTACTATTATCTTCTTAAGAAGGCAAACTTATTCCACTTAAATGGACACACACCCATGTACTATTAAGGAAGTTGTGACACGACAATTGTATGACGGTTGTGACATGAGACAAAGACACATCTACCATAAATGATGTGGAAGTGTTTGAAAAGTCATGGATCCACACTTTTTTGTTCAGGTTTTGAGATTTTCGAGTAAAAAGACGATCTACTATTTCTATAACGTCCGTGGTCTCATACATTAATGCATGTAAATGGGTTTAAAAAAAACCAAAAATCTCAACGCAAATAATTTGGTTAAAAGGGCAGCAAAGGGCAGGGGGCAGCAGGTCTTCTGGGATACAGAACAGGCAGAATTTTCTGAGGGATGTTTCCATAGTCTAAGAGGGCTGGATTTTTGTTTGTTTTTCAATAACAGCAAAGTAGCCAGAGTCAATGCCAAACTCAAAAGAAAGCAAACAAGGCGAAATAAATCATGAACGCCCTCAGTAAATAGGCCCCAGCAACCGTCTTACAGAAATTCAAACATGGAAGTCGGAACAAATTTCCTCAAAAATTTGGTAAATTCAAATGAGAAGGCAAATCAGGTAGCAACACCTTGCGGCTATTACCATGCACGCCATGCATAAAATTAACAAAAAAATGACAAAAATGATTATTGATAAATAATATATAAGAGGAAACAAAAAATTTCCAGCGAAATTAATCAAAAACAAAGGATCAAGCAATTGCAATAACCTACACTAAGAGCTAGTTGCACCTTTTCGGCGAAGAAAATCAAAACTAATTTTTCTCCCAAGTGGCCGCATTGCTCAAATAACCACCAACACTCTCATTAAGCTGTACAGGAAAAAAAAAGACATGTAGATGTCATCAAATTGATCATTTGGATAATAAAAAATGTGGGAACTTAAGACGTCTTGAACATCACACAGTTCCTTGCTGTGGAAAAGAGGTTCTGCGTATCATCTGCCGGCACATTGAAAGCGACACCTTTATAGGTGATTCTGAACACACTAATGGGCAACATGACACAACGGCTACGGAAGTAATCGATGCCTGGTGATGTTTGGAAGGTCCGGGCTTTCAAAACAGCATCTTCCCCATTTAGGTAGAATTGATTTCCGACAGTGTTAGTACATGCCGGACATTCTCGGAAGAGAGCTGAACCGGACTCGTCCACCTCAACGACAATCTCAGCTCCCGTTTTATTTGTCCTCAAACCGGTACTCAAACTCGTTCCCTCGCCATTTACAAGCGCAATCGTTGGGATTGTGCTCTTGTGTCCCGCAAAATAAAAGTCACAAAGCTCCAACGGAGTGGATGGGCAAGAGGTGTTGCATAAGGGAGAAGGCGACGGTGAAGGAGGGGGTGGAGGAGGAGGAGATGGTGGTGGTGGTGAAGGCGAAGGAGGAGGTGGAGATGGTGGAGGTGGGGGTGGTGATGGAGGTGGGGGTGAAGGTGAGGGAGGAGGAGGGGAAGGAGGAGGAGGCGAAGGTGAAGGAGGAGGAGGAGGAAGGAAGAGGAGTGAGGAAGGAAGGAGGGGGAAGGAGGGGGACAGAGCAGATGGAATGGAAATGAATGGATGGGTTCAATAGATGAAGGAGGAGCCAGACCAGGGACTCAATGGATGGAAAAGAACTAGTTTCAGCACATGAACTTGAAACTGTTTGAAAAAAAGAGTTTGATCTGTGACATATCATCATGTGCCAATGAAGCGATAAATTTCGGTTTTGGGTTTTGCCCACATTTGAAACTTACCGAATTAAAGGTGCGGAACTTAATCTGAGCTTGTTGTCCGTTGACATAAAACTAGTCACCGGTGCTGGTTCCCGCATTATCCGAGCAGATGAAGGAGGACTCTCCGGAACTATCGACCTCAATAATCTCTCCACTCACGGAGTCCATAACGTATGGCCCTACTCCCGTGTCAGTCGATCCGTCCAAACTGAAATGGACCACAAATTTTGTGTCAATTTTATTTGTGATTTCCAAAGGAGAATGCGTATAAAACATACATATGAAATAGATGGAATTTTGTAAAAATATGCTAAAGTGTATTGTATTTTTATTTTCCGAGTAGAAAGGAGATAAGAATAAGTGTTTTGTGGGCTTCGTCGCAAAGTTTTAATTCTCTCGCATTATTGTTGGAACCCCTTCTTTTTTTTGTTCTCTCACTCTCTTTTAGAACCACAATGGCTTCTCCGGGAAGGATGAACAAATAGTCCAATGCCTAAATTTATTTGATGGATCTTCCTTAGATATTTGTAAGAGTGGAATGTATTCTTAGATGGATGTCATTTTGTTAGTTTTTCCTTTGTCCCAAGTCAGTATATAAAGAAAGTGAATGTATGCTTGAAACAACAAGGGATGCGCGAACAGCACCGTGTATCGCTATTAGTGTTAACAATTTTTTCGCCATTTAAAACAGTTTTTCTCCGCGCACACTTGTCCGGTTATTACATGGAGACCACCAATCGGAAGGTGAAAATCTTCGCTTTCAATTGCAGCCGTCAGATCCGTAATCCAACATGTGTGTACGGAGAAAAGATGTTTTAAGTGGCGGAAAAAACATAAACTGTAATATCTAGTGTTTTGTATCAGTAAGGATTTGCCGATAACTGATATGGGCCATTTTTCGAGTTGCCGATAATCGATATATTGGTACGATATATCGACATCGGTGTTATTGCCGGTAAACAACCGATAATATCGGTTCTTTCTCGGCGATAACACCGATATCGATAACTATCGGCGATAACTTTACGGACCGTACAGGTAAATGTACGGCAAGTACACTCAAATGAACAGGTTATTCCCCTGACGCGACGCGGACCCCTTTGCCATCGATTTCAGTAAAAAACTGCGATATTTGCTTCATTATTCCTAATTTAACGGGGTTTTACTTGGGTTCCACGCTCCTATACCCTTCTAGAATGTCCTTTTGACTGTTATTTTTTTATAAATGGCAGTTAATGGTGGCAGTCTGACACATTTGTTCGTCTGCTCTGTTCGTCCCTTCGTCTGGTTTTCGAAGAAGTTTGATTTTCACAAATTTGCAATCTTAGTTGTTCAAATCGCACGATTTTTTCATTTTTTCCAGTTACTACGTATTGTGCGTGACTTTTGAAAAATTCGCAAAAAAACTCGATGTACTTTTTGCCCGGTAAAATGAACGGACAAGATACTGTACGGCATTTTACTGTAAATGTACGGTTTTGTACAATAAATAATATGACGAATACGTTGCACTTCGTAGTACTTTTTGTCCGGTAAGCTGAACAGCAGTTTTACGGGAAATGTACGAAATTGTACCAGGAATGTACGAATTATTACGAAAAGAGAGGGAAATTGTACGGAAAACGTACAAACTGCGGAACATGTTCAATTTAATTTTTTACATGTACGAAATTGTACGGATAAAAATTCATTAACGATTTTTACGATTTTTTCAAATCGACCTCTCCGGTTTCTACGTATTGTGCGTGCGTTTGAATCGTGCGTAAAATGCGTGTTGAACAACTATGTTTACAATGTAATTTATTTTTTTCGTTTCGGTACTATAGAACTAAAAACTATTATTTTAAATTTGTCAACGTTTATGTGCCGCGCTGCCCGTAATAAATTATAGTTAAACAGCAGACGGAACAGATTCTTACACGTCGCATACCACGCTACATAAAGTCAATAATATAATACAGTATGTTATAAAACACTATTGTATGCATACTATAATTTTTAAGTTATCGCCATATGGAATTTGTTAGTCTCTGACCGATATATCGAGACCGCTGACCGTTCGATAACCGATATTTATCGGTATCGGTGCTATCGCGATTAATTTTTTACCGATACACAACACTAGAAATAGCGATACACGGTCTTCTTCTGGACGCTCGAGATCTTCCGTTGACTCGATCGACGGTTGCAGGAGTAGTTCGCTGTGACACCACTTTGACTGGCTGTGACGCGTGGCAGGTTGAAAATTCAGAACGGAGGAACGCGACGAGTTGCGGTGGCCGGCAGGAAAAGCCGTATTGTAGCAGCGGAGAAGACTGTAGCGCCTCCTTAAAGAACCGTACCGCGTTACCGTGTGACTCGTCCGTGAACAGATGCTCCAGCGATCGAAGATCTGAACCGTACCGTACAGTCCACGCTTCGGAATCAGATTTGGTGCAATATCTACTTTCGAGCGTCTGAACTCTGACGGCCGATTTGGTCGAATTGAAGTCTGGTCGCCGTCCCGCGCGTGTGCACAAAGGAGCGTTTCCAAACGCGGTAGCTTCTGTACGCGGTCGACGACTTCCAAGGAGCCGCAGCAGTCTCGGCCGGTGCGACACTACAGTACAGTTTTCCTGCCGGCCACCGCAATTCGCCGCGTTCCCCCGGTCTGAATTTTCAACCTGCCGCACGTCGCAGCCAGTCAAAGTGGCGACGCAGCCGAGCGTACGCCTACAACCGTCGATGTAGCCAACGGCAGATCTAGAGCGTCCAAAAGTAGTTCTCTCCCATTTTATTCACACCATTCACTATTTCAAGCTCACAACACTTTCTTTAAATAGTGACTCGGGACGGTGGAAAAAACTAAAAACGGAGCAACCATCTAAGAATACGTTCCTCTTTTGCACAAACCCATCAAAAACTTTTAGGCATTCTAATCTTTGTTCTTAGTCAAAGGATGAACCATGGTGAATTTAAGAGAGAGGGAGAGGACAAATAAGAATCTCACGGCTAGGGCAAATCTGCCCCCGAAACTTGGCTGGAGTTTGGTAATGTGTGCTGTGGCGATGGCGATGAGCAGCACTATTTCTTGTGCAGAGGCTGCACGCAGCTTCGGAATGAGGACGGACTTTGAAAAAATGTTGAACCGCGTGTCTGCTCGAACCTTGATGACAGTCTCCTCCACTTCCTTCCCTCTGTGCGACTTTTTCCTTTCCTCGGACAAAGACCATCCCAAGCATCAAGTAGGATCGAAGGCCCAACTTGTTTCCTCCACTTAAGTGTGTTTGCCTTTGGAAATATGGAAACTAGGATGGAATTGAACAGTTTACATGTAGAGTTGAAATTCATCAGCGGGGAGTGGGATAGAGAGGCTAGAGGGTGAGTGATGTTAAGGGACATTTAGCGTCAGGTTATTTTTGTCTTGTCCGTACTTTTTCTTACGTCGGTCAAGTCTTGTTGACCGTCTTATCCGGGTGTCTCACTTTTGGTCCTATCCGTACTTCCATACGTCGGTCCAGTCATTTGTACTTTTTTGTTACATACGTCGGTCTAGCCTTTTTACGTAGAAGTCCTTTGACCGTCGGTCCACTCTTTTGGGCGTTGGTCCAGTCTTTTGTCTTACATACATTTGTTAGAATCTAGACTAGGATTCCCTTGTTACAGCGCACCATAGAGCGCTTAGACTCCACAGTAATTAGCATTGTATATTTTGTATATAAGTGACTCTTCTCACTTAATGAAATCATCCCAAATACAAATCAATTCCTCTCTCCAATGCATTGATCTTTCTCTTGTGTACAATTTCATGGCTTCCGCCAATCCACCTCCAATAGGTTATGGGCCTAGCCATGCCACTTCTAATAGTATCCAGAATAGATGACATGAATGCCGAACCAATTCTTATTGGTGTGGTCCTCTCTTTCTCCTTTCCTTTGTTCACCACCTCTCCTTCCTTTGTCTCCTATGTTGAAGATGGATCTACATCTCTAGTGAATCTGATTGTTGTAAACCTTAGAGGTATTCTAAGAATGGATAAACTTCAGAAGTTTGATGGCCAAAACTTTTATGATTGGTCATTTTCAGCCATGCATTTTTTCAAACACGAGAAGATTTGGGACCATTTTCTAGGAATTTCAAAACCTCCTATCCTTTCCTCTACTGATACACCAACAGAAAAAGCTACCAAAGAGTTGGCGATAGCTACCTGGAAACAAAAGGATGAGGATGCGCACGCTCGTCTAGTGATGTCACTTACTACCGAGCTCACTCGGCTTATTCGCGGCGCCTCCTCTTTCGCCGAGGCTTGGAGTCGTCTTCAAGCAGCTTACATTCAAACCGGATGGGCCGCTCGCCGAATTCAAAAACGAGCGTTTTTTAACTCCATGAAAAAGCCGTCGGAATCTATGCAGGATTGGATTAGCACAGTCGAATTGTCGGCCGAAAAATGCACCATGATAGGCGTGCATCTTTCCGACGAGGACCTCTCTTCAACCCTTTTGGGAGGACTCCCTGAAATCTTTTCCCCTTCCATTTCCTCGTTTGACAATCTAGACCAATCCATTCCCTTTCACTCACTTTGTAGCAAACTTTTGCATGAAGAGACAAAACTTCTCTCTTTTTCTGCTCCAAATCTCTCTAATGCAAATGCCTTTATTGCCGAAAATCAGAAGACTAACTCTGGGGGGGGTGCAGCATTTGTTTTGCGCCTACTGCAAAACAAAAGGACATTCCGTTGAAAACTGTCAAAATTAGCGAGGCGGAAAGCATCTGAGGCTTCCAATCCCCCTAAAACTGGGGGGAATGCCAACGCTGCCCATGTCAACCCACCAGTTCTTCCCACCCCCCCACTCCCTCCACACATTTCTTTCCCTCCAAATTTTCCTTATCCTCACCATTATTCCCCTTCTCCATCCCTTCCACAATCTTTTAACGCCGCAGCGCACTATGCCTCTTCAAACCCCGTTAACCTCCCTTGGTCCACCGCTTTCTCCCCACATTTTCCCTCTAATTATCCCACTCCAGTAGCTTCCCCTTTTGTCCTCCCTCCCTCACCAGAATTTGGATATGGAAATGTTGCCCATCATATCCCAAATTCTATCACTCCGGATACTCAATTTCCACAAGGGTATGCTTTTCTATCTCAAATCCCCGTCGATTGGCTAATAGATAGTGGTGCAAGTCACCACCTTTCGCCACGATCTAATTGGTTCACTCACCTTTCTCCTCTATCATCTCCTATGCAGATTCGTTTAGGCGACGACTGCATTCTGTTGGCTACTCATTCTGGCAACGTCAACGTCCGTAATGTGTCTATTCACATTCGGAACGTACTCTTTGTTCCTGGTCTAGCTAGGAATTTATTTTCTGTCAAAGTCGCCACTTCTGACGGCTTAAAAGGTGAATTTAATAATGATAGAGTAACGTTTTTTGATAAAAAAGACAATAGTACTGTAGGTTTTGGAGTAGCAAGAGATTCTATGTACGTCCTACAATCCTATAGTACGCCAAAGATATTTGCTTTAAGTGCTAGCGTCGAAAGTTTTCCACTTTGGTATTTAACATATGGTCATTTAAATAGCAAAAGTTTGAGTACTTTGCCAAATCTTGTAACTGGACTAAATTCATTCTCTAACAAATCTTTGGATTTTTGTCACGGTTGCGTGCAAGGAAAAATGCCGCGTCACTCATTTCCCACTAGCACTACTGTCATCACTGAACCACTTGCACTTGTTTATACAGACGTGTGTGGACCCATGCGCACGCGTAGCTACAGTGGATCCCTTTATTTTGTCACTTTCATTGACCACGCCACTCGTTTTTCACACGTGTATCCAATCTGTCATAAATTTGACGCTTTTGCCCGATTTCAGGAATTTAAGGCGTTGGCATAAAATTTTCACTTCAAACGAATCAAGGTCTTGCGCAGTGACAACGGTGGCGAATTTTTGTCCAACCAATTTTCTGAATTTCTCATGCAACATGGAATCTCACGTCATTTAACGGCGCCTCGGACACCACAACAAAACGGCATTGCAGAAAGGTTTAATCGAACATTACATGACATGTCACGCTCTATCCTGTACTTTGCAAATTTGCCTTATAATTTTGGGCAGAGGCTGTCGTTTGCGCAAATTACTTACGCAATCTTTGTCCCACTAACGCTTTACCAAAATCTCTTCGAATGGAAGCATGGTCCTCTGTCAAACCAGATATACGCCACCTCAAAATCTTGGGTTGTGAAGCGTGGTAGAAAGACCTCCTCCAATCGGACGGCAAATTGGGCGCTTGGCATTTCGTGGCATTTTCGTTGGGTACGCTCCAAATTCCAAAGCGTACCGCATCTAGAGTCCTTCTCAGCATCGCGTTATCACCATTAGAGAAGTAATTTTCAACGAAACGCCACTGCTCCAAACCTTGTCTCGTATGCCCTTCCTTTCCCCTCTTCCCCCATTATCCGACTTTCCTTCCCTCACCCTCTATGACCCTCTTCCCCCAAACCTTCCCCTTCAATCTCTTCAGCCATGTGAATTCACCTACCTTACACCTTCCCACCCCTCTCCTATTAATCCTCCCATATTTTCCCCCTCATCATCTTCAAGTCTCCCTCCTCCTCCATCTTCTCCTACCCCCCTTGTTTTCCTAGATGCTCCCATCACTCCTGCCAGCCACTCAGCTGCCCTTCCTCTTCATCCTGTCACAAATTCTGAAGATAATTCCTCCTCTCCCCCTCTTTCCCAAGATGATCCACTTTTTGACAATCTTTCTCCCACAATTTTTTCCCACTCACCTCTTCTTGGGCCTTTTGATCCTCTTGAGCCTTCACTTCTCCATCTTGAGCCTTCCCTTCTTCCTGACCCCTCTCCTTTACCTCGCCAAAACCCCGCACGGTGTAGAGTTCCCCCCTCTCGGCTTATTACTTCCATAGGCCACGCCTCTCTAGCTTACGCTTACTCGGCTGGGCCTCTGCCTCTCTTATTTCAGCCCGTCTCTCTCTCAAGGCTGCCCTAAAACGACCTGATGCCTCCCTTTGGAAAACTGCCGCTGATGCTGAATTTAATACCTTACTTTCCAACAAAACATGGAATCTTGTTCCCCTTCCCCTTGGAAGAAAGGCAATCGGTTCGAAATGGGTCTTCCATGTAAAACAAAAAGCGGATGGATCCGTGGACAAATACAAAGCTCGCTTGGTGGCTAAGGGCTTTTCCCAAATCGAAGGTATAGATTTTACTGAATTCTTTGCTCGTGTTGCCCGGTTGACATCTATCCGCACTTTACTTGCTTTAGCTGCTGAACATGATTTCCATGTTTATCAGATGGATGTTAAAAATGCTTTCTTAAATGGGATCTTGTCCGAGGACATTTACATGCATAAGCCTGAAGGCTATATTTCCCCTGGATCTGAACATCTGGTTTGCCATCTCATTAAAACAATCTATGGATTAAAGCAATCCCCCCGTGTCTTGAACCATACCATAGATGCCATTATGCGGAAAGAAGGATTTACCCGAATTGATGCCGATTTTAGCATTTACTCTCGTGGCTCTGGCACCTCATTGATCATTGTTGCCATCTTTGTTGACGATCTCCTTCTTGTTGGTCATTCCCTCTCTGGAATCTCCACCGTCAAATCTCTCCTTCAGACCTATTTTGACATGGCCGATCTAGGTGAGCTCACTTATTATTTGGGCATTCAAGTTTCTCGTAATCGCTCGACTCGCACCCTCTCTCTCTCTCACAAGACCTTTATCTCTGATCTTTTGGAACGCTTTGGCATGGCAGAGTGCTCATCCGTTTCCACTCCTTTAGATGCCAATGCCCCTCTCCTCCCTTCCACTGACTCTCTTCTCTCCCCCTCCCTCCATGCCACTTACCGCTCGATGGTCAGGGCCCTTATGTACGCCATGCAGGCCACCCGCCCTGACATTGCCACAGCTGTCACTAAACTCAGTCAATTCCTTCAACGCCCTTCTCTTGATCATCTTGCCGCGTCCAAACGTGTCTTTCGTTATCTACATGGCACTAAAACTCTTTGTCTCACATATTCTTCCTCTGGCTCCAGTGCTCTTACGGATTTTGTTGATTCACATTGGGCACAAGATGAGCTTTCCCATTACACCACTGGCTCGTGCTTCTTTTTGGGCAATGGTCTTATCTCTTGGTCATGCAGAAAGCAACCTACCACGGCATGCTCCAGCACTGAGGCAGAATATATGGTCGCTTGTCACGCCGCCAAGGAAGCTGTCTGGCTTCGGACTCTACTTTTCAATCTTGGGTTCCCCCCTTCAGCCCCTACTCCTATCTTTTCCGATTTCCAGGGAGCTCTTGCTTTGATCCGCAATCCTGTTCACCACAAGCGGACGAAGCACATCGACATTCAGTATCATTACTCTCGGGAGCAGGTCGAAGATGGCACTCTCCAGTTTCTTTATGTGAAATCCGCCGACCAAGTGGCCGATTATCTCACTAAGGCTCTTCATCGCCCTCACTTTGAGCAGCATCGCCTCTCCTCTGGCCTTTGTCTTCCTCTTCCTCCTGGCTAAATTTCCTTTGTTTTCATCTTAATCTACTTTCTAGTTTTCGCTTGAAGGGGGGTGTTAAGGGACATTTAGCGTCAGGTTATTTTTGTCTTGTCCGTACTTTTTCTTACGTCGGTCAAGTCTTGTTGACCGTCTTATCCGGGTGTCTCACTTTTGGTCCTATCCGTACTTCCATACGTCAGTCCAGTCATTTGTACTTTTTCGTTACATACGTCGGTCTAGTTTTTTTACGTAGAAGTCCTTTGACCGTCGGTCCAGTCTTTTGGGCGACGGTCCAGTCTTTTGTCTTACATACATTTGTTAGAATCTAGACTAGGATTCCCTTGTTACAGCGCACCATAGAGCGCTTAGACTCCACAGTAATTGGCATTGTATATTTTGTATATAAGTGACTCTTCTCACTTAATGAAATCATCCCAAATACAAATCAATTCCTCTCTCCAATGCATTGATCTTTCTCTTGTGTACAATTTCATGGCTTCCGCCAATCCACCTCCAATAAGTGAGTGGTGAGTGAGAAAGGGTTCCAACAAAAGAGCGAGACATTGAATTTTGTGACGAACTTCACAAAATACAAATTCTATTCCCCTTTCTACTGGGGAAATAGAAATGCATTATACTTTAGCATATTTTCACAAAATTCAATCTATTTTAGATGTACATTTCATGCGCATCCTCCTTTGAGAATCAAGTAAAATTGACACAAAATTTGTGGTCCATTTCAGTTTGGAGGGATCGACTGACACGGGAGTAGGGCCATACGTTATGGACTCCGTGAGCGGAGAGATTATTGAGGTCGATAGTTTCGGAGAGGCCTCCTTCATCTGCTCGGATAATGCGGGAACCAGCACTGGCGACCAGTTCTATGTCAACGGACAACAAGCTCAGATTAAGTTCCGTACCTTTAATTCGGTAAGTTTCAAATGTGGACAGAACCCAAAACCGAAATTTCTCGCTTCATTGGCACATGATGATATGTCACGGATCGATCTCTTTTTTTCAAACAATTACCAGTTCATGTGCTGAAACGAGTTCTTTTTGAGAAATTAAAACAGGCGGCAAACTGACATACAATGGATGTAAGGTGAGAATACCATAAACATAGAAAGCCGTAAGAACGTTACAAGGATTATTAGTTGAGGCTTACGGATCGCAATTTGGCATCTATTGCAGGCACCGAAGAGCTACTTCCAGAATTCGTGTTTTGTGATTCCTCTCACCGCGGTACAAATTCCAAGCGGCAATAGCGTCCTAAACCTCAACTTGGGCGACACAAACCAAGAAACCTATCCTGATGAACGCCGATGCCTTGTCTTTGCCACGGGCCCTTCAACGGCACCGTGCACCTGTTCATTTAAAACTCTTCCCACACCATCTCCACCTCCTCCTCCGTCACCGTCCCCTCCACCATCCCCTCCTCCTCCTTCACCTTCACCTCCCCCTCCTTCGCCCTCTCCTCCTCCTCCCTCACCTTCACCCCCACCTCCACCATCTCCCCCACCTCCTTCGCCATCACCGCCTCTACCATCTCCTCCTCCTCCACCCCCTCCTTCACCGCCGCCTCCTCCCTTATGCAACACCGCTTGCCCATCCACTCTGTTGGAGCTTTGTGACTTTTATTTTGCGGGACACAAGAGCACAATCCCAACGATTGCGCTTGTAAATGGCGAGGGAACGAGTTTGAGTACCGGTTTGAGGACAAATAAAACGGGAGCTGAGATTGTCGTTGAGGTGGACGAGTCCGGTTCATCTCTCTTCCGAGAATGTCCGGCATGTACTAACACTGTCGGAAATCAGTTCTACCTAAATGGGGAAGATGTTTTGAAAGCCCGGACCTTCCAAACATCACCAGGCATCGATTACTTTCGTAGCCGTTGTGTCATGTTGCCCATTAGTGTGTTCAGAATCAGCTATAAAGGTGTCGCTTTCAATGTACCGGCGGATGATACGGAGAACCTCTTTACCACAGCAAGGAATTGTGTGATGTTCAAGACGTCTTAAGTTCTCACAATTTTTTTCGATCCAAATGATCGATTTGATGACTTTTTCCTGTCTTATTTTTTCCTGTACAGCTTAATGAGAGTGTTGGTGGTTATTTGAGCACTACGGCTACTTGGTAGAAAAATTAGTTTTGATTTTCTTCTCCGAAAAGGTGCAACTAGCTCTTAGTGTAGGTCCGTGTAAATACTTGATCATCTCTTTTTGATTATTTGTGTAGGAAACATTTTGTTTCCTCTCATATGTTATCAATCAAGAATCAGTTTTTTCCTTTCAGTCTTGCTTTTCGTTAATTTTCGCATTACGTGCATGGAAATGGCCGAAATTATTGCTACCTAATTTGACTTCCTGTTTGAATTTACCAAATCTTTGAAAAAATTAGCTGCGCCTTCTATATTTAGCTTTTGTAAGACATTGTTGACGCTCATTTACTGAGGACGTTCATGATTTAATACGTCTTGTTTGTTTTTTTTTTAGTTTTGCATCGATTCTCGCTAATTTGTTGCTCCTTGGAAAACAAACATCTTCCAATCCTATTGGAAAAGCGTACAACAATTGGACAATTTGAAATGTCCCTCAAAAATTCTTCTGTTCACTTGCTTTTATTCCTAAACGACCTGCTGCCCCCCTCCCCCTTCTGACTTCTGCTGATAACCTGCTTTGCTCAACTGCTTTGTTTTTTTTACGATTTTACTTTCTTAATTTGGTGTACATAATTAAAAAAGTATCAACCAGTGAAAAAATAGAAATGTATCCCTGACGGAATTGGAACGTTTTTTAGTGTCATGGAAACTTCACAACGAATGTCATGTGAAAGCTCCATGTCGCATCGTGTTGTGTTTGGTAAGTGTTTAGTGTTAATCTGACCTTTCAAGACGATATAAGAGGAAAGTAAATGGTTAAGATGACACAACAAGTCACTCTAACCAATCATAAAGTGTAAAACGTAACAAATTTTCGAAATGTTTCTTCATTTCCGAAAATGGTTCGGCATTACAGTCAATCACTATTTATATGAATATAGCTATGTATAAAGGATTCTTCAAATGGGAAGTTTTGACGAAATTTTCTCCAAGCAGCTGGTCGCCCATGTAAATTCACTAAATTTGATCAATTATTAATAAGTACACAGTGAATTGTAATTAGCGTTAACTTTTTATTCGCCTCTTAAAACATCTTTTCTCTGTACACACATATCGAATTGTGGATCTGACGGTTGCGATTTGAAGGTAACATTCTCAGCTTACTAAGGAGGTCTTAAATTGAAAAATGGACAAATTTGTACGGAGAAAAGATGTTTTCAGTGGCGAAAAAATTATTAACACTAATTACGATTCATGGTATACTGTTAACTCTGCCTAAATTTGACAAATGTAAATAAAAGGGCCATGTATATTGACTAGTCACGGAATCTGAAAGAAATTGACTATACTTTAGTGAGTACTGAACAAATTCGCGAAATTGACAAATATCATGTTAAATCAAATTAAATTTAGACTACATTCTATTGAATTTGATGGAATTCAACTGAATATTATAGAAATTGATTGAAGCTCTCCTAATTAACCAGAATCTTGTTGGATCTGACATAAATTCGATTGACTCTTGTCGATTCTTTTGGAATTTCAATGAAATAAACGGAGGTTTTGTAAATATCTACGCAGTACAGTTGCATTTACTCGAACTGCTTAAAATTAGCTGAATTTAATTGAAATTCAAATGCACCGTATTTTAAAATTTCGATCGAATTTGACTGAACCAAACTAAAATACAAAAAAAAAGTTGGTTGTGTCTATGCGATTTTCACTGAATCTGACAAAAAATGACAGAACTCTACAGTCAAAAAATGACAAAAACTAACACAATTAAGGGAGAGGATTCCTTGCATCAAAAATGTGCAGCGTGACTATATGTGACATTTGTCTCTTACTTGTTGGCATTTACCATTAAGAAATTCACTCTTACAAAAAAGGAAACCAATGGAGCTGATGGGGTTCCCTCTTTTCCACTAGGACATCAATCGAAATCCCTGTGGATAAAGGATAAAGCAAAAAAGAGGCCATGTAGGATAGGAAGAAATAAGAGATAGAAGATCGAATTAGAGTGAGCATTTCTGATGAATTATTTTTTTGTTTTGTTTTTTTATTTTTTTTCTTCCAAATTTTGGGGTTTCGCGAATGTTTTCGCTCAATTTTCTAAATTATCGTCCCATCTTTGATTTTTTCATGAGTTTTTTTTTTTTTTTTATTATTATTTTTTTTGCCAGGGTTGTTTCACAGGTGAAGCAATAGATTTTCAAATTGGCGAGCGTTTTTTTCTTTTTTTAGTGTTTATCCAGATATAGAAACCTTAGGAAAAGTATTTTTTTGAAGTAGTTAGATTTAAGGCCCTTTTTTTATTTTTTTCCTAAACCAGAAAATACCATGTCTGGCAGAAAAAAAAAGAGAAAAGATTGGAATGACAGTTTTTTTTTTTTTTTTTTGTTTTTTTGGACTTTTTTTTTTTAATTTTTTTTCATTGTTTTTTCTTTAAATTTTTAACTTTCAATTTTTTTTTTTTTTTTCTTTATTTGTTTTATATCAGTTTTTTTGTTAACGATATATGCATAAAATGTAGAATAGAATGGAAAAAAGGTATGAGAAAATAAATAATGTAAAGCCAATTTTTTAATAAAATAAATAGAAAGAATTCTTAAACAGTATACAAGGAAAAAAAAATACAAGGTCAACCCGAAAATCTCGATAAAATTTAAATAAAAAAATATGTTTCTAAAACTTTTTTCTAAACTATTTGAATATTTTTATCTTTGCTAAATATAATTTACCAAATTATTTTATTCGAGTAAGTTTCCTCTTTATCAATTTAAAATACAGTTATTACTAGTGGGATCCAAAATATCATCTTCTAAAATTAATTTCAGAAGAAGCCGAAAACTCATCTGATAAAATAAAAATCTCGTCCTTTTATCTTTGAGCTTTTTTTAAATTATAGTTTCCATTGACTGAAGAAAAGAACAACAGAAGAAAATAGGAAAAATAAGAAAATAGAAATGAAAGAAAAAAAAAAAAAAAATATCCTATAAAAAATTAAAAATATACTAACAGATATTAATGGTGAACCCTCCAAATGTGATATTTCTGTTTATTTTTTTTCTCTTTTTACATTTACATAAATTCTAGACTAATCTGCAAAACTGAAGCTGTACCAAAAAAAAAAAAAAAAAAAAAAAACTGAGATGGCACTGAATTTCATTGGACTAAACTGAAACTGAACTGAAACTGGACCGAATCGCTCGAAAGTAAAAGCTTTTTTTCCTCCGAGCCTACTAATACAACAAATTACCAAAAAAATAATAATAATAATAATAAAAAATAAAAAAAATCTCATCATCATAGTCTTAACTCCAAATCCAACCGTCCTCCCGACGACAATCCAAACGAATTTTTCGACGAAAATTCGTCCATCCTCTCATACAAATCTTCGCTTCTTTTTTGTCCAAAACACTCCATAGTTTTTGGAGATCCACCCATTCCAAGAAAAGTACTGTTTCTAAATAAAGTTTTCGAATCCGCCAAACCTCCATTGTCTCCTTCAAAGCTCATCATTCCCTTTTTTGTCGCTTTCGACGAAATTGGACTTCCTCCACAGTTTTGTCGTATTCGAATTTCGTTCGAGTCCATCCATTCGTTCGTCTTTTGCGTATTTTTATTTTCGTGTGCCGAAAATCCGCCTTGAAAATGTCTCAAATCTGAAGATTTGGTCGAAATTTCGTCGAAATTGGGAGCACATTCCTGCCCCAACGTACGGTCACATGTACGGTCCACATGTACGGTCATATGTACGGTCGATGTCACATCTTCCTGCCGACTCTTTCGCAGTCCCGATTTTCGCCATCCCGATTTTTGCCGATTCTCTTCTTTCAGAAACCCGCGCCGAGTCCGTACGATCCTCGGAAACGTCGTCCGCCGACGAATCTGTACGGAAAAGATCTGTTTTTAACAAAGATCCTCTCTCCGCCAAAATCGCGTCCATTTCCGCCAGAATCTCGCGTTCTTTGTAAAAAGACGATTTCCGTTTTACGGTTGGTCGAAACCTTTCCGAAGCAGGCGTCCCTTTCCCGTCATTGTACGGCCTTTTTGTCGCTTTCCTCGGCTGCGGCGTGATCAGTTTTTTGGACGTTCTGTGACTGGAGATACGACAAAGTGAAGATTCTGGAGAGGAAGAAGATACGCCGTCTTTGGCGTTTTCTGCTTTCATTTTCTTTTGTCGTTCTTTCTCTTTCATTTCGGCGTACGAATCGAACAAAGAGCATCCCGTGACGTCACATATTCTGTCCACTAGTCTGGCGCCTCTCGGCAAATCTCCGCCGCTCGATCCTTCTTGTACGGCCGCCAAAACTCCCGCCGCGAGACTCAAGGGCCCGCCGCACGTGTCCCAATAACTGCTATTTTGTACGGACGGAGAAGATTGCGCGCGCGAAGAAATCTCCGTGTACGGAAAATTTGTCGGCGGAGAGGTCGGCGAATTCAGTAACGAGAAGGAGCTCAGTACGGACAAAGGATTCTGCAGAGTATGCTGTACGGAATAAGAATTCTGTACGGACAAAAGATTATGTACGGATGAAGGGTTCTGTACGGAATTCGAATTCGAAAAAGGTTCCAGAGTGGATTTCGGATCGGCGGAATTTTCGGGCAGCCAAGTTTTTTGGATCGAAAAATAATCTTGGTCGCTATTGGCTCCGGAAATCCGGGAAACGGAACTGACGGGAGAAAACTGGCGCGACAGAACATTCCAAAGATCTCCGCCGCCGGCTGCCGTACTTTCTTGTCGCGACTTGTGGTCTTCTAGGGCGCGTTTCTGTACGGACAGTTGGGCGGCCAGGAGGGCGTCACAGAGGGTGAGGTTCAGGATAGGAGCAGCCATGGGGGGGGGGGAGGGGGAGGTAGTGAAGGAGGGGGGGGGGGGGGGGGGGGAGGGAGGGAGGGGGAGGGGGAGGGGGAAGGGGAGGGGGAGGGGGAGGGGGAGGGGAGAGGAGGGGAAGAGGGTAGTGGAGGAGGGGGAGGGAAGGAGAGAAGATGGGAGAGGGAGAGGAGAGGAATAAACGGAGGGAGGAAGAGAAAGGGGAGTATGAGAGGTAGCGGAGGAGAAAGGAGAGAGAGAGAGAGATAAAGAGAGAAATGGGAAAGAAAGAAGAGGAAGGGGAGTGATTAATAGAGGGAGATAGGAGGGTGGAGGAGAGGGAATGAAAGCTATTCTAATAAATAGGGAGAGTTGAGGGGGAGGGGGGGGGGGAGAGAGAGAGAGGGAGAGAGAGATGGATTGGCGCGTGAAAAAAAACGTCCAATTTTTCGAACATTGTGGACAGCCTTGAAGGACATATAGGCCCGGCTGTCGCCGCCCGGGAGGGACAGAAGAGGACAAAACCATTATGAGAGTACGTCCGTACAGGTTTGAACGTACTTAATATTTTGGTGCTAGAAATTTTGGTCTTTTGCGAGGGAGGCTTTTCTGGCCAGCTGGCGGATGTATGAGAGGTTCAGTAGACCGAATTTTGTCGTTTCGGGAAACGACGAAAGAAGTGACCGTACGAGATGATTCGGTATTATGACGAACGGATACTTATTGCTGACGTGGCATGTGAACTATGGCTAGAACTTTTTTGGAAATTTTATTTTACCCGAATTATTTTTGAATTTATGTTTGAGTCTAGTCGGTAAAATTTTACTATTTTAGTTTCGGGCCGCTTGTTTTATTTTATTTAGAGTAGATTAATTTGTTTTAGGTCTCGGGCAACCTATATGCCCTTTAAAAAATTATATATCTTTAAAAAGACAAAAACGTACGCTGATTCGCCCTGCCCGCTTTTTCCTACTTTTTTAACTTCTGTGGACCACTCATTTTAGGCGTTTTTTTTTTTTTTTTTTTTAATGAATTGAGCTTTAGAAAGAAAAAGGGTCTCTCTCGAGAATCATGGATCCTGCTGAATTTTATATTATTACAATAAAAGGTGTGGATCATATTATATATTCTTAAAATTTTATTAAATGCGATTCGAATATAGATTTCCTCGAATCAAGAAAAAAGGAAAATGTGAGTTGGAATTTGGCAAAGGGACGAAATGTGCGAAGTCATTAGATGATTTAATAAACGACAAATTTGATATTAGTTGGCAATGATAAAGGACAAGGCATGATTGGCTGCCTGACTGCTGGCAAAATTCAAAATCTAACTAGAGTGCGTTAACTTCCACGCTGGCAAATCCGTTTCCAGCTATAATTGCCAGACTGGCACCCTATCATTGATTCAAGTGGCACTAAATGCCAAATAGTTTTTGCAGGCTGGAAGCGCCGCAAAACGTTAAAAAAGCAGAAAATTGGAAAATCTCGCTTTGCTTTGCACGCGGCGCTGTGAGCAGAATTTATGCTCGTCTGTTCACACGTGCGAGGATCCTGATTCACATTTGTACGTACACGTCATACGTCACGTCCGTAATTTTGGTACGATTTAAAGCACTTACTGTACGGTAAGCCATTTCTATGCTACAGTCGGACCGTGCAAGCGGACAAAAGTCACAAAACGCAGAAAATTCTGACAGACGATTGAGTCTTGGAATAAATGTCGGTTACAAATGGGGAGCTTCGTCTCGAGTTTCAGATCGGGAAAAAGACAAAAGCGTATCTCCTTTTCTGATTCATTGTTATGCGCGAGTTTTCTGGGTGTACGGATACCGAAATTTTCGATGCTGCCAGAGACCCCGAGTCCGGTCCATGACGAGGATAGCGACAAAATACGAGAATCCGGTGCGATATGATTCCAATCAGTTTACACACCTGTCGCTACCGTACAGGCGCGGCTGCGTTTCTTTTTCTACTTGAGTCGTAGCAACGCCTGGCGTTTACACGTGGAGAGAATCGATCCAGTTGTTTTGCATGTCTCGTTTTTGCCCGCCCAACAGATACACAACACGTGTAATATGTCGGCTATTCTTCTCGGCTTGTCGTATGTCGCGATTCTTTTCGGCTGGGAAGTGAAATTCCATCTACAGGTGTTTATGCGAGGTTTTTCCTTTTCCGAACCTTAATTAAGTCGGTACGGTGCATGCTACAGAACACCTACGGTATATGGTACGGCACATAGCTATATCGGTACACCGCCCATCGTTATTAGTGTTAATAACACTAATTCTGTCGCGACTTTTTCTGGCCATATAAAAAAATAGTGTTAACAACATTATTTAAGGAAGTGGACAAAATCAGCCACGTCACCTTGCGCTATATTAATATTATTAATTCTAATTTCTCATTTAAACTAATTTTTCTTTAACACTAATAACGATGGGCGGTGTAGCCTATTACCGATAATCAGTATTACATTTTTTTTACAACAAGCAATATCCAGATCGTTGTATCGGTATGACTATTACGATACTGTACCGATATATAGGTATGATCTGCCGATAAAAATATCGGGATATATTGACTTGGTTTTTTAGAGACATTTCTAGGGTTTATTAAAATTGTTATTTTGACTCATTTTTACTTGGTGTATTAATAATTGGAAGAGAGAAACTATTATGGACTTAAAAAAATAGATTTTATTGATCGAAAGGGAGATGTAAATTAAATGCTCTAAAATAATACATAACTCTGTTTTCGAAGTGAATGCAAACTGGATAGTAAACACTAAACACCCATCTACATTGAATACAGTTTTTCTATAATATATTTAATACTATGCTAGATATTTTATATAATACAGTACGACTTTTGGACGTAAGTGCTGCGCAGTTCGAACAGGATATCCGTACTCTAGCTCCCCAATGTACAGACCGGATTTTGATACGTAGCATACGTACACTCTGTATTATATTTTATACTTTAAACCGTAAATGTACTTTACATTATATTCATTGTACTTTACATAATATAACGTACTATATTAACACAAATATGTCGGCAATAACAATTAATTCGTCACGGTTCGATTGATCGACCCCCTTTGCCGCTCGATAACCAATAAGATTGGTTATTGAAACTCTAACGATGGGAAAGTTACCATGCCCACACGACACTGCGTATCAAAAATAGCGTTGATAACACTATAATTTTCACGCCTTTTTTTGCCATAATCATAAAACTACGGTATTGTACCAAACGTGTACGGACTATTACGAAAAGATACGGAAAATGTACGAAAATGGTACAAACTGCGGTATATGTGAAATTTATTTTTGTTTAAATGTACGGAATAGTACGGACAAAAAAATATGGTGCGTCATCACAAATTGTACACGGTGACAGCCGTCACGGGCGTTGTCGACGTATACAATTGTCACAAACTTAAGTAACAATTTCGAATGAACACATAGAGACACTTGAAATCCGAATCCGCCGGATCCGCGCTAAAATACAAAGTAAGTACGCTAAGTTACAACTACATGGGGCCGCAGCCTTATTTATCAACACAAGACTTTATTAAAATCGCGATGCTAGACCATCTGAGGCCATGGGAACAAAAAGAGGCGGCAATGCGACATGGGGAGGGAAGCAAGCAAAAAGGAAAAGCAAGGCAAACGAACACACAGAAAAATGATATGTAAAACAAAGACACCTAAAGAAGCAACAACCACTAAAGTAAAGACACAACAGTGTGCTTAAACCAACAATACCTAACCAAACCTCGACATAACTAAAGATCTACAAAAAGCAACCTCGTACGTCCCCCAAGTCCAGGGGAGCACGTTGAGGGAGTTCTAGAACACGCCGACGATCCATAACTGTAATAGTCGATCGAAGGAGGATAGAAGCTTGCACTCACTGTAAAGCCACAGAGATAAAAGAAGTAATTACCGAAGCACGAGGGCTCACGGGTCCCCGATGTTGGAACGAGCGTCAACCACAAGCATGATGAAAATCGTCCAAAGCAAGTCCCAAACAACCAAATATCTTGACCACCATGAGATTAAAGTCATCCATGGCATCTTAGTGGGCATAATCACGCTCCTTCTTATCCATATCACGAGCTGCCACTCCAACATGTTGAGCTGAGCCGCTTAACCGACGACTGTGTAGTGTTCGCCAAAACTATGTCACCAAATATACGACGTACACCATCGAGTAGTACAATAACTGTCCGACGCAAAGGAATAACTTGAGAAACCTCCCCGGCGAACAGAATATCCCCACTCAGAAGCGATAGTCGCAATGGTGTCACGAATAGTGTCGAGCGCCAGAATCAACTTGCCCCCATGGGAGCAGCCAAGCAAATGGATGACACCGGGCTCAAAGGCATGGTCAAAGAGCAAACAAAAGCCAAGCAAAGTTAGATGAGGAAGGCCAAGCCGAAACCTGAGGGTCATTGTGAATTGAGTAGGTGTGAAACGGAGGGTGGATAACACCGGTAGTTATTAGCCAAGCTTTGAAAACAGGTCCACGCGAAGAGTCAGAGGGAAGCGCCTCGAGAAGCTCCGTGACATTAGAGAAAGCTAGTTTTTTGAGGTTTTCATGCTTGTCATTTTATTTCTTTCTTACTCCCAATTGTAATTCATTTTATAGGACATTGAACTGGATATCATTGCATATTGAAATATTGTTGGTAAGAGGCTTCAATATTTCCTTTGGATTTGAAACCATATAAAACACACAATATTTCCTAGTATTTGTCTTGTGTTTACATCTGCAAATACACGTCTTTACGTTTTTTTTTTTTTTTCTTCAGCATTATAACTGCCAATAGTTATTTTCACCGTTTTTGTCAATTCGTTTTCTTAAAATCATAATTATTAAATAACATTTATCATTACAATTATTCATGAACATTATTACCACGTATACGCCACAAATATCAACCCAAAAATGCAGAATGTTATTACTGCGCACAAATCCATCCAAAGTGAAAAAAAAAATCAAAAGTCTGTTAATGTCAATTACTCAAGCTCAAAAGTCGAACCACCAATGTATAGCTTCATTTTTTTTTTTTTTGTTTTTCTCTGAAGTGAGACAGTAAAGCATGTGAATCCCTATTAATGCAAAAAAATCAGTGTGTATATGTATATACATGTATTATTTATGTATATATAGATATTATATTATTATATGTATTACATGTATGTATAGATATGTTTATACAAGTGTTATTAATTCTAATTCAACTTCAAATGGCGTGCCTGCTTCCGAACCGTTTAAAAAATTAGTCCCGTTCAAAAAACGACTGTTATAAATATTATTTTAAGTTCAAGGCCAAGATTTAGGAGTTACCGTTACCAACACTAATAGCGATTATGTTTATGTGCAAAAATCGATTGCAAAACGTGGTATTCTCAAGAAAAAGAGTAGGAAAAAAATAGAAAAGAAAAAAAAAAAAAAAAAAAATGTCCTATAAAGAATTCGAGATCTTCTAACAGATATTAATGGTGAACCCTCCAAATGTGATATTTCTGTTTATTTTTTTTCTCTTTTTACATTTACATAAATTCTAGACTAATCTGCAAAACTGAAGCTGTACCAAAAAAAAAAAAAAAAAAAAAAACTGAGATGGCACTGAATTTCATTGGACTAAACTGAAACTGAACTGAAACTGGACCGAATCGCTCGAAAGTAAAAGCTTTTTTTCCTCCGAGCCTACTAATACAACAAATTACCAAAAAAATAATAATAATAATAATAAAAAATAAAAAAAATCTCATCATCATAGTCTTAACTCCAAATCCAACCGTCCTCCCGACGACAATCCAAACGAATTTTTCGACGAAAATTCGTCCATCCTCTCATACAAATCTTCGCTTCTTTTTTGTCCAAAACACTCCATAGTTTTTGGAGATCCACCCATTCCAAGAAAAGTACTGTTTCTAAATAAAGTTTTCGAATCCGCCAAACCTCCATTGTCTCCTTCAAAGCTCATCATTCCCTTTTTTGTCGCTTTCGACGAAATTGGACTTCCTCCACAGTTTTGTCGTATTCGAATTTCGTTCGAGTCCATCCATTCGTTCGTCTTTTGCGTATTTTTATTTTCGTGTGCCGAAAATCCGCCTTGAAAATGTCTCAAATCTGAAGATTTGGTCGAAATTTCGTCGAAATTGGGAGCACATTCCTGCCCCAACGTACGGTCACATGTACGGTCACATGTACGGTCATATGTACGGTCGATGTCACATCTTCCTGCCGACACTTTCGCAGTCCCGATTTTCGCCATCCCGATTTTTGCCGATTCTCTTCTTTCAGAAACCCGCGCCGAGTCCGTACGATCCTCGGAAACGTCGTCCGCCGACGAATCTGTACGGAAAAGATCTGTTTTTAACAAAGATCCTCTCTCCGCCAAAATCGCGTCCATTTCCGCCAGAATCTCGCGTTCTTTGTAAAAAGACGATTTCCGTTTTACGGTTGGTCGAAACCTTTCCGAAGCAGGCGTCCCTTTCCCGTCATTGTACGGCCTTTTTGTCGCTTTCCTCGGCTGCGGCGTGATCAGTTTTTTGGACGTTCTGTGACTGGAGATACGACAAAGTGAAGATTCTGGAGAGGAAGAAGATACGCCGTCTTTGGCGTTTTCTGCTTTCATTTTCTTTTGTCGTTCTTTCTCTTTCATTTCGGCGTACGAATCGAACAAAGAGCATCCCGTGACGTCACATATTCTGTCCACTAGTCTGGCGCCTCTCGGCAAATCTCCGCCGCTCGATCCTTCTTGTACGGCCGCCAAAACTCCCGCCGCGAGACTCAAGGGCCCGCCGCACGTGTCCCAATAACTGCTATTTTGTACGGACGGAGAAGATTGCGCGCGCGAAGAAATCTCCGTGTACGGAAAATTTGTCGGCGGAGAGGTCGGCGAATTCAGTACCGAGAAGGAGCTCAGTACGGACAAAGGATTCTGCAGAGTATGCTGTACGGAATAAGAATTCTGTACGGATAAATGATTATGTACGGATGAAGGGTTCTGTACGGAATTCGAATTCAAAAAAGGATCCAGAGTGGATTTCGGATCGGCGGAATTTTCGGGCAGCCAAGTTTTTTGGATCGAAAAATAATCTTGGTCGCTATTGGCTCCGGAAATCCGGGAAACGGAACTGACGGGAGAAAACTGGCGCGACAGAACATTCCAAAGATCTCCGCCGCCGGCTGCCGTACTTTCTTGTCGCGACTTGTGGATCTCGATCAGGATCCGAATCATTTTTATTTGGAAATCAGGCATGATTAATAGACGCGGAGGGTGCAAAATCAAAATCTCGAATTCGCTTTTGGGAGAGAGAGATGGATTGGCGCGTGAAAAAAAACGTCCAATTTTTCGAACATTGTGGACAGCCTTGAAGGACATATAGGCCCGGCTGTCGCCGCCCGGGAGGGACAGAAGAGGACAAAACCATTATGAGAGTACGTCCGTACAGGTTTGAACGTACTTAATATTTTGGTGCTAGAAATTTTGGTCTTTTGCGAGGGAGGCTTTTCTGGCCAGCTGGCGGATGTATGAGAGGTTCAGTAGACCGAATTTTGTCGTTTCGCGAAACGATGAAAGAAGTGACCGTGCGAGATGATTCGGTATTATGACGAACGAATACTTATTGCTGACGTGGCATGTGAACTATGGCTAGAACTTTTTTGGAAATTTTATTTTACCCGAATTATTTTTGAATTTATGTTTGAGTCTAGTCGGTAAAATTTTACTATTTTAGTTTCGGGCCGCTTGTTTTATTTTATTTAGAGTAGATTAATTTGTTTTAGGTCTCGGGCAACCTATATGCCCTTTAAAAAATTATATATCTTTAAAAAGACAAAAACGTACGCTGATTCGCCCTGCCCGCTTTTTCCTACTTTTTTAACTTCTGTGGACCACTCATTTTAGGCGTTTTTTTTTTTTTTTTTTTAATGAATTGAGCTTTAGAAAGAAAAAGGGTCTCTCTCGAGAATCATGGATCCTGCTGAATTTTATATTATTACAATAAAAGGTGTGGATCATATTATATATTCTTAAAATTTTATTAAATGCGATTCGAATATAGATTTCCTCGAATCAAGAAAAAAGGAAAATGTGAGTTGGAATTTGGCAAAGGGACGAAATGTGCGAAGTCATTAGATGATTTAATAAACGACAAATTTGATATTAGTTGGCAATGATAAAGGACAAGGCATGATTGGCTGCCTGACTGCTGGCAAAATTCAAAATCTAACTAGAGTGCGTTAACTTCCACGCTGGCAAATCCGTTTCCAGCTATAATTGCCAGACTGGCACCCTATCATTGATTCAAGTGGCACTAAATGCCAAATAGTTTTTGCAGGCTGGAAGCGCCGCAAAACGTTAAAAAAGCAGAAAATTGGAAAATCTCGCTTTGCTTTGCACGCGGCGCTGTGAGCAGAATTTATGCTCGTCTGTTCACACGTGCGAGGATCCTGATTCACATTTGTACGTACACGTCATACGTCACGTCCGTAATTTTGGTACGATTTAAAGCACTTACTGTACGGTAAGCCATTTCTATGCTACAGTCGGACCGTGCAAGCGGACAAAAGTCACAAAACGCAGAAAATTCTGACAGACGATTGAGTCTTGGAATAAATGTCGGTTACAAATGGGGAGCTTCGTCTCGAGTTTCAGATCGGGAAAAAGACAAAAGCGTATCTCCTTTTCTGATTCATTGTTATGCGCGAGTTTTCTGGGTGTACGGATACCAAAATTTTCGATGCTGCCAGAGACCCCGAGTCCGGTCCATGACGAGGATAGCGACAAAATACGAGAATCCGGTGCGATATGATTCCAATCAGTTTACACACCTGTCGCTACCGTACAGGCGCGGCTGCGTTTCTTTTTCTACTTGAGTCGTAGCAACGCCTGGCGTTTACACGTGGAGAGAATCGATCCAGTTGTTTTGCATGTCTCGTTTTTGCCCGCCCAACAGATACACAACACGTGTAATATGTCGGCTATTCTTCTCGGCTTGTCGTATGTCGCGATTCTTTTCGGCTGGGAAGTGAAATTCCATCTACAGGTGTTTATGCGAGGTTTTTCCTTTTCCGAACCTTAATTAAGTCGGTACGGTGCATGCTACAGAACACCTACGGTATATGGTACGGCACATAGCTATATCGGTACACCGCCCATCGTTATTAGTGTTAATAACACTAATTCTGTCGCGACTTTTTCTGGCCATATAAAAAAATAGTGTTAACAACATTATTTAAGGAAGTGGACAAAATCAGCCACGTCACCTTGCGCTATATTAATATTATTAATTCTAATTTCTCATTTAAACTAATTTTTCTTTAACACTAATAACGATGGGCGGTGTAGCCTATTACCGATAATCAGTATTACATTTTTTTTACAACAAGCAATATCCAGATCGTTGTATCGGTATGACTATTACGATACTGTACCGATATATAGGTATGATCTGCCGATAAAAATATCGGGATATATTGACTTGGTTTTTTAGAGACATTTCTAGGGTTTATTAAAATTGTTATTTTGACTCATTTTTACTTGGTGTATTAATAATTGGAAGAGAGAAACTATTATGGACTTAAAAAAATAGATTTTATTGATCGAAAGGGAGATGTAAATTAAATGCTCTAAAATAATACATAACTCTGTTTTCGAAGTGAATGCAAACTGGATAGTAAACACTAAACACCCATCTACATTGAATACAGTTTTTCTATAATATATTTAATACTATGCTAGATATTTTATATAATACAGTACGACTTTTGGACGTAAGTGCTGCGCAGTTCGAACAGGATATCCGTACTCTAGCTCCCCAATGTACAGACCGGATTTTGATACGTAGCATACGTACACTCTGTATTATATTTTATACTTTAAACCGTAAATGTACTTTACATTATATTCATTGTATACAATATAATATATCGTACTATATTAACACAAATATGTCGGCAATAACAATTAATTCGTCACGGTTCGATTGATCGACCCCCTTTGCCGCTCGATAACCAATAAGATTGGTTATTGAAACTCTAACGATGGGAAAGTTACCATGCCCACACGACACTGCGTATCGAAAATAGCGTTGATAACACTATAATTTTCACGCCTTTTTTTGCCATAATCATAAAACTACCGTACAGTACACCGTGTATCTCTATTAGTGTTACTAATTTTTTTGCCACTTAAAAAACAGGATCTCCGTACACAACTGTCGGATTTTCAATTTGAAACCGCCAATCGGAAGTTGAGAATGTTACCTTTCAATCGCAACCGTCAGTACGAAGAAAATATGTTTTAAGAGACAAAAAATACTAACACTAATAGCGATTCACGGTGTACTATATTGTACATTACGGTAGTAATTTAACATTAAAATAACATTAACTCTAATTCTTGGACTTCCCAATTAGGTTTAGCCACTTTATATTCTGTTCGTAACTACTAATGTAGCGTTATGTACGACAAGTCTGTCTCCGTACATAAATTTCACATGACATTTCATTCTTTCAGCAATAAGTGTTTTCGCATGCCAAATTAATTTAAAAAAGAAGTTAGCCGCCGGAAAATGGCGCGAACATTAAGGGCACTTTCCTATGTAACCGAAACTTAGGTTTTGTAACTTTGCTTTTAGCGAAGATTCTCCGTACAACTTTCAAAGCATTCCTATGTAAAGAAATGAAATCGTTACTTTATATTGTGACGGATGTAGACGTGGGTGTAATTTGTGACGGTTGTAGACGACTACAAAACTCGCGACAATTGATGACGTTTACAAAATTGTGGCGGTTATAGACCTCTAGCTACTTATGACATTGTAGATGTTTATGGTCTGTGACATTTTTACGTCACGCTCAAACTATGACAGCGTCAACGTCACAAATTCTTAAACTTTTCGCCATGGTTTCCCGATTTTGTTTTTAAGTCCTTTATCACTCTACTTGCCATAAAAAAATTAAAAATATAGTCAAAATAAATTGTTTTTAGAGATATTTCATTTGATACCGTTATTGGCGTTTTTCATTGCAAGAATTGTGAGATAGACGCGGTAGTGGTAGAGGGAGAGAAAGAGAGGCGCTTTCATGGACTTTGCTTTTGCAAAATGGCTTCCGTTGGTCGAGACCCCTCCACGGCCCCCGTACAGAAATAAGCGCACCGAAAAAAGTCACGCACACGCTGGAAACGTGCAGTGGGTTTTTTTTTTGGTACTCCGCGCAAAAAAAATGTCAAAAACTTGCGACATGTGCGACAGCATTTGCCTATTCGCTCACCTCATCGAACTATATCACCTTGCAAGGTGATTTAATATGAAGTTTGAATATGAGCTCGAAAGACGCGAAAGTGGGTCGAAACACGCTCGACGACAAATTGCATCGCGCTAGAGGACAAACTGCGCACATATAAAGTTTCAAGGTTACCCAACTAATACAGTGGTAATTCCAATATTTTGGTACGACTGCGATTTTTTTTTGTTTTTTTCTAAGCTATGGAGGAAAACGACAGAAAATAGTTGTAAATTTAGCACATGGAAAAGTGCCCTAAGTGCAAACTTTTACGTTAACACAAATGAATAGTTAATCTAACTAAAAAAGAATGATAAATTGTATGTTTCGTACGATTTCCAAATTAGCAGGTACAGTACGTCACCCGACACATGCTCTCAAAATAAGACATTCTTACTTGAAATAGTGATTTTACCAGAGCAGTGTACACGCTACAAAGTCAACACCCAATTTGGGATTTAGTGCCAATCCTTAATACTACTGGTTAGTAGTTACTAATATTTTGACACATACATAAAATAGCGTTAATAATGCACGCTTACCCTATTTTTTATTTAACGCAATGACAATCGCTAGTGTATCCATTAGAATTTTGTGCACTATTAATTTATTATTGGTATCACTAAACTGCGAATCGTAATTAGAGTAGAAAAACGGAAAAAAAATATTAGAGTGTTTAACTCTATTTTGGGTAATCAACCCTTTTCACAAAAAAAAATTACTCTAATTTATCCATAACTCTAATTTGGGCGTAAATTTGGGCGCTGAATATATCTACTGTAAATTAGGTACACGTACATAATCTAACAAAACGTACATTTTCACATCATTATGACGTTTGCACTACGCGGTTTGTGAAAACGCAGTTACATGATAACGGCATGAATGAAATCCATTTTTGTACTTTTTTACTTAATAAAGTACAATTTTGCACGGTCAAACACCGACCGTACCCCACACTATTTAAAACGACACTGTATTAGAGTTATTAACGCTCAATCAAAAAGTACCTTAAATAATGGAAAGAATAATTTAGAATAATGTTCTCTATTTATGGTGATAGAGTCAAAATTTGGGGTGACGGAATTAGCGTACATAACTCTAATTACAATTCGCGGTGTACTGTACCGATAACAAAACATTTAACAGTACAAAAAGTACGAAAAATACATTTTATGTGAAATTAGAAATCTAGACCACGCCATCCATTCAGATTACGGACAATACAGAAGTGATTTAAAAAAATGAAAGAAGGAGAAAAAAAAGGAAAAACAAGAAAAAAAGGAAAAAAAGGAAAAAATAACGGTCAACTTTAAAGGTTGAAATTTTAATTTCACATTCTGGATGGAATTTTTTTGGATCAAGTAGGGATTGAGAAATTATTTTAAAATTAATGTAGTGAAATTATAAAACCGGGATGAATTGACAAGATTAATAAATACACTGTAAAAAACAAAAAAGAAAATCTCGAATCTCGAATTGAGTTTGACACACAAACAAGTTAAAATAATACAGTATTTGAAAAAAAGTAAATGATAAAAATAAATGAGAATCTGATTGGCATATGGCATGGTCTTCAATTTTCCAATTTGTCACTTTTAAGTTGGTTGTATATTTATTAAAATTTTCGTATTTTTTCTTAACGTTTTTTCGTACGTCACTCTTTATAGTCACCTATCGTCACTACCACCACACTTCTGTCGGGCCTGGCCCTACATATGCAGACTGGTGATTTTGTCCGTGACTTAGGGTGCCTCTCCATGTGCCAAAGTAAGGGATTTTTTCTGTCGTTTTCCTGTAAAACTTAGAGCCATACCGCGTAAGTTTCAACCGTACAAAAAAAGAGAAGTACATTTTGCGTCATCGTCAAATTTAGGATGTACTACATGTTGCCGTCTTATGTTCTTCGACCCACGGCCACGCCAAAAAACGACATCTTCAAACTTTACTTTAAAACACATGGGCGATGTGTTTTAAAACAAAGCATTTTCGAAAAACAAAAAGAAACACGTATTCGCACGTTGATTTTTTTTTCAAAAATTTTAAATAAATTCAAGCAATGACTAAAAGTACACTATTCGTTATGTTTTGTCCGTTTGCCTTCAAAACGATGATGAAAAGTATATAATTTGTTTCATTTTGTCAGTTTGCGTCCGTTACGTTTTTTTTTTGCAGGGGTCTCAAGATTCCAATGCGATTTCACGCCGACTGGACAGGAGACGCAAAGGCAAATCTCACCCCCGTCAACAATGAAACCGCATAGGCTCGAAGGCGGTACGTCTACAATGTCACGGAAAGTCATGCCACGTCACAAGCAGCTACAAAAAATAACGTGCGTCATCACAGATTGTAGATGTTGACAGCCGTCACGGGCATTATCAACATATATAATCGTCACACCCTTAAGTAACAATTTCGTTGTTACACATGGGGACACTTGAAATCCGGATTTGCGGGATATGCGCTAAAAACAAAGTAAGTTCGCTAAGTTTCACGTACATGGAGACACACCCTTAGATATTTGGGGGGATTGTTATTCCGGTCCCCCCGTCCGCAATTGTACTCCCCGTAGCCCTTTAGCCATGAGGACATTAGTACAAGATGCCTTCCACGTCCCCTTGTCCCACATTTCTTTCAATTCGATAGACATCACTCTTTTTTACCTTATCCTTATATTCCCTCTTTAAGTCCTAGTCTTACCAGGCCGTGGAGGTGGCAGTGGGGCTATGGAGACTATCGTGCATTGTTGTCGATTCCTTGGTTGTGATTCGAAGGCCATCTACGCTGAGCATGTGCCTAGGGTTGCTAGTGCCACTTTCACACCCGTGGTTTATTAAGGCCATCACATGTCCCGTCCTCTTATTGACGAGTTGTTCATTTGGGTCGTGTTGGTGAGCTTTCTTGTGCGGTTCGGGCCCTCCAACCATTCACCCTTGCTCCCCGGTCTTCTTCCACCATCGAGGTCCTCCGAGCTCTTTATACCCTCGCACATACCCCGGTATCCCCTTTTATCAACGCATTTGAGCCTTATGAGGGTCTTGTTTTGGATCAGGAGGCTTTCATTAAGACCCTTAGCTCTCCTCCTCACCTTCCAGCTGGGGCTCCATCAAGCACAATGTATGAGTTGATTTGCGATGTTTCGCCTCTTGAATCCCGTGCCTGGGGTTTTGATGTGTTATTTCGAGTATATTCTCTTATTGCTAGCGCGGTTGTCCCCCCTCAAATTTGTGATCTTGTAACCACATCCCGCATTGTGGTTGTTGCCAAACTTAATGGAGGGATTCACCCTATTTGTTGAAATTCAAGTATTTTCCAGGTCTAGAGATTGTAAAATAAAAGGCAAAAACGAGACAGAGATAGCCTGCCTCTAACTCTTCTCTCAAGTCCCCACACTTGTCGCAGTCACTGAAGACTAGAGAAAGAGTTAGAGCCATGGCTGCCTAGGCTGTCCAAAGAGGACATGAAGGCCAATTTTGATAGAGTTACAAAAGGTTTGACGGACCCAGGATTAGAGCTTGATACCTATCGTCCTTCAAAGTAGCAGTTAGCTTTATCCTATAAGTCTAAGACCAGTGCTAGGGTGTATGTTGTTTGATAAATATTTATATAGGTACACGCTGACTAGTTCGTTTAACGGAAAGGAGATACGTAGAACATAGATATAGTTTTAGATAGAACGGAGTACGGTTTTATGTATTATATGAAACGGATACCGCGCATTTGTTTGACCGCGAAACAAATACCGCGCGTCTATTTTCAACGGCTAGAAATATATCATGTTTTGATCGGACGGCCACGATAGGCGCCGCAATCGCTAAATATTTACTTTTTCGTTTTACGCTCATCGCCACGTCAAGGGACACGTGGCACGTCAACATTGGATTGCGGCAACTCTGGAGATTACTGGAACAAATCCGTATATGACATGTGTCGACATTTCGGCCATGTAGTACGATGGCCGAACAGAAAGTACACCGGTACCTGTATTTTTCTGTACGACACAGTAATGTGATTGGTGACGTATGTCACTAGATAGAGTTTAGAGAGAGATAAGACTTAGAAAATTTAGTAGGTAGCCGCCTCTCTCCGAGAGAGCTCCTGTACAAAAGGTCAACTTTGACCCTCCATAACTTACTGCTCAATGAAGCAAATTCAGAGATTCTTTTTCCACCGAACTCAAAGGAGTCCATGCTACACATGGAAGATGTCGGTAAGAGATTTTGCCTCTTAGGGTGGCTGCATTTATCAGGGAAAGTCAAAGTGGGTGAATGTGTCCAAATTCTTATATTCTAACTTTGCATTCTGTGGGGGAACTAAGCACACAAAAAGTACTAAGCACACATAAAGTTTTATTTCACAGGGGTGAATCTGTACTAGGATTCTGACTGTTCTGGGTGTCATTCAGTTGGGTTTAAATCAACTTGAAGTCGGCACTATCTAGATAAGCTTCTTGTGAGTTGCCTACTCTGAGGACTAATGGAGGTCTCAAAGTTTCAGGTTATGGGCCCACCATCTAAGGTGCCTATGTTTGATAGAACAGGCTTCACTTATTAGGAGTTTACGATGGAGGGATTGCATTTCGAAAAGCACTTATGGGGAATTGTTTCGGGACAAGTGAGGTGTCCGCCACCCAACTTTGGTGGAACTCACTATGCAGGTTCATCTGGAGCTTCCGAGAAAACATGCAAAAGGGATAGTGGATTTTGCCTGGATGAAAAAGGGAGGAGGTGGATAAAATTGTTGCTCGGATTTACGAAAAGTGGCATGCAAAATAAAATGTATGATCAACAAGATGAAATTATTTCGGATCATCTAATTTACTTTCTTAAATATGAAGGTATTCGCTTAAAGCTTCATGAAGGAAAAAAAGAAAAGAAAAGAATAATATATATATATATAGATATATTTCTTGTTTTCGATGGGAGTTGAAAGAAAAGTAGACTAGAAAATAAGGGGAGTGTTGCTATTCAAGTATCTTCTAGGCATAGAGATTGTTAAATAAAAGGCAAAAAGGAGACAGTGAAAGCTTGCCTCTAACTCTTCTCTCAAGTCCCCACACTTGTCGCAGTCATTGAAGACTAGAGGAAGAGTTAGAGCCATGGCTCCCTAGGCTGTCCAAAGAGGACAGGAAGGCCAATCTTGATAGAGTTACAAAAGGTGTCCAAAGAGGACAGGAAGGCCAATCTTGATAGAGTTACAAAAGGTTTGACGGAAGAGTTAGAGCCATGGCTGCCTAGGCTGTCCAAAGAGGACAGGAAGGCCAATCTTGATAGAGTTACAAAAGGTTTGACGGAAGAGTTAGAGCCATGGCTGCCTAGGCTGTCCAAAGAGGACAGGAAGGCCAATTTTGATAGAGTTACAAAATGTTAGCAGACCCAGGATTAGAGCCTGATACCTGTCGTCCGTCAAAGTAGCAGTTAGCTTTATCCTATAAGTCTAAGACCAGTGCTAGGGTATATGTTGTTTGATAAATATTTATATAGGTACACGCGGACTAGTTCGTTTAACGGGAAGGAGATACGTAGAACATAGATACAGTTTTAGATAGAACGGAGTACAGTTTTATGTATTATATGAAACGGATACCGCGCATTTGTTTCGACCGCGAAACAAATACCGCGCGTCTATATTCAACGGCTAGAAATTTATCAGGTTTTGATCGGACGGCCACGATAGGCGCCGCGATCGCTAAATATGTACTTTTACGTTTTACGGTCATCGCCACGTGAAGGGACACGTGGCGCGTCAACATTGGATTGCGGCAACTCTGGAGATTACTGGAACAAATCCGTATATGACATGTGTCGACATTTCGGCCATGTAGTACGATGGCCGAACAGAAAGTACACCGGTACCTGTAGTTTTCTGTACGACACAGTAATGTGATTGGTGACGTATGTCACTAGATAGAGTTTAAAGAGAGATAAGACTTAGAAAATTTAGTAGGTAGCCGCCTCTCTCCGAGAGAGCTCCAGTACAAAAGGTCAACTTTGACCCTCCATAACTTACTGCTCAATGGAGCAAATTCAGAGATTCTTTTTGCTGCGAACTCAAGGGAGTCCAGGCTACACATGGAAGATGTCGGTAAGAGATTTTGCCTCTTAGGGTGGCTGCATTTATTAGGGAAAGTCAAAGTGGGTGAATGTGTCCAAATTCTCATATTATAACTTTGCATTCTGTGGGGGAACTAAGCACACAAAAAGTTTTATTTCACAGGGGTGAATCTGTACTGGGATTCTGACTGTTCTGGGTGTCACTCAGCTGGGTTTTAATCAACTTGAAGTCGGCACTATCTAGATAAGCTTCTTGTGAGTTGCCTACTCTGAGGACCAATGGAGGTCTCAGAGTTTCACTATTGCCATGGGAGAGGTCTTTTACGGATTGGTGGCTCGTGCCATTTGTATTCAACTCCAACAAGATTTCATGATTATTTTTCTCCTCATCAGTTTAGAGTGGCCACTTGGGGAGGTTACAAGGTCGTGGTCCACGCGATTCGGGCTTTGTTTGAAGTCCATCCGGATTGATTGGTCCTTCAAGTTGACGTTACCAACGCCTTCAATAAGGTGGAGCGGAAAGTCATTTTTTCTTAGCTTATAGTTGCCCGTTATCTAATTGTCTTATTATTTCCCCTTGTAAAAGCTTTTAATTCTTTGACCAACAACCTCTCATTCTTAGCTGCCGATGATCTCGTTCCTCTCTCTTATGCGATCGGGACTCAGCAAGGCAATCCTCTTAAACGACATTTGTTTGCCCTTGCCCATTACCCGCCCCTCTGTATTTCCGCAGCTGCTTCCCGTCCTTGCCTTTTCCCTTTGGTTGCAAATGATACATATATTATTTTTCCCTATGGGGACGAAGTCGTGCTGGTGTATAATTTTTTCAAGGATCGTTCGGCTGAACTCAACCTTTTTGTCCAATGTTTGAAGTGTGTTATTCGCTCCCCTCATGATATTTCACTTTCTTTTAATCCCCACTTGGTTTTCTATATCCTCCTCCCTCTGATGGCATTCACGTGTTAGGTTGCCCCCTTGGTACGGAAACTTTTGTGACCCATTTTTTTATGTTGCTCTTCAAACAAATTTGTCTCACCTGGACGACCTTCCTCACATTGCCGATCCCAAGTGGCTTTTGCTCTGCTGACTACGTGGTTCCCCCAACGCCCCCCTTACCTTACTGATACTTCCCCTCCCACCCCGAGGTTTGTCTCCTCTCTCTCAACCTTTGATGAGTGCCTCATTGACATCCTTCACACTTTGTTAGGTCTTCGGGCATTTGATCACGAGTGTGGGCCTTCGGCCCGCATTGAGGCATCCCTCTTTTTCTTTGGAGGGATATTGGGTTTATAATCGACTGCCCATGTTGTTCTTGCTGTCTATTTGGGAAGTTGGTGCCTTATTGCAACCACTCTTGTTTCTTGCTTCTTGCTGGGGACAACCCCGTTCTTGCCACCATGGTCCCGCGGGTTTCGGACGGTGTGTTCACCTTCTAATAGTTCCCGTTAGATGCGACACGTTATCTTCCTCCTCCTACCTTAGTGGACATGTCGGTTCTTCCACCCTTGTTACGAAATCCATTGCGCGTGTCCAAGAATCAATTTCTAAACGGTTGTCACCCCCATTAAATCAGGGCTTCTCGAGGCGCTTCCTTGTGATTCTTTGCGTGTTTGTCTTCTCTCTTGTGGTGCACCTGGTTGGAGGCTTTTCTATCCGCTACACCTATTTTATCCACTCTACGATTCACACCTTCTCAATTCACCACCACCCTTCAGTTTCGCCTTAGCCCCCCTCATCCTCCTTTACTTGGCTCTTTACTTTGTTGGTGTGGTTATGTCTTGGAGTCCGATGGCATCCATATCCTTTGTTGCTCCCATGGGGGAGAATTGAATTAGGTGCAGGACTCTATTCGCGACGCGACTATCGCTTCAGAGGGGGGGATTTTTGTGCGTCACGAAGTTTCTCATATTATTCCCTCGCGCCGGATCGATTTGTTTTGCTCGATGGTGCCCGTCGCATATTTGGTGACATTGTTTTAGCGAACCCAACTTTGGTTAGAGTCGCCAAGCAACCCGACATGTCGGGGTGGCTACCCGTGATGCCGTTAAGCGAAGGACATGATTATGCATACCGATACCCTATGGATGACTTTATTCCGATGGCGGTCGAGATCTTTGGTTCTTTGGGTGGTGTGCTGGACGAGTTTCTACGTACTTGTGGCCGGCGCTCATTCGAGGGACGAGAACCTGGGAGCCCTCCTGCTTCGGTCTTTACTTCTTGTTATCGTCAATGTTTATCCGTGGCTTTATAGCGAGAGCAAGCTTCTATTCTCCTTCGATCGGATTTTGCGGTTATGAATTGTCTACTTGTTCCTGGATTCCCTCAGAGTGCTCCCCCGGGCCAGGGGGGGTTACGATGTTGCGTTTCGTAGATATTTAATTTTGTTGGTGGTTGGGATCGTAGTGTTGGTTTAAATGAGTTGCTGCGTTTTTCTTTTTGGGTTGTGTTCACATTGCTTTTCTTTGTTTTATTTTGCCTGGCTTGTAGTTTTCAGTTTTGGCCCTGCCACCCCTTATGTACCCCTATACTCAGATGGTTTACCATCGCGCTGCGTGATTTCTTTCACAGTCACCAATCGTCACTCTTTATAGACACCTATTGTCACTCTTTTTCGTCACCTATCGCCACTAGACACATATCGTAACTCTTTATGGTCACTTATCGTCACTCTTTATCGTCACCTATCATCACTTTTTATAGTCACCTATTGTCACTCTTTATCGTCACTCTTGAAAGTCACTCTTATAGTCACCTATAGTCACTCTTTAAAGTCACCTATCGTCACTCTTTATAGTCACATATCTAACTCTTTATCGTCACATATCTAACTCTTTATCGTCACTTAGTCACTCGTTATCGTCACCTATCGTCAATCTTTATCATCACCTATAGTCACTCTTTATAGTCACATATTGTAACTCTTTATTGTCAACTATCGTCACTCTTTATCGTCAACTTTTGTTACTCTTTGTCGTCACCTATCGTCACTCTTTTTAGTTCTTAGCCATAGTTTAAGGCCAGGATATCGTGTATGTGAAATTTAGGAGTTGTGGTTCCAAATTTGGTTATATTTTTGTGATTGAGTCTGTTCTAAGTTAAGCCTCTTTATCTTTGGTCAAGGGAATGGGCCTTCTGGAGTGACATTTGTAAATTATCTAAAAAAGAAAAAAAAAAAAAAAAAAAAAACAAAAAAAAATGACTCATGAAAGTGACTTTCGTCAATGTAAATTCAAAATATGGTCCCCTTCGTTTTATGAAAATATAATCATTTCTTCAAATTGAAAAAGAAAATGCTTTTATATCCATCTAAAATTACATTCTTGTTTTTTTAACTGATAGAACTTATAAAAAGAGCTTTGTAATAAATCCAAAGTCGAATAAATAACAAATAGAAAATAACAAATGCATATTATGTTTAAAATAAAATAAAATGAATATCTAAATCAAATTATCTTACTACAAAAAGTGAGAAAAACGACACAAATGTCAATAATTAATGTACAAAATGTTGAGATACAATACTATACAAAAGAGTACAATACGATAAAATACAATACAATATAATATGACACAGTACAATACGGTACGATGTAGTAAGGCTCCGTATAGTAGGATACGATAAAATAGGATACAATACAGAACGATACAATATAATACAATGCGACATGATATGATACAACATGATACAATATAATACAATATTACACAATATGATACAATGTGAATACGCTAACACGATACAATACAACACAATTCAATACAAAATGATAGAATACAATCCAATACGATATGATACAATACACTACAAGTACGATATGATAATACGATATAATGCAACATTGCCTACCACTACTACACCGCGAATCGTTATTAGCGTTATGAACTCTATATCGGCACCCCAAATTTTGACATTAATACCTTAAATAGAATAAACTACACTATTTAAGGACGTGGACCATAACCTGCCACGTCACTAAATTAGAATGAATGACGCTAATTTTTTCTTTACACTAATAATTTCTCAACGCTAATAACGATTCGCGGTGTACCATACTACATATAGTAAAAAAAAAAAAAAAAAAAAAAAAAAAAATGGCTACTTTATTAAAAAGCGCGATGGTAAACCATCTGAGTCCATGGGAACAAAAGGAAGTAGCAAGGCAAACACTGAAAAACTACATGTCGGGGGAAGAAACAAAAACGATAAGCAAGGCAAAAGCAGTGAAAATACGAACAGATGGCCAGTATAGTTTGTACTTATAACCTACGAGGAAGTTTTATGCCATTTTATAGCATATTTTTTTGTGATTTGCGTGTTTTTTATTCAACTTTTACTATCCACAGTGGGGCCCACAAAGATTGGTGATTTGCAATTACCGTTAGGTTCTATTAAAACCTCAATACGTATTATTTTTTTGCCTCAAATACATATCATTATTTGCAATTTCCGGCTCTCCAACTCATAGTTCAATTGTATTAATAAAGTCTAATACATTTTTACGAAAATAATTGGAAATACTATACACAATTATACTCGAAAATATACATTAGTACACATATACTCGAAGATATCTGTCTAATGCGTGAACAGTATGAGGTAACCATATTTAGTGTTTCCATTTCTTTTCCAACTCTATCGCCACCTGTCTCACGAAATCCTTTTTAAGGGCCTATGGGGTTAAATGGGTGACAAGAATCTTGACCCTGTTAAAAAAATTTAGTCAACGAGTTGTAAGATATTTAGTCAACCATTGTAAAATAATAATAATCAATAATAATTAGTAATAATCAATAATAATTAATAATAATTAGTAATGATTAATAAATAATAATTAATTAATAATAACTAACTAATAAATAAAATAATAATTAATAATTAATAATATCAATAATATCAATAATAATAAATGATAATTAATAATAATTAATAATAATTAGTAATAATTAATTAAAATAACTAACTAATAAATAATAATAATAAATCAATAATGATAAATCAATAATAATTAATAACAATTAATAATAGCTAACAAATAATAACAAATAATAACAAATAATAACAAATAACAAATAATAATAATTAATAATTAATAATTAATAATAAATAATAACAACATAAATAATAATAATAATAATAATATTTGGTTAGAGAGATGTGAAAATTTGTAGTCAATACTGAGTTGAGTTGAGTTGTAACAGTATTTAGTCAACAAATTTGTCAGATTTGAGTCAGCAAAATATTTTTAGTCGACAAGTTTTACCGTATGATAACATAAGGGGTTGGGGGGGAAGAGAGGGGAGGGAGGGGGGGGGAGGGGGGGGGGGGGGGGGGTTCGTCATTGGGCAAAATGTGATCTGATACGCCACACTAATATTATATATACTTTGATAAAACGTATACTCTATATACTTCATGCTTCAATAAACAAATATTGTATATACTTCACTTACATAGACAAACATTATACATAGTTTGAAAAACAAATAATGTACACACTTTAATAAAACATATAAAACAAATATTTTGTATAGTTTAACAAACAAATAATGTACATGCTTCAATAAATATTTAATAAACAAATACTATATATACTTAAAAAAACGATTGTACTGGAAAGCTTATTTGCAAAGCTTGATGTTTTCCGACTTAAGAAAATAGAAAAATAATAATGATACATATATATAAAAACTGAATAAGGAGAGCTAACGTAAAGTTTCATCTTCAACAGTCCTCGGTCACAAATAAAAGAAAACTCAAAACCGAAGTCTTTTCTATTTTTTAGAACCCTGTCAATTTTTAACGATGGAGATAAATCGAATGAATTACAAAACTTTTCCACCAAGTCAAATAAAAGATCAAAATTTATTAATGATCAATATTCATTAATAAATCAAAATCTGTAAAACTTCACCTAAAAGACCTAATAATATTCACTAACCTTATTAATAACATCGCCATAAATTATCCAAGTCGACCAGACATTAATAAAAAAAAAAAATACTCATTATTCTAAAATTAATAATTTTTACTTTCATAATAATTTCTCCCATAACTTCAAACAGTTGTTTCGTTTTAAAAAATAATAAATTTCTACCAAAATATAAAAGAACTAATAAAACTATTTTCGGTTTCAAAAAGGTAAATTCTTTACTGAAATTTCTTTCTACAAATATATAGAAGCCACACCTGCAAAATGTTATTTAAAAGGAAGAGAGAATATCTTATTAAAAAAGAGGTGATATTATGTAAGCATAAAAAATAAAGAGAAGTTATTGTATTAAAAAATATATATGAAAAAAAAATGAAAACTTACTATAAATCGATAAATTCAATTTAATTACTTTTTGATAAATTGACAACAAAAAAAAAGTGAGAAAGTAAGAACAAAAACACCGGAAATAAAATATAAGATTAAATTCTTATCATAAACCTTTAACAATCTTTTCATAAACTAAAAAAACCCAAAAAACTGACTCTTACCTCAATATAGTCTTTCACCCAAAAGAAAAAAAAAAAAGGCAAAATTGAAAAGTTCACCTGTTAACATCAAATTTGCAAAAAAAAATAAAAATTGAATGAGATTTTTTGGACAAATGATAATAAAATTCAAAAACAAGAGAATTTTTTTTTTTTTAAATTAATTATTAAAAAAAAATACATATGGAACTTTGATATTCTGAAAAACATGTATAAAATAATTTAAAACTTCATTAAAATGACAATAAAAGTAAGTGAAGATTTTTATGACAGAAATTTGAGTAGCTTGTTAGATTAAGTTTTCTTTTGTTTTCTTTTCCTTTACTAACAATTTTTTTCTGGTCAATTGCGTAAAAATTGAAGAAAACTCAAGTATAAATAAACAAATAAACAGCTTTGCAAATCACCGGCCAAAAAAAAATGTTTTAAAAGTTTAACGGAATGGCTTTTTACAAACATTTCTTAACCACCGTCACGTCACATCACCTAATGTAAACCAGAACGGTTGACAGATCTAGTGTTAAAACACTCCATTCACCTCTCCCTCCTCCCCTCCCATTCAATACTGTTTCCTTTCTCTTTATCTTCTTTCCTTTTTTTTGTTTTTTCTACTGTTTTCTGTTTTCTTTTTCCTCTCCCCTCTTCCCTCTTTTCTCTTTTTTCTATTTTTCTTTTTTGTTTTCTAGTTTTTCGTTTTCCTTTTTTTGTTTTTCATTTTCGTTTTTCATTTTCCACTTCTGCCCCCCTCCCCCTTTGCTTATTTTTTTTAAGTCTTAAATTGGGCGATTGATTATCTGAAACAGAGACGGAAAAAAAAAAAAAACTTTTCAAAAAAAGTACAAAAAAGCAGTAAAAGAAATAAAAGAGTTAGGTCGAGATTTGTTCCTTCAAGAAATAAAATAAATCAAAACTAACCAAATAAAAAAAAATAGAGAACAGAAAAAAGACTAGTTAACAAAACGACAAAACTGTATAAAATTAAATTGATAAATCAAGTTTATTTTTTGAGCCAAAAAAAAAAATGGAACTACAAATAATTTTAAGAGAGTAATAAGAAAACCGTCTTTGCCTCGATTTTTTCTCTGGCATTATCAGGGCTTTATAGGATTTGTTAGGATTTATTAGGGTTTTCTAAGGCTATTTAGGGTTTTTTGGGTCTTAAAGAGTTTTAAAGATTTTTTAATTAAAACAAAATCAAAATATCAGTCTGTTTCATTTATATAATCATAACTCCAATTTGAACCACTTCTCTAAAAAACCGAAAAAAAACCATAAAAAACCCTAAAAACCCCTCCAAATAGAACAACCACTTCTCTGGCATTAAATAAAATAAACCTGATTTGCCAAATTTCCCCGCGATCAAATAAAAAAAAACAAAATAAAATAAAATAAAACAAAATAAAACAAAACAAAATAAAAAAACTGTGAGTATTGAGGATTGAGATTACCTGAGCAATGGACAAGAAATAGTTGACAAAAAAAAAGGTTTCGCGTCGTTTTTGTAGACACCTCTTTTTAATGATATTCGAATTCGAATTTTTAAAAAGCAAATAGAAAAGGTTTCGCGTCGATTTCCTCTTTACAAATTTAATCTCCTTTCGATGATATTAAAACTCGAATGTGTAACGAACAAGAACCACACGGTACAATAATACTACTAGGATTCGAAGAACGAATACTTTCCAAAAAATCAAAATTTGAAGAGTTATTAGGGAACTCAAAATTTGACGAATTTTTCTCTCTCTCTCTTTTATGGACTTCAAGATTTATTTTGTCACTTTTTAGTGCAAAATTTGAAACTTCCTCCAAGTCTTCCTTCATGACCTCGAAAAGGTCACCACACCGACAAGGGTATGAATAACTCTCTCTCTCTCCCTCCCATTCCATCTCACAAAATCCTATTTCCTCCGAAATCGCAATATTTTCGTCGTTTCTTGTTAAATTTAGTTTCTCCCTGGAAGCTGGTCATGGCAAATAAACAAAAAAGCAAACAAAAAAAAAAAAAAAAAAGAAAGGACAAATAGAATGAGTATGTTTAAGAAGAGATAAACCCTTCCTAGGACAACAAATTTCTCCCAAAACTTGAAAAACAAGAAAAAAAAACAAAAAAAACAAAGAAAAAACAAAAAAAAAGAACAAATGAGAAAGAGTGTGTTTTAGAAGAGATAAAGCCTTTCCTAAGACAACAAAGTTCTCTCAAACTATCTGCTTTTCGATCGTTAATTTTTTTTTTTTATCTTTTTTTTAAATCTTCTAAACCTGACAGAGAAATCTGTTTGCAACTAAGAAATCGATAACTTGAAAATGCGATACAGTGACTTTTTTTTTTCTTTTTTTTCAAGTCTTACTTATTTTTCCATACTTTTTTCATTTTTTTTTTTACAAGATAAAAGATTTCCTCGACTCACAAAAAGTTTTACACATCATTAGATTTTACATTCCGACCATTGATAGTAAAACATTTACATAAAACCTTTCCTGTTTTAATTCTTAGCTACCAGCTTACCCCTTTTTCCCCCTCAGCACCCACCCACAACCACCTCTCCCCCCTCTCTTACACCCATATCCCTCCCCCTTCCCCCCCATCCCTCTTACTCCCCTACCACTCCCTTTCCACTTTTTGCTTTCCCCTTTTTTCTTTCTCTTAACCTAATTTAGTTAATGTTTTCACACCGGCAAACCAAAACCCTCCCTCTCCTATCCTTTCCACAAATAAACCTACACTGTCCTTTTTATTACTGTAAAAGAATTATTAGTCTTAAAACGAAATTAATTTTAATAATACAAACAAATAATACTAACAAATAGTACTGAAAAATAATACTGAAAAATAATACTAACAAATAATATTAACAAATAATACTAATTTGGGGCAAAGTGACGTGACAGATTTAAGACCAGTCTCTTAAATAGAGTTAACAACACTGTAATATGACTTTCGACCCAAAAAAAGTTGCGACAAGAATTAATGTTAAATTAACAGGCGCTCAAATTAGTGTTATTAACAATAATAACGATTTGTGCTATTAGAGTCGGTCACCCTAACTCCAAATAGTGTTTTTCACTCCAAGTAGTACCCAAAATCATGAATTAGTGTTAATAACACTATTTTTACATACGTGGTTCGAAACAAGCCACTTTGCAAAATGTAATTCAGTGTAGTTAATTCTAAAACAGTGTTGATGGCAATAGTTCACAAACGCTAATAACGATGGGTGGTGTAGTAGACAAAAATATCGCCTAATGATAATTCACTATCTTCTATTTTCCACACTCGGTCTACTCATTTCAACAGAGGAGATTTCATTTTAGTTACACTAAACCTTTTCGAAAAACTTTTCGATAAACATTGTCGATAAACCTTTTCAATAAACATTGTCGATAAACCTTTTCAATAAACATTGTCAATAAACCTTTTCAATAAACATTGTCGATAAACCTTTTCAATAAACATTGTCGATAAACCTTTTCAATGAACATTGTCAATAAACCTTTTCAATAAACATTGTCGATAAATCTCTTCAATTCCTTTTTCAACAACTCGGTAGTACCTTTTCTTCGGCTCCATGAATCTGTATTTAGTCTCTCTTACTTGATTAAAAACTCACACTCTTTCAACATTTTTACATAACCCTTTTTGTGTATTCGTATTGTTTTCGTTTTCGCTTTATTTGTTTTTCCTTTGTTTGTTTCTTTATTTGCTTTTTTTTGTTTGTTTTTAATAGTTTGTTCGATTTTACACTTTCCAAAACTTATCTCCCTCTCTTCACTTTCATTTCAATGGTCAACTAAACCTTCAATTTATTTATGATGAAACCCCCCAAAATAACGAAACAAAATATCAAGTACAAATAATGAAACCCCCCTCCCCCCCAAAAAAAGAACTTACAATGAAACCAAAAACAAAAAAAACCCCATACAAAGAGTAATTGTTAGTCCCTAAAAGAAAGTCCTCTAGTCACTTAATAAAATGGCACTCACCAAAATAACCCCCATTTTTCATGAGACTCTTTGCGGAATTTAAAGGTTTTTTAAGGTTTTCAAAAACTTAAAAACCCTCAAAAACCTTACAAACCCTCAAAAAACCTCACTCTCCAAAATCTTTAAAAACACTCAAAACCTTAAAAACACTCAAAAACCTTAAAAAAATCTCAAAAACCTTAAAAAACTTCCAAAAACCTCACAAACCCTCGAAAACCTTACAAACCCTAAAAAACCTCAAGAACCCTAAAAACCCTTTCAAGAGACATTTTATGTCAAAACTTCTCAACCATCTTAAAAATGTACAAAAACCATCCAATATTAACAAGATAAAAAGATTTTCCTCTCCTTTTACCTTTTTCTCTCCTTTTCTCATGTATTCATATTTTAGTAAATTTCCTTCTATCTCGTTCCAAAGTTTTCCCTTTCTAATTATTTCTTTCCCCTTCGCCCTTCCCGCTTTCCTCTTCCCTCCCCCCTCCCCCTTTTCTCTTCTCCCCTCTAAAACTTGAAAACACTGTCAAACCCCCAAAAATTTATAAAAAACCCTAAAGAACATAAAAGAAAACTAAAAAAAAAAAAATAAAAAAAAACCCAAGAAGCCTTAGCAAACCTTAAAGAACCCTTAAACAACCCCCCCCCCCCCCCCCCCCCCCCACAAAATCCTTAGAAACAATAACAAAACCTTGAGAACCCTAAAAAAACCCTAAGAACCCCAAAAACGAAAAACTCTGCGAAACCCAAAAAACCATGATAAACTTTAAAAATTTCGGAGAATCTTCCTACAAAACCCCCTAATAAACACTAAAAAACCCCTAAAAAACCCTTAAAAACCCTAAAAAAACCTAAAAAGAACCCTCAACAACCCTAAAAAAATTAATCCGAACCCGCCAAAAACTCCTCGAAAACTATAAGGAAAAACACTCAAAAAACCTTCAGAAACACTACAAAACCCTCAAAAACCCTAAAACCCCGAGAAACCCTAAAAAAACCCTTCAAAACCTAAAAAAACCGTACAGAAAACTCACCAGCCAGCTGGCGATCGTACAACGCTCGCGAATCTGGATCTCTCAAAACTGTCCACGCTTCTTGTACCCTCAGAAACCTCTCATGTACGGAATCTACAACTGAACCTTCAACTGATTTTCTAACGGAATATTTAACGGAATCTTCAACTGAATCTTCAACTGAATCCTCAACTAAGTTTTTTACGGAATTTTTAACTAAATCGTTCGAATCTTCAACTGAATCTTCGACTGATTCTCGCACTGAATCTTTGATTGAACTTTCAACTAAATCTTTAACTGATTTTATAACGGAATTTTTAGCGGAATTTTTAACGGAATCTTTCACGGAATGTTTTACGGAATCTTGAACGGAATCTTCAACAGTTTTTTTACAAGAACATGAAATTGAATTTTCACGAGAAATAGGAGAGAAAATCCCTGTCACCCTTTCTTCTTCAAAAAAAAATCCAAGCCTCTCTTCTGAAACCCTAATTCCGGAAGATTCCGAATTACTGCTGCAACTGCAGAATAATATATTATTTTCTGTCGTATTCTGAATAAAGGAAGAAGAAGAACATTCACACTGAGAAATAGAGTAAGAAGAAGAAGGTGAAGTAATAATTGCCATATTCTTCCTCTTGTCTGGATGTAAAATAAGTACAGCTTCCAGGTACTTTCGCCGTACGGAATCCATTGAAGCGCTAGAATCCAAGCAAAGTGCGTCGTACAGTGAGCCATGGCTGTCTCCATAGAGCTCTGGCGTTGAGCTTTTCGCCATGGCTGCTTTTTTCGCCACTTCAGTCACTTTTTTCTCCGTGCACACCTATCCTATTTCCTTGGAGACCGCCAGCCTTTGACTTTCCATCGGAACCGTCAGATTAATAATCCGACAGTTGTGTACAGTACGATATTGTACTTTGAAGTGGCAAAGTTTTCTTTTGCTATTTTCGCCTTCTTGTACGGTTGTACCCTGTGTTTGTAACCGTACAAATTTCTGAAATTCAATGTACACAAAATTGCAAGAAGATGCAAATTTCAAATTTCAAACCTCACTGAACACTCTGTGTCCGTACGGACATAAGGCGCGCCAGCTAAAAGACAAAACGCCAAGATTCACAACTGTCGGCAGGAAAAGTGGATACGTGGACTATCGAAGCCATGGTGAAGCACAATCGATGCATGTACGACCATGTGGGAAAAAAAGACATCTGGGTAGAAGACCTAGAAGGTAAAGTACTTACTGTACTGTACTGTACTGTACTGTACTGTACTGTACTATAGTTTCTAAGGATATCATTGGCTGAGTGACATGATCCTGCCGGATCTGTCACGTATACAAGTACAGCGTGGCCGGCTTCGTAGGCTGTCAGGCTAAGGGCGGGATTTCATTGCGAACAGGTTGGAATATAGTATGTACTTAATTTGTCGCACGATACTTAAGTCGAGTATTAAGTCGTCCATGTGTAATGAATCTAAGTATTTATCATAACTTCCCGCTGACATCATATTTTTGAGTTTTCAAAAGTACAATATAACTATACGGTAGAAGGACGAAAACGGAGTCGGAAATCCTCCCTATTACGTCCGGAAAGAAATCAAAAGTGCGAAAACGCGGGCAAACAATATATCTGGTAAGTGGTAACACAGTATTACAGGCAGATTGTACGAAAGAGTCAGGTATAGTACGTAAATACATTTTGTATATTAGTACGGTACAGTCCTCTGATTGGCAGAGAGTTTAATAGATAGAGGCTGTGAGTACAATTCTAGGACTTAGGGTATGTCCCCATGTGCATAAGTAAGAGTTTTTTTCTGTCGTTTTCCTGTAAAACTTAGCGCCGTACTGCCTAAGTTGCAACCGTACAAAGGAATCGCAAATTTGTAGAGTACAATTTGCGTCATCCTCGAATTTAGGATGTATGAAAATTTGTCGTCTTGTGTTTTTCGACCCACTTCCACGACAAAAAACGTCATCTTCAACCTTACGTTTAAAACACATGCGCGATGTGTTTTAAAAATAGGTATTTTCGATAAACAAATAGGAACATATATTCGCACGTGCCGTAATTTTTGAAAATTTTCAAACGATATCCAAGGACAAAGAAAAGTACAGAATTCGCTATGTTTTGTCCGTTTGCGTTCGAATACGACGAAGAAAAGTACACAATTTGTTTAGTTTTGTCCATTTTTGTCCAGTACGGAATTTCTTTTTGCAAGGGTCTTCAAATTACGATTCCATTTCACGCCGACCGGACAGGAGACGCGAAGACTAAGCGCATCACCTTCAACCGTGAAACTGCACACGCTGGAATGCGGTACGTCTACAATGTCACAGTAAGGCATGCGACGTCATAAGCAGTTCCAAAATGTAACGTGCGACCACAGATTGTAGACTTTGACAACCGTCACAGATATTGTCGACGTATACAATCGTCACAAGCGTAAGTTACGATTTCGTCCTTACAAACATAGGGACACTTGAAAACCGGGTCAAGCGGATCCGCGCTAAAATACAAAGTAAGTTCGCTAAGTTAGAAGTACATGGGGACATACCCTTAGGGTGAAGTTCCATTAGGACATTCTGTAATTGTACAGCCAACATTACAGAATGCGACAATTTGAACGAAGTTCCATTGCGCACTTTGTAATGCACATGTTAGCAAAAGAGTGGTGCCACGTAGCTATGGATTGGATATTGCAAATCGTCAATAATTTTCACACAGACCAAAAATCTTCATTTGCGTACCATGCCATGCGTACTAGGTCATCGTGCAACACAACTTTTGTACTCTTTGCAGACTCTTTGTCACATACCACCTCATTTTTTTAGGGTTCTTATTTTTACGCGTGACGAATGAGCGCTGCCAAAAATAGTGTGACGAATGGGCGCTTACAAAAATAGCGTGACAAAAGTGCGCTACAAGATTTGGTTTGTATTTCTTGTTGTATTTTTGAATGTCTATATCATATGAAAAAAAAATTGATTTTCCTTGGTTAAAATATTGACACGTATTTACATTATCCAACGTGCCGCGACTCAATTTTTTCTGTAATTGGTGATGTACCTCGCGAGGTACATCACCAATTACAAAAACTTTCGAAGCGAATGCTTCGCGAAAAACCATCCAACGGCCATTGTTAACTCCTAAAATTTTGGAGAATATTGGCAAGATTCTCTGTAATGTTGTTTTCAGGATAAAAACAAAATAAGAGGTACGTTGTAGTACGGAGAGGTCCGAATTTCTATAAACAACCTCACTTTTTGTCTAATGGAACTACACCCTTAAGATATTTTCCGGCACCATATCTCCCATAGAGCATCTGTATACAGAGGCTGTCTTTGAACACCCATAACTAACTGCTCGGCAGAGCTTCCTCGGTGATTCTTTTTGCATCAGACTCAAGGGAGTCTTATCCTCACAAGAGTGAGGTTGGTCATGTCTTTTCCTTCCAAGGTGGCAGTACGAGTCTGGAATCCATTGGGTTGTTAAGTGTATCCGGTAGGGGTGAAGTAGTTATGCATTATGTGAGCGGCTATGGAGCCCACAAAATTTCATAAACATTGTACTATAGGGTTCCACGTGGATCTCTTAAAAAAAAAACGTGTTCTTAGGAAATCGAAAAACATTTTGGATTTTAAATCATTTGTTTCTTGAAATTCGTGGTAACTTGTTCCAATTAAGTGAAAAAATATTTAGTATTTTCACGAGTTATTGTTGTGAAATTTGATGTTTTTTGTGTTTTTTACATATTATTCTTGTGTTTTGTAAGTGAAGATTAGTAAAGAAGTTTAAACATTTGTTTAAAAACATATTTGGCCAAAAACATCGTTTTTTCCCTCATCAAGCCCACGAAGGTAAACGACAAGTTACCCTCTACAATGAGGGGAAACCCGACCTCTCGAGCCTTTTTAGTTCACCCCTTGCCGTCATGTCCTCTACATTTCACCATGTTATGCTTTCTCAAGACACATGGCTTTTTTTGTGTGACTCTGGTTTTTTTCAAAACGTCCATCTCATGTCCGAATTTTGACATTTTTTGGGAGGGGGCTATTTTGTTGTCATAAGGAACACATTCCTCTGATTGTCATCTACTAACGGGATTTGTTTTCGTTGGTAGAAGCAATCAAAGGTTTATTCCTATGCTTAATATAATCAAAAACTCAAGGATAAGTGTTGTACAAAATGAAAATCCTTAAATACGGATACATCTAAACCCTCACTCTCACGACTCTTACATGGTTCAATCTTTAGCTTTGTCTTATTACATGAGACATGTATGAATCTCTATAAGACGTACATTAAGCGAGAGGCTTCACGAGCCACGATATAAATTACCATGTTTCACAAGGTGACATATGACAATTGGAGATGTCGTCAACCTTGCACCCCTCAATTTTCATAGGCAAATTAACCTTCGGTGTTTATTATCGTGCCTCCTCTAGACTAACGTCTGTCTCATACATGTATTTGCAACCCTGAGACCTCCATAGGTCCTCAGAGTAGGCAGCTCGCACGAAGCCTCTAGGATAACCCTGACCCCTAGCTCACACGAAGCCTCTAGGATAACCCTGACCCCTTTATGTTTCAGCAAGAATAACTGCCACCTTGGCAGACAAAAACTCTGACCAGCTTCACCTCTGTAAAGGCAAGACTCCCTTGAGGCTATAGCAAAAAGAATCTCTAAATTTTCTCACCTGAGCAGTAAGTTATAGAGGGTCAAAGTTGACCTTTTGTACATAAGCTCTCTGGAAGAGAGGGTCCTATCTACCAAATTTTCCTAAGTCCTATGTCTCTCTAAAACTCTATCTATTGGAGTACGACACCAATCAAAATAGTGTGTCGTACAGAAAGGTACAGGTGCCGGTGTACTTTCTGTACGACCATTGTACGACATGGCCAACCAATCGGCACATGTCATATTTGGATATGTTCCTATAATCCTTGGAGATGTCGTAATCCAATGTGGTCGTGCAAAGTGTCAGTCGCTGTGGCGGTGACCGAAAACCGCCAAAATCATATTCTGCGATCTCGACATTCTTTGCAGCCGTCCAATCAAAATCGGGTTTTAATCGTAGGTGTCATTTATCGTTGCGCGATATTTGTTTCGCAGTCGAAACAAAATGCGCGGTATGCGTTTTGTAACGTACTGTATTCCGTTCTTTAAAAAACTGTATCCATGCGCGAGTCTATAGTTTCAGTTAAATGAATTAGTTCACGTTTCACAAATTATATATCTGTCAAACCCTATATGTCTCAACACCGATTATAAACTTGTAGGTTAAAGGTAACCCCCACCGGCTAGCTTGACAGATGCTAGGTACTAGGATCAAATCTTGGATCGGTCAACTTCCCTTTTAGAAAATCTACTAAAACATTTGCCAGTCTCTCTTTGGATAGCACAGGCAGCCATGGCTTTATCTCCTTCTTCAACCTTCAGTGACTGCGACAAGTGCGGGAGCTGAAGAGAGGAGTTAGAGGCAGACTGCCTAGGCTTCTTTTCTGCAATTAATTTTGGACCTAGAAAATACTAAAAAGAACCATTAATTTCTACAGTATTATGGGATTTTTTAATGACAACATGCTCAAGGCGACCCCTTACATATTCACAGTGGGGCGGCTTAAAAAAAAGTTGTTTGCGGGATCGGACTTCTTAGTCCATGTGTGTTTGTTGTCTATATGAGGAAGCTCTAATTCACCCTAAGGAACTTAGGCATTCTAGGGACCATGTCTGTGTACCTTAGTGGTTTAGTCCAAATTGTCTTATGGTGGCAAGTCTGCGAGAGGTTTAATGTCGTGCATGTGTCAAACAACGTGAAGATGCATACAATATCATCAGTTGTGCACCATTTAAACCCAAATAATAATAGGACATCGTGATTGGAATAAGACATAAAAGTGAAAATGGATAAATACAACAACAAGCAACGCGGAAGAAAAGGAAAGGTGGACAACATAGCTGGTTATGGTTAGGTCGGTTTAAGCCGATGGATGGCCACTAGGCCCCACGGTCTATTTACATTCCTTAGAGGAGTTATCCTATCGAAGACAATCTGAAATTAGACTTAAAGAGAATAAATCAACACACAAACAACCGTGAAGGACAAACAAAAACTGAAATGCCAATATGCCAAACGCTTATCGGGTTTGAGATAACCAAACTCAAAGGATGCGCATAAGCGAAATAAAAGTAAATACAAAGTTACAAGCATTAAAAACAACAAAACAATATTCCCAACATGCAATTTTCACACTAATTAAGGTTCAACCACAACCGGGAAAAGAAGTTTGTGTTGTGAGATTGCGATCGAAATCCACTCAAAATGACAGAAGGAGTTGAAGGGAATCCGTACGGGTCTTGGCCGAAGACGTATAGATTAATATGTAGGGCTTTATAAGAGATTGATAAGGTAAGAGAAACCAAAACACTTCACGCTAAGGCACAAAATCGCCTCTAAGCTCTCCGAACAATTTTACTGAGAAAAGAATGGCTGCAGAAAATCTTCAATACTGAAAATTCCTGCACTGTGAAAATTGTGTGCAGGAAATAATATAAATTCTACTAAGTACCATCGCCTATGTCTATCAAAACGAACCAATAGGATTGCAGCGTGCCATGTAAATATTGCGTATTGTTTGGATTTAGCCAATAGGCGGCTAGAATCCCATGCCCTACAATACATAATCTATAACCTACGGATAAAAAGTGGCAAGATAGCATTGGGAAGCAGGAATCCCGGGGAGCAAGAGGACGGGTCCAAAAGAGACAGACGTCCACTCCATGGCCTTGTCGTACACAAGTCATACAGAAAGGATATCCGCCATAGTATCTTTTTGTAATGTACAGTCTTTTGATTGGAGTGTACTTTAGTAGATAAGGGTTGTGAAAGGGGTTTAGGACTTCAAGAATTTACAAGGTAGCCGCCTCTCTCCTAGTGAGCTTGTATAAATATTGGCATCTTTGCCATTTCATAATTTATCGCCTGGTTGAGTGTTTTTTGTGATTGATTTTGCTGTGGACTCAGGTGAGTCCAGACTACACATGGGTGCAGTCACATTGTCCATTTGCCTTCTTGGGTAGCAGTGGTCTTAGTTGAAAGTGGGTTAGTCAAAAACTACCTAGAGGCTTCCTGAAATTATGTAGTCCAATGGGGGATATAGAATTGTAGTAAGGCACACATGTTACCCTTCCCAAAGGAAGCCACTTATAAAGGAGGAAAAGTTTTAGACTTGGTACGCATTTATATTTGGGGACGGGCAAAAGTGCCTTCACCCGTGGGTAAGAGGTTTATGATGACAATCAGTGACGATTGGTCTCGGTATTCTAGAGTGTATTTATTGAAAAACAAATTAGAGGCCCCACAAATTTTTAAAGAATATAAAGCGTGGAGTGAGAAACTCTATGAAACCGCCATTAAAAGGGTAAGGAGTGAAAATGGGGAAAGAGTATACCTCCAATCAGTTTGAGGATTTTCTTAGAGAAGATGAAGTGCAACATCAAAAGACAGTCCTTGAAAATCGTGAGCATAATGGTGTAGCCAAGAGGTTAAATATGACACTAAGTGATAGTGCTAGAAATATGTTGTAGGATAAGAATATAAGAAAGAGATTCTAGGCGGTAGCAATGAAATGTGGAAACTATCTCAAGAATAGAGTTCTTACTTCGGCAGTAAAAGGCCAAACTCTTTATGAGAGATGGACTGACCGAAAAACAGATGTAACACACTTAAAGTTTTTCGGTTGTCAAGTGTTAAGTCTAGATACAGATAGGTCAAATTAGAAGTTGGATCCGAAAGGAAAACCAGGATATCTGCTAAGATATGATGAAGATGTAAAAGGATATAGAGTGTATGATCTTAAAAGAGAAGATATAATCTTAGTGAAGCATCTAGTAATTATGGATGAAGGGAAATCTATAGATCCTTTTAAGCATACAAAGACACTCAAAATCAGATTTGAGTCAGAAAATTCTGATGACCTTGAGCTTCCTAATTATCCAGGTTTTTTAGAAGATGATGATCTTGCAGGTAGAAATCAGACCGATGAGGATTCAGCCGTGGAACCCATAGTGCCAACATAAACCGAAATGGAAGACGTGGTGGAAAGAGACCCGAAATCAAGGGATAGGGGAGAAGTCGAAACTGTTCAAAAGAATCCACGAGAGCCATCAATTCCGAGATCAGAGTTTGAGGGTGGAAAGAGGAGCAACAAAAAACTGCAAGAGAAACACGTTAACAACAAGGTAAACAAAATGTCTCACCTCGATGAACCCTAGACTTATGGTGAGGCGATGAACTGTCTTGAGAGGAACAGGTGGAAGAAAGCCATTAATGAGAAGATGGCAGCCGATATATGGGAATTGGTGGACTTTCCTCCTGACAGAAAGCTAATCGGGTGTAAGTGGGTATTTATATTGAAACTTGACCCGGATAGCACCATGGAGCGCTACAATGCTTGATTAGTGGCGAAAGGATTTACCTAGAAAGAGGGAATTGACTACGAGGAGACATTTACCCTAGTTGTCAGGTCTCCCTCCGTCCGAATACTTCTTAGTCTGGCGGTAGCAGAAGACACGGAACTATATCAAATGGCCATCAAGACGACCATCCTACATGGAGAGTTAGAAAAGGAGATCTTTATGAAACAACCCGACGAATTTTTGGAGCAAGGGGAAGAGAGCAAGTTTGCCGATTGTTCAAATCTTTATATCGGCTGAAACAGACGCCCGACAATGGAATAAGAAGCTCGATGAGTTTCTTACAGGTTTGGGATACATTGGGATAAGCTCATATCACTAAATTTATTTGTTTGAAGATAAGGAAGGAATTATATTTATTGCAATTTATGTTCATGATTTGCTTGTTTTAAGTAAATCTATGGATAAAATAAACAAGTTGAAAAATGATATAAAAAGAAGATTTGAGATGAATGATATGGGCGAAGCAATGTATATTTTAGGAATTGAGGTAGTGAGAGACAAAGATAGAGAGATAATCACATTATCTCAGAAGAAGGCCATTGGAAACATGTTAGAAAGATTCCAAATGAACAAGGCTAATAGTTGTACCACTCCAATTGAACTAAAGAAGGGAATTGAGGGGAATGTGGAAGAGGGAGTTATAATTTTGGATGATATATTAGGTCATGAAGAGAAAAGATTTATGAAAACAATTCTTTATAGACAAGTAGTGGGCAGCCTTATAAATTTTATGAATTATGCCCGGCCAGATATAGCCGCAGAAATAGGAGTACTAACCATGAGTTTAAATGCTCCTACTAAGAAACATTGGGAGGCAGCTAAGAGAGTCCTTGGATTCCCTATAAGGACTAGAGATCTATGGCTTAATTTGGGTGGGAACAATACTGACTTCACCACTTGGAGTGATAAAAGCTATGGGAATGCTCCAATGAGGAGATGCACGTCTAGGTATGTATTGTATATGGGTGATGGGGCTTGTTGCTGAAGCAGCAAGCAGTAAAAGGTCATTGCTCAGTCCACCATGGAGGTTGAGTACACGGTGCAACTCTGAGACCTCCATAGGTCCTCAAAGTAAGCAGCTCACACGAAGCCTCTAGGATAACCCTAACCCCTTTGTGTTTCAGCGAGAATAAATGTCCCCCTGACAGATAAAAACCATGACCTCGTTCACCTCTGTGAAGGCAAGACTCCCTTGAGTCGATAGCAAAATGAAGCTCCCCTGAGCACTAAGTTATGGCTGGTCAAAGATGACCTTTATAGTTACAAGCTCTCTTAAAGAGAGGTACCTAAATATCACTAAGTCTTGGTCTGCCTACTCATGACTACCTACTACTAAACCCTAGTCCAATAGGAACACTATATAGTACAAGAACGTACAATGGGCGATGTCCTTATTGTACGTCCAATGTATGACTTAGACTACAAGGTAACACCTATCAAATCAGGAGCTATCGTTCCTCCTCCCATCTTATCCGATATCAAATAATGCGGCGCCACGTGGTACCGCGTGACACTATCTCCGAATGTCGCCAAAAGCTCACTTAGGGTGGCGGGTATAATGTTGGTCGTCCGATGAAAACATATTTTACACGGTTCACATTCGCGTACGTGCATGAATTGTTCCTCTTCGTTAGTTTGGTGTTAATTAGCCGTTGCATTAATGTTTATGTAACTTTGAAATCCGTCACGTCTATCGTTTCGATAAATCCTAAGTGGATAACGCTAACGACTATATAGCAAACCACGGACCAAGGCTCAAATCCGAACTTAGGCAACATTTTGATAATATATCCTCTACTTCAAAATCTACCACTTTCTAAATATGGCGGGAGCCATGGCGTGCCTTTGATCCTCACTCAATCTCTTTAAAATATAACTAAAATAGAGAAGTGAACTATTAATTACCTCTTTTCAAAAACAAACGCCTGTCTCTTTGTGGACAGCACAGGCAGCCATGGCTCTAGCTCCCTCTTCAACCTTCAGTGACTGCAACAAGTGTGGGAGCTAAATATAGGAGATACAGGCAGACTGCCTCGCCTTCTTTTCTACATTTCATTTTAGACCTAGAAAATACTAAAAAAACCATTAATTTCTACACTCCCCTTATTTTCTAGTCACTCTTTAATTTCAGACCACACTCCTCTTTGAAAAAAATTAGCTTAGAGGAAGGCACACATTTTTTCATCATATCCGATAACATCTCGCTATCTGGTATGTACTCTAAACTGATTATTTTATTTTCCACCTTTTCTCTAACAAAGTTGAGTCTAATGTTCAAGTGTTTGGCTTTAAAATGATGTTTAGGATTGGCAGCAATAGCGATTGCTGCCGGTCACAAAAAATTTTCTGCACACCACTCGTAAGGTGACCAAGCTCACCAAGCAAAGACTTGACCCACATCAATTCTTTTACAACAAAGCAAGAGGAAATATACTCAGCTTCGATGGTGGAATGAGCAATAACCTTTTGTTGTTTGCTACTACAACAACAAGCCCCATCTCCCACATATAATACATATCCAGAAGTACTTCCTCATGGAGGCGTCACCATAACTCGCATCACTCCAAGTAGTGATGTCAGTATTCCCTTCACCCAAATGCAACCATAGATCCCTAATTCCTTTCAAATATCTAAGGATTCTTCTAGCTTCCTCCCAATGTCTCTTAGTGGGAGTATTTAGACTTCTACTCAGCACTCCTACAGCTGTAGCTAAATCAGGCCAGGTACAATTCATAATATAGATTAGGCTTCCCACTACTTGCCTGTAAGGAATAGTCTGCATGAACTTATGTTTTTCAGGACCTAATTATTCGTCTAAGATTATGACTTTTTCTTGAACACTCCTCTCACTTCCATTCTTTATCTCCCTTGGAGTTGTACATCTATTAGCCTTATCCATCTGAATTTTTTCCAACATGTTCCCTATTGCTTCATTCTGAGTCGGTCTTATAATCTTTCTTTCTCGGTCTCTGTCTACTTGAATTCCCAAAATATATCTTGCCTCCCCCATATCCTTCATCTCAAATCGCCCCTTAAGATCGCTTTTCAGTTTATTAATTTTGTCTATTGATTTACTTAAAACAAGCAAATCATCAATATAAATTGCAATAAAAATAACACCTTTCTCATCTTAAAAACATAGATTGAGTGATCTGAGCTAATCCGGGTATATTCCTGAGTGGTAAGAAACTCATCAAGCTTCTTATTCCACTGTCAAGGCGCTTGTTTCAAACAATATAAAGATTTAATCAACCGACATACCTTACTCTCCTCTCCTTGCTCCACAAATCCTTCGGGTTGTTGCATAAAGTTCTCCTGTTCCAATTCTCAATGCAAAAAGGTTGTCTTGATGTCAATCTGGTGCACCTCCATGTCTTCAGTTGCTGCCAGAATGTGAAGTATGCGGACGGAGAGAAATCTAACGACCGGGGCAAAGGTTTCCTCGTAGTCGATTCCTTCTTTCTCTGTAAATCCTTTTGCCACTAACCGCGCTTTGTAAAGCCCAATGGTGTTATCTGGGTTCAGTTTTAATTTGAACACCCACTAACAACCGATTGGTTTTCCGTTAGGTGGAAAATCCACCAGCTCTTAAGTATCGACTGCCATAATTGAGGCCATCTCCTCATTGATGGTTGTCTTCCACCGGTTCTTTTTTGGACAATTCATTGCCTCTCCATAAATTTGAGGTTCATCCGGATGAGATAGTTTTGTTACTCTGCTATTAACCTGTTTTTCTTGCAACCTTTTGCTACGTCTCCTTCCTCCCTCAATATATCTGTGGCCGAAATAGATGGTTCCCGTGGGTTCTTTTGAACAATCTGGGCTTCTTCTCTGTCCCTCGATTCCGAATCAATTTCCACCACGTCTTCCGCTTCGGGTAGAGTTGTCACTAGAGTTTCCGCAGCCGAGTTCTTTTCGGTCTGATTTGTACCTGTAAGAATGTCATCTTCTTTGAAACCATGATAGTTAGGAAGCTCAAAGTCATCGGAATTTTCTTATTCAAATCTGATTTTTACTGACTTTGTATACTTAAAGGGATCCACTCACTTTCCTTCATCCATATGTACTAGATGATTTACTAAGATTATATCTTCCTTTTTTAGATTATAAACTCTGTATCCTTTTACATCCTTGTTATATCCTAATAAGTACCTCGGTTTTCCTTTAGGACCTAGCTTCCAATTAGACCGATCTGTATCTAGAGTGAACACTTGATTGCGAAAAACCTTTAAGTGAGATATGTCTCGTTTCCGAACAGTTCATCTCTCATACGGTTTTTGGCCTTTTACCGCTGAAGTAAGAACTTTATTTTTGAGGTAATTAGCACAGTTTATTGCTTCGTCCCAAAACCTTTTTCCTATCATCTTATCTGCAACATACTTCTAGCAGTATCACTTTGTGTTCTATTTAATCTTCCTGCTACTTTATTCTGTTCCGGGTTTTCTTGAACTGTCTCTTGGTGTTGGACCCTATCTTCCCTCAAAAAATCCTCAAACTGGTTAGAGGTATACTCTCCACCATTGTCACTCCTTACTCTCTTGATTGGGGTTTCATGGAGTTTTCACTCGATGCTTTATATTGTCTAAAACATTTTTGAGCCTCTAACTTATTTTTCAAAAAATACACCTTAAAATACCGAGACCAGTCATCAGTGATTGTCATCATAAATCTCTTCCCCCGGGTGAAGGCACTTTCGCCGATCCCCAAATATTTGTGTGTACTAAATCTAGAATCTTTTCTCCATGATAGGTGGTTGTTTTTAGGAAGGGTAACCTGTGTGCTTTACCTTGAGCACATCCACTACAATCATTTAGATTCTCACTTTCACCGAACTGAATCCCTTCCACTACTCCCATCTTTTTCATCTCTCTTAACTTATCTAGATTCACATGCCCAAGCCTATTATGCCACAACATTATATCATGAACACCAGCATAATAAAGTTTCTTCTTTTCATTGCTTAAAATCAGCCTAAACATCCCTTGGCTACCTTTTTCAGCAGTGAAATAAACTTCCTCCTCAAAGCTAGCAGTAAAGACTCCTTTCCTAGTGCTAGTATGAAAACCCTTATCATCTAAAACAGACGTAGAGATGAGGTTTTTGTTCAGCTCCGGAAATAAACAATACATTGGAGAACGTAACTATGGATGTCTTTCCATCTACTAACACTTTCAGATCTACCGATTCTACAAGAGTAGTAGTGACTATCCTCCCATCCCCGTACTCTATCTCTAGAGTGGGAATCTTTCTTATCTTAGTGAACAGGTGTTTATCCTTACACATGTGCATGGAGGCACCAGAATCTACAATCCAGCCTGCTTCACCTTTCAATCCACCGAAAGCACATTTCTGCTTTCATGGAATTTTGACCTCGTTTTCGCCTCCAACTCCTCATCGAATAAGAGCTCATTGTCCGCGTCCTCGTAATCCGCCTCATATACCTGTGTCACAAGGGCTATTTTCTTTCCTCTTGGGGGTCCACCTGTCTGCCCCTCGTTTAATCGCAGCTCAGTTAAGTTAGTGCACTCCGCCATATAGTGCCCTGGTTTTCTTACAAAAGTGGCACAAACCTTTGGGAGCCCTGGGTCCGAACTCGTCAGTCTAATTTTTTTGCCTCCCCCCTCCATAATTTCCGACCCGTTTCTTGAAATCATTATTCCTCCAATCGGTCCCAGCTGCCAAGTCTTGCGCACTCTTTCCTCCCTTTCGGATCTCAATCGTATTCTCCCGAACGAGAATCATCCCTACCACTGGATTCCATATCCACCTTGAGTCTGGCAAATCCTGCACACGATTGACTATGTTCGCGAACTCATGTGGTAACTTTATGAGCAAGCACTTAACCTACATCTTTCAGTTTCAACCTGTCCAACACTCTCTAGCTCCATGAAAAGTGTTGCGAGCTCATCACAAAATTCCAACATCTTCCCCCCCTTATATACATATGCGTCAATTTTCTAATCAGCCAAATGTTATTGTTGAATCGTACCATTTCGCTACGTCTCTATGAGAGCCACCCAAAGATCGGATGCCCTCTCTACCTGCTAATGAGGAGATACAAGCCCTTAAGGAAGATGGCGGAGGATGACGTGCTTTGCCGCCATATTGTTTTAGTCCCAGGTATCGATATCATTCTCCTTGTTCCTCGGAATAGGTGACATGAATGCCGAACCGGTTGTTATTGGTGTGACTCTCTCCTTCTGCTTTCCTTTGTCCACCACCTCTTTTTCCTTTGTCTCCTCCCTTGGAGATGGATCTGCATCTATGGTGAATCGCCTTCTTGTAAACCCTAGAGGGATCCCAAGACGACGCCTCACGCATCCACTCACTATTGCCTAAAACCTTTTCGCAGATAGAGCTCTTGTCATCATACTTTCCCAGTATATATGAAGCCATTTCCATTTAAATGGGTATCATATAGGGTGAGCCCATAACCTGCAACTGTGAGACCTCCATAGGTCCTCAGAGTATAACTTTGACCACCTTAACCATTGTGAAGGAAAAACTCCCCTGAGTCGATAGCAAAAAGAATCTATAAATTTGCTCCCCTTAGTAGTAAGTTATCGCTGGTCAAAAATGACCTTTATAGTTACAAGCTCTTTTAGAGAGAGGTACCTAAATATCTCTAAGTCTTGTTCTGCCTACTCATGACTACCTACTACTAAACCCTAGCCCAATAGGAACACTATATAGTACAAGAAGGTAAAACGTGCAATGTCTTTATTGTACGTCCATTGTAATATAGTCTAGAAGGTAAAACCTCTCAAATTGCGAGCCATGGTTCCTCCTCCCATCTTCTCCAGTATCAAATAATGCGGCGCCATGTGGCATTGCGTGACACTATCTCCGAATGCCGCCAAAAGCTCACTTTAGGTGGCGGGTATAATGTTGGTCGTCTAATAAAAACATATTTTACACGGTTCACATGCGCGTACGTGCATGAATTGTTCCTCTTCGTTAGTTTGGTGTTTATTAGCCGATGCGTTAATGTTTATATATCTTTGAAATCCGTCACGTGTATCGTTTCGATAAATCCTTAGTGGATAAGGCTAACAACTACATAGTAAACCACGGACCAAGATTCAAATCCGGACTTAAATATCATTTTGATAAAATATCCTCTACTTCAAAATCTGGCACTTTCTAAATATGGAGGCAGCCATGGCTTGCCTTTGATCCTCACTCTTTCTATTTAATGTATAACTAAATTAGAGAAGTGAACTATTAATCACCTCTTTTCAACAACAAGTGTATGTCTCTTTGTGGACAGCAGAGGCAGCCATGGCTCTAGCTCCCTCTTCAACCTTCAGTGATTGCGACAAGTGTGGGAGCTGAAGATAAGAGTTACAGGCACACTGCCTGGCTTCTTTTCTGCATTTCAATTAAGACCTAGAAAATACTAAAAGAACCATTAATTTCTACACCTGGCCTCTTGTTCTGCTGTAAAATAATTAATCTAAAGGTATTTTCTAGGTTATTTAAATGATTTAAGTAGGAGCAGGAAAAAGCAAAGGCAGCCTGCTTCTAGCTTCTCTCTCTAGCCCCCATACTTGTCGTAGTCACTGAAGGTTGGAGAGGAAGCTAGAGCCATGGCTGCCTATGCTCCTTCTAGAGTCAGAAGGCAGATCCTTGGTAAACTTACCAAAAGGATTGACGGACCCAGGATTTGATCTTGGTACCTACCATCCGTCAAAGTAGCCGTTAGTCTTACCCTGTAGTCTAAGACCAGTGCTGAAGTATATAGGGTACGATAACTACTTAAAGATGACGAAAAAGAGAAGTTCTATTTACTGACAAACGGATCACAATCACACAGACACAGTTAAAATAGAATTACACCGGAAATGTACTACTTGTATTTTTAACGGCTATAAATTAAGGCCGACATTAATCTAACGACGGAGAAAAAAACCGGCATCGCGGAATGGTTGATTTGGCGTTTTTCGGTCATAACCACAACGGGTGACACGTGGCAGCATGACATTGGATGACGGCATCTCCGGGACATATTATGGCGAACCCGGATATGGCAGGCGTCGTCTTTCTGGCCATATCGTACAATGGCCGTACAGAAAGTACTTCGGACCAAGTACCTTTTTGTACTGTACACTCAATTGATTGGTTCCGTACATCAGTAGGAGAGGGTTTAGAGAGGGGTTTAGGACTTAGAAAATTAGAGGTAGCCGCCTCTCTCTCAGAGAGCTTTTGTATAAAAGGGTCATCTTTGACCATTGATAATTAACTGCTCAGGGGAGCAAATTCAAGGATTCTTTTTGTGGCAGACGCAGGGGAGTCAGCCCTTCCAAGGGGTGCAATCTGGTCAGTCTGTATTCTGTCAAGGTGTCAGCAATATTCAGACAAAGCTTAAAGAACTGAGGTTATCCTAGAGGCTTCTAGCAAGCTGCCTACTCTGAGTACCTATAGAGGTCTCAGAGTTGCACCTTCATGGTTTTTCGACCTCGCTTTTCGCCTCCAACTCCTCATCCAAAAGGAGCTCATCGTCCTCGTCCTCGTATTCCGCCTCATTTACTTCTGTCACAAGGGCCTTTTTCTTTCCTCTTGGGGTACCACCGGTCTGCCCCTCTTTTAACCGAAGCTCGGTTAGCTTAGTGCACTCTGCCATATAGTGCCTAGGTTTCTTACAAAAATGACATAAACCTTTGGGAGCCCTTGGTCCGAACTCGTCGGTCTGATTTTTCTGCTCCCTTCCCCCATAGTTTCTCGACCGGTTTCCGGGAATCCTTGTTCCTCCAATCGGTCGCAGTTGCCAAGGCTTGGCCACTCTTTCCTCCTAATCGGATCTCAATCGTATTCTCCCGAACGAGAATCATCCCTACCACTGAGTTCCATATCCACCTTGGGTCCGGGAAGTCCTGCACACGGTTGACTATGTTCTCGAACTCATCGGGTAACTTCATCAGTAAACAGTTAACCTTTTCTTTTTCACTAAAATCTTTTCCCGCACTCTCTAGCTCCATGAAGAGTGTAGCAAGCTCATTGCAAAAATCCAACATCTTCCCCCCTTTGTATACATACTCCTTAACTTTCTGATCAGCCAACTGTTGTTGCTGAATCGTACCATTTCGGTACATCTCTATGAGAGCCATCCAAAGATCGAATGCCCTTTCTACCTGCAAATGAGGACATGCAAGTCCTTGAGTGAGATGGCGTAGGATGAAGTGCTTTGTCGCCATATTGTTGAAGTCCCAGGTTTCAGTATCATTCTCCTTGTTCCTCGGAATAGGTGACATGAATGCCGAACCAGTTGTTATTGGTGTGGTCGCCTCCTTCTCCTTTCCTTTGTCCATCACCTCTCCTTCTTTATTTCCTCCGTTGAAGGTGGATCCTCTTTTCTGGTGAATCTGCTTCCTCGAAACCCTAGAGGAATTCCAAGACTTGATCGACGCCCCTACCGTCCACTCACTATCCCCCAAAACCTTTTTTCGCATAGAGCTCCTATCATCATACTTTCCCAGTATATGAAGCCAGTTCCATTAAAGATTGGTACCCTAGAGGGTGGGCCCATAACCTGAAACTCTGAGACCTCCATAAGTCCTCAGAGTGGACAGCTTCCAAGAAGCCTCTAGGATAACCCTGACCCCTTTGTGTTTCAGCAAAAATAACTGCCACCCTGACAGACAAAAACTCTGACCAACTTCACCCTTGTGAAGACAAGACTCCCTTGAGTCGATAGCAAAAAGAATCTCTGAATTTGCTCCCCTGAGCAGTAAGTTATGGAGGGTCAAAATTGACCTTTTGTACAGAAGCTCTCTAGGAGAGAGGGTCCTATCTTCTAATTTTTCTAAGTCCTATCTCTCTCACAGACTCTATCTACTGATGTACGGAGCCAATCAGATTTCAGTTTTGTACACAAAAGTACAGCTGCCGGTTGACTTTCTGTACGAACATTGTACGACATGGCCTAAATGTCTACACATGGTATGTTTGGATTCGCTCCCTTAATCTTCGGAGATGCCGCGATCCAATGTCATTCCGCCACGTGTCATCCGATGTGGCGATGACCACAAACCGCTGAAAATCCTCTTCCGCCATCTCGACGTTAATTCCGGCCGTCTGATTAAATTCACATTTAATCGTAGCAGTAATAAATGCATGCGCGGTATTCGTTTCACTAAAGGAATAAATGCGCGGTATTGGTTTCGTACTCGTATCGGAATCCGTACTTTTACATCTACTGGATCTATGTCTCCCGTAAACAGTTACAGTTAAATGAACTATCCTACGTATAAATGTTTAAGTAATTATCAAACCATATATTACATAACACTACTCCTAGACTTAACGACTAAGGCTACCGGCTACTGGCTGTCTACCGGCTGTCAAGTACCAGGATCAAATCCTGTCGTCGGTACATATCTTTTTGTAAATTAAACCCCTAACTAAAATATATTTCCCGTAAACCTCTGGATAGCCTAGGTAGCCATGGCTCTAGCTCCTTCTCCAATTTCTCAGTGACAGCGACAAGTTTGAGAAGTTGGAGAGAGAAGTTAGAGATAGACTGCCTTGGCTTCCTTCTTATTTCTATTCAGACCTAGAAAATACTTTAAAAAGACCATTAATTTCTACATTTAACACGATGTAGTTTGTCGTTTAGTGCGATTCGACCTAATTTCGCGTCCCTCCAGCTCATCTTCAAACTTTATATAAAATCACCTCGCGAGGTGATTTTAAATATAGTCACATGATGTCAGCGAATAGACAGATGCTGTCGCACGTGTCGAAAGTTTTTGACAATTTTTATGCCCGTCGTACCAAAAAATAAACCCACTGCACGTTTCCAGAGTGTGTGAGTTTTTTCCGCGCGCTTTTTTCCGTACGAGGGCCGTGGAAGGGGTCTCGACCAACGGATGCCATTTCGCAAAAGCGAAGTCCATGAAAGCGCCTCTCTCTCTCCTGCTCCCACTACCGCATCTATCTCACAATTCTTGCAATGAAAAACTTCAATAATGGTATATAATGAAAGATCTCTAAAAACAATTTTTTTTTTCTATGTTTGGGCATAATAGATGGCAAGTAGAGTGATAAAATACTAAAAAACAAATTCGGGAAACCATGGCGGAAATTTTAGAATTTTTGACGTCGACGCTGTCATAATTTGAGCGTGATGTCAAAATGTCACAAACCCTAAACATTTACAATGTCACAAGTAGCGAGACGTCTACAACAGTCGCTATTTTGTAAACGTCATCAATTGTCGCGAGTTTTGTTGTCGTCTACAACCGTCACAAATTACACTTGCGTCTACATCCGTCACAATCTAAAGTAACGACTTCATTTCTTTACATACGAAGGCTCTGAAAGTATTACGGAGAATCTTCGCTAAAAACAAAGTTACAAGAGTAAAGTTTCGGTTACATGTGAAAGTGCCCTTAGGGTGCGTCTCTATGTACTTCAAACTTAGAGAATTCAGATCCGGCGGACCCGGATTTCAAGTGTCCCTATGTGTAACAACGAAATAGTTAGTTAAGGGTGTGACGATTGTATACGTTGACAATGCCCGTGACGGTTGTCAACGTCTACAATCTTTGATGAGGCACGTTATTTTTTTTAGCTGCTTTTGACGTTGCATGACTTTTCGTGACATTGTAGACGTACCGCCATCCAGCCTGTGTCGTTTCACGGTTGAAGAAGATGCACTTCGCCTTTGCGTCGCTCGTCCCCTCGAGGTGAAATGGCATCGGAATCTTGAGACCCCGTACCAGGCGCAAACAGACAAAATCAAACAAATTTGTGTACTTTGCCTCGTCTTACCTGAACGCAAACAGACAAAATATAAAGAATAGTGTACCTTTCGCCGTCGCTTGAATTCGTTTGAAAAAACTTTACATTTGCGAATACGTGTTCCTATTTGTTTTTCGAAAATACTTTGTTTTAAAACACATCGTCCCTGTTTTTTAAAGAAAAGTTTGAAAATGACTTTTTTTGGCGTGGCCGTGGGTCGAAGAACACAATACGACAACATGTAGTACATCCTAAATTCGATGATGACGCAAAATGTACTTTTCCTTTTTTATATTTTTTTGCACGGTTGAAACTTACGCGGTACGGCTCTAAGTTTTACAGGAAAACGACAGAAAAAAACCCTTATTTTGGCACATTGAGACGGACGCTTAGGGTGCGTCTCCATGTGCCTAAGTAAGGGTTTTTTTCTGTCGTTTCCCTGTAAAACTTAGAGCTGTACCGTGTAAGGTTTAACCCTACAAAAAAATAGAGAAAATGAGAAGTATATTTTGCGTCATCATCGAATTTAAAATGTACTACATGTTGTCGTTTTGTGTTATTCGACCCACGGCCACGCCAAAAAACGTCATCTTCAAACTTTTCTTTAAAACACAGGCAAGATGTGTTTTAAAACAAAGAATTTTCGAAAAACAAATATAAACACGTAGTCGCACGTGTACGAAATTTTCAAGAAATTTCAAAAGAATTCAAGCGACGACGAAAAGTGCACGATCCGCTATGTTTTGTCCGTTTCCATTCAAGTACGACAAAGTAAAGTACACAATTTGTTTAGTTTTGTCCGTTTGCACCTGGTACGGATTTTATTTCGCCAGGGGTCTCAAGATCCGATGCCATTTCACGTCGAGCGGACAAGAGACGCAAAGGCAAATTGCATCTTCTTCAACTGTGAAACGGCACACGCTGGATGGCGGTACGTCTACAATGTCACGAAAAGTCATGCGACGTCACAAGCAGTTACAAAAAAATAACGTGCGTCATCACAGATTGTACACTGTCGACAGCCGTCTCGGGCATTGTCGACGTTTACAATCGTCACGCCATTAAGTGACAACTTTGTTTGGTACACATAGGGACACTTGAAATCCGTGTCCGCCGGATCTGCGATAAAAAACAAAGTAAATTCTCTAAGTTTCAAGAACATGGAGACGCACCCTTAGGGTGTGTCTCCATGTATGTGTAACTTAGAGGAATTACTTTGTTTTTTAGCGCAGATTCGGCGGACCCGGATTTCAAGTGTCTCTATGTGTAAAACCGAAATTGTTACTTAAGGGTGTGACGATTGTATACGCTGACAATGCCCGTGACGGCTGTCACCGTCTACAATCTGTGATGACACACGTTATTTTCCGTAACTGCTTGTGACGTCGCGTGGCTTTTCATGACATTGTACTCCTACCGCCCTCCAGCCTGTGTCGTTTGACGGTTGAAGGAGATACGCTTTGCCTTTGCGTCTATTGTTGAGTAGACGTGAAATGGCATCAGAACCTTGAGACCCCTGCAAAAAAAAAATGTGTACCGGATGGAAACAGACAAAACAAAACAAACTGTGTACTTCTCTTTGTCGTATTAAATAAAAACGGACAAAACATAGCGAATCGTGTACATTTCCACGTCGCTTGAAATTGTTTGGAAATTTACGGCACGTGCGAATATATGTTCCTATTTGTTTATAGAAAATCCCTAATCTTAAAATACATCGCGCACGTGTTTTAAACATAAGGTTGAAGATGACGTTTTTTGTCGTCGAAGTGGGTCGAAAAACACAAGACGACAGATTTTCGTACATCCTAAGATCGAGGATGACGCAAATTGTACTCTACAAATTTGCTATTTCTTCGTACGGTCGGAACTTAGGCAGTACGGCGCTAAGTTTTAGAGGAAAACGACAAAAAAAACCCTTACTTAGATACATGGAGACACACCCTTAGGGTGCGGTGCGTCTCTATGTACTTCAAACTTAAAGATTTTTTTTTGTTTTTTAGCGCAGATCCGGCGGACCCGGATTCCGGGTGTCCCTATGTGTACCAAACGAAATTGTCACTTAAGGGCGTGACGATTGTATACGTCGACAAAGCCCGTGACGGCTGTCAACGTCTACAATCTATGATGACGCACGTTATTTTTCGTAACTGCTTGTGACGTCGCGTGACTTTCGTGACATTGTAGACCTACCGCCCTCCAGCCTGTGCCGTTTCACGGTTGAAGAAGATGCGTTTTGCCTTTGCGTCTATTGTCGGCTCGACGTGAAATGGCATAGGAACCTTAGAGACCCCTGCAAAAAAAAAATCCGGTAACAAAACAAACTGTGTACTTCTCTTTGTCGTATTAGACAAAAACGGACAAAACATAGCGAATCGTGTACACTTCCACGTCGCTTGAAATCGTTTGAAGTTTTTGAACAAAACATTACACGTGCGAGAATACGTGTTCCTATTTGTTTATAGAAAATCCCTAATTTTAAAACACATCGGCCCTGTATTTTAAAGATAAGGTTGAAGATGACGTTTTTTGTCGTCGAAGTGGGTCAAAAAACACAAGACGACAACATGTAGTACATTTTAAATTCGATGATGACGCAAAATGTACTTCTCTTTTTTTCTATTTTATTGTACGAATGAAACTTACGCGGTACGGCTCTAAGTTTTACAGGAAAACGACAGAAAAAAACCCTTACTTAAGCACACAGAGACGCACCCTTAGAGACCGTCGCTTTTGACAGAAAATGACAAAATGTTTATCAGTTACCACACTCTGGTACAGCTTTCGAAGGAGGAAATTCAGTGCGGTGAAACTTGAATCTTTACTTTTTTAGTGTGGCCTTAAGTAAGGTAGTACGAAATCCCATAAAATGCGATATCCGTAAGTTTTCCGAACCTCGCAGATGCATAGCAAGAAATATGCTGGTCGCTAGATTCACGATTTTTCGTACAGGATTTGCAACAAAGATGTTGGATTAGCGATACATTTATCGTCGAAATATTAACCACGCTCCCTCACATCATTTACTTCATTTTAAATGATTTTATTTTCAGTATGTTACTGTACCGTACGACTCCAAGAGGCAAAGTGGAGGAGAAAGAACATTGCTCTCTGCTCGTAGCCACTCAGCACTCCCTCTTCTTACTCGGACGGTTGAACCAGAATGGCTTCCCATTGGGCACACACATTGTCGTCACCGAATGTCTGGGGGCCGCCTGCAGCACTTTGCTTGAGCCACGTGGTATGGCATCCTGTAGTTTTAGGTCAATCAATCCTGTACCATTCCAGTATATTTTAGCCAATTAAGCATGTGCTTTTCCTGTAGATTTACGGCAATTAAGCGTGTTCTCCTCTTCTGCATTTTAGCCAATTAGGTCTGTAATTTTTCCTGTGGATTTTGGGCAATTTACCCTGCACTTTTCCTGTAGGCCTTGGGCAATTAACTCTGTACCTTTTCTGCAGAATTAGGCCAAGTAAACTTATTCTTATCCTGTAAATTTTGAGCAATTGACCCCCTACTGATGTTTTTCAAAATGTTTCCTGCAAATTATGTGTTTTTCATTGACTGATGCGTCATAACCAGTGTATTGATATCCTTCATTATGAAATTTGTTGAAGTGTATTGGACCTTTGTTTGTTTAAATGGGCGAGGCACTTAAATTTGTGTGCACTGAAGCATTTTGTTTCACTCTACCTTGACAGAGGTGTTCTCGTCTCCGAAGATTGTCCCAACGGTTTTCCGAATATTCTGGAGCAAGACAGCTGTCAGCAAAAAACTCAAAGGGGAAGGCAAGAATGTACGTTGAATGAACGAATGTGAATGTTGATTCCAAGGGAAGGGAAGAGAATAACCGTCGCTATTAGAGTGAATTATTAACCTTCACATCATATTAGAATTATTGACTCTAAATTATGTTCTGCTACATCGATCATTGTAGGCCACTTAACTGAATAGTGTTATTAATACTAGTTTATGATTTTGGGTAAAAAAAACACTCACTCGAATTGTAGTTATTAATTCTAACAACGATGGGCAATGTAGCTGTCAGGTACCAATGTAGCCAACTAATGTATGTGATTCTTTTCTGCTATTACCCTCTTGAACAAAATGTCAACCGTTTTATTTGCTGTTTACGCCTCCTGAAATATGCTAGACGTGGCATCCAGTTGCTTACGTATTTGGTCCAGGGGAATTCAGTAAGAGTCGTCCATGGCTGTTTTGTTGTTTGACTGGATAAAGAAAATAGTTTTTCAACTGAACTTTGTTTTTGGGATGTTGGAGTCCTCTTAATTGTCTGCATATTCCTCAGCGGCGAACAGTTATCTAAATTTCATGCAAAGTGTATTTGTTCACAATAATGTTTGCCCATTAAAATGCACTGACATCTATAGGACCAACTGTGGAGAACCCTGTTAATATTTGCTGTAATGGTCACGTATAGAATTATTAGGGAGTTTTTGAAGTTGAGACCAACTATCATTCTGCAGAGGGACTTTCTGTTAAGCATTATTTTGCCGCTTTCAGTTTGTCTTCAACAATACTCTTTAAATAAGTTAAGCGTCTAGCTCCTTGATCCCTCATGTTGAGAGCCTGAAACTGGGTAAGTATATGCAATTACGAATGCTGTAAGACTTTTTGTGTGCTTTCTATGAGTCCCTTCCCTTATGGTTTCTATAAAGCATAATAGACACAAGGTTTCAAGAGACACAAGAATAAATATACTCCCGGACTAAAACTTAGAGTCACTGCTTGCCTATCTTTAGGATGTTTATCAATCTGTTTTTTGTCTCGTTGGGGTTAATTTTAGCCGTCAACTGTCTGCAGGCCCTTACATATCCATACACGTTCGGAGCTAAATCGTGTTGCAAATCTTCGTGCTAAAAAAACAGGCTCAATTAGTGTCCCATTGTTAGACGACAAATTAGACGTCCCTCGGAAAATAACAACATTCCTGCAATCGCCAGCTGGGAGACAGTCTATGCTGAACACAAAGACATTGCAAAAGGTATGGGAGAAAAATTCTTTTCATCTTGCCACAAAATTCTTAAAAGTGGATTGAGTACATTCAAGCAAGACTTTTCCCCACGTGGTCGCTCTTTTGCATACATATGAAACAACTTTTGGCAAAAATAAATAAATGCATGACATGTTCTTGAGATAATGTTCTTCTGGTCAAGATTATTTCATACGATGATGTCATAAGTTTGAGTTGGGCACTTCAGCACTTGATGTGCACTGAACACCAAGGCTTTCTGTAATGTCACTGGCTTTGTTGTTGTCCTTTAGTCTCCAGAAGGTAGACACGGTAGTAGAGGCGGAGCAGATATATCAACGGGAGAGGAAGATTTTTTGTGCTTTTGACTAACTATTAAGTGTCAGAGTGGTGAGGTCTATTGGGCAGATGGAGGAGCTTGATTCAAACACGTTTAGGTGAGCTTGTTCTGTTTCATGGCCTGTTAATGTTGTCAAAACAGAAAAGTTTGTGCCGTTTTTGTTGAGCTTGAGTTCTGTTTGTTGCCTTAATGACAGTCTTTCCCAGAATCATTCATTGTGTATTTGCTACTAAAAGTGATTGAATGACTGCTGGCTTCTGCTCAGACTCAAGAGGAAAATTTTCTTTTGATTTCAAATTGTTTAGCTCCATCTGACTTGAACTGGGTAATCCAACATTATTTTCGAAGGTGGCGTGAGTCGTAGTTAATGAAATCAACTTCCCATAATCCGTGTAGCAGTGATAGAGTTCAATGAAGAGACCTTGTGGTTCCAGTGTCCATCTCTTATCATGGATGGTTTTTATTACAGATGTTATTTGCCGAGTTTGGAATGGCTCAACTTTCGCATAGTTCCTGTGGCCGACCTTCGAGTAGTTTGTGACATGGAGGAATGTGTGGTGGAGCTGCTCTCTTGCAAGGTATGCTCACTATTGCTTCATACAGTGTAATCCTCCGTTAACTTGTCTATTCATACCCATAAAACATACAATTTGTTGCTGTTGATAGTCTCTAAGCATCTGTTTCCAGTTTGATGTTTTCGAACTTGAAGCAAAGATTTTCGATTTGAGCTTACCAGCCAGTTTTGTGGTCATTTGAACACTCTGCACCTATGCTATCAATAGAGCTTTGTTTGGTGTTTATAAAGGAAAAAAGTTCTGTGTGGCATCAAGAAAGAGTTTTCATTGAAATTGTTGTGGAATATTGATGTTTCACTTGTACTGCATCCAATCAGGAGAAATATCTGTGTGTTTTTCTTTCAGAATAATAAGGTATATCTCAAAGACGGCATTCAATTTGAATGTTGAGTTTATAGCCTTATAAAAAATGCATTTACGCCAAGCTCCTCATTCAGCCTTAATGCTGTTCTTAGCTGTGACACACTAGCTTACTAAATAGTCTCATTTCTTGCTTTGGTTTTCCTCCCTCGTTGATACTCTACATGTAACTGTAATGCTTAGATTTCCTTTGTTGTTTATTAATTAACTTCAGTAGTTATTAATCAATTTAGCCCTTGTGGTCTGTGGCCATTATGCAGTTTGAGGGTTCAGGGCCTCTTGGGACACAGAGTCCTCGTTTTACAGGTAATTGCTGTTTCTGAAACACTTCATGAGGGTCTTAAAGGAAATGCAAAAACGGCATGTTACTGGCTGGTAGCTGTTCAATATAAACAGTCTCCACCTACACCTTTCTAGAAGTCTCAAACACGTTAAAAAAAATTCTGTGGTAGCAACGGCAAGTAATGAATTCAGTGCAGCTATCTTCCAATGTGAAAACCGTTTATATTTCTGCATTGAGAATTTATTTTAGTAAATTGAGTTGATAAATCTTTTAAGGAGAAAAGGAATTTTTCAAAAACTTCGATCACATGATGGTGTAGATGGCAGGTTCCTCATGGGGTATCTAGCCCATTGTTTTTAGAGTTAATGAATTATTAACGTATACACTTCATTAGAATTAACTGCACTAAATGACGTTTGCCACGTGGCTCATTATGGGCACTTAACTAAAGAGTCTTGTTAACACTAATTTATTCTTTTGGGTCAAGAAAAGACCACTCGAATTAAAGTGATTGACTCTTATAGCGATGGGCAGTGTACTATGTTGGGACCTGGTGGGTGAAGCTAGTATGAAGAACCATTTAACCTGGAGCAATAACCCAGGCGAAGTGACAGTCCTCCAGTCAGTCGTTGACATGCACGTGACTTTTGAGGTGAGTTAAGAACCCCAAAGAACTCTGAAAAAGTTTCAAAAGTGGTCGAAGTCAATGTTTTTCACAACCTTTAGGTAAATGAGACCGTTTTGTCTTATGCAGAATTTCATACATTATTGACTGCAAAGTCTTCTTATGTGAATGAGTTGTACTTTTGTCCTCCCTTTGCAGATCTTCACTTTGCCCTTCACTCTTCTACCTCTATCTGCAGTGGAGGGGCCTGGCAGCAGGTGAGCAGGAAATCCCTAACATATATGTTTCTCCAAAACATGAAGTGAAGGTCTATGACCATGTATAAAACTGTTGTACATTCACACTAATGGTAGTATATTTTGTTTAGTCATATATACATAAACCTCAGGTTGAAATAGTCATGCATAGTAGATGTGATCAAGTATATATATACACATATGTATGTATAAATAATAATATTTTGTTGCAGATTTTGATAGTATTGGCTTCCTTCCTAGCTATCTGATTTGCTTAGTAAAATGATGTATCATATTTATAAGTAAAAAGTACTAAGTTAGATTGCATGATATTCAAATATCTCGAGGAATTGATCTATGAAATGAATGGATTGTTTATACAGCTGTCCATTTCTATTTCTTTTTCTGTCGACTTTAACCTTAAATTTGTGACTCTATGGCACTGTCGAATGTGGAAATTGATGGAGGTTTTGCATTCGGTGAATATCCTCTGGATGCAAATATTTTTGTAGCGAATGTGATGACTATGGTGAGGTATGGTATATGGTATGTTAATGGTATGGTATGGTATGGTATGGTACGGTACAATACGGCATGTAAAGAATGCGATGACTATGGTATAGCACTGTACGGTATGGTTTTGTATGTAACGACTTCGATGAATATGGCATAGTATGGTATGGTATGTCATCGAAAACCTGTCCTGATTGGTGAACGGACATCTGTATGCAGTGTCTTGCAGGCGATGTTGGAAAGGCTTGTTCCCCTTTTTCTCGAACACCTTCTTGAAGATTATCGGAGTTGGTTGCAATCGGACATTCATTCTTATTTTGCTTCCATGGAGGACATTCATGTGACTGCCTCAAGCTCTGAATTGGTTTCATAGTCTTCAGCTACGATCTTTGGCTTTTGCTGATGTCATCCGAAGTGGTACTATTCAGCAAAGTGGCTCCTTGTTGGGTCTAGACTGTGTGTGTCCGTTGGAAGTAGAATGTGTTTTATTTTAGCTGTGAATAAAAGTGTCTACATAGCAAAGGGAATTAAAAAGGGTTTTAATTGTACAGTTGCTTAAATTCAATGAAAAGCCAATTCATGAGCAAATCATTTTGTAATAAATAATGCAGTAAATTACTTGGTGATATAATAGTGACATTTTCGATACTTCAAGGAGTAGATAATGCCTATGTGTCAATAGCTTGCTTGGGTCTCTCCCTCGTCTCGTAGTTTTCACCCGGTGGTTTTCATGTTTTTTGTCGCACATCATTCTTCGCACGTCAAATACACCCCTTGTCTGGATATATAATTTTTCACGTACCTACTTATCGTCCAATTTGTCGATGTACCGAAAAAAGCTACAGATTGGTTATCAGCGATCTTCTGATCTATAGTGCAACCAATTAATACCAACATTGCTTCGCTCCAACAGGGATATACACTGTTTCTAATCTACTCACTCAGTCCATTGCAACAAACCCCTGGATCTACAAATGGAGGATATATCTCACATCGATTGTTTCAAGAGTGTTCTCGAAGTGAAAAATTCCTCTTTTTCTTTGGATTTGGTCCAGTAAAGGTTAATTAAGCATTTGTGTTCTTATTGCTTTGATGGACTCTGTTCCCATTTATGACTAGACTGAAACCTTAAGGTAATATAAAACCCTTACAGAACTAAATGGTAAGTTTTGTCAGTTGTGAGACTTTTTCAATGTGCCCAAAACTCAAAACACCTTAACACGGATGATAAAAATGGTCAAAATTGGTACCATCATCTTGCACAAATTTGATGTTGCTAAATATGTTACATATTGTAGAATCCAGTCAACAAATTTTTTATGTTAACTCAAACTTGCATGTACGACAGTTAATTAATCAACTTTTAGTTCACAAACATCAGCCTAATGAAAGCACAAAGCTTCACACGGCTAAAACATGATAGAAAAACGTTTAGATAAGTTTTCCCTCGAATATCATGTTCCGGTGATGCTGAACTAGAGCTGACCATGAAGCTGCATATGCATGATTTTCAAACACACCTTCCGCAAGCTAGAGAGAGACAAACAACAAGGCAATAGAACCGGTACCTCTCACAATTCCTTTACGGATTGGAAAAACGATATAGATTTCACAACGTTTCCAGCCTATATGTCTAGGCCACATTCAGCTAGAATCTCTAACATAAGTTTAGATTCTCTAGCATAAGTATGACAACATTGTCACTTTCCCTTAGGTTTTTTACCCCCGCCCTTTTTAGCGTCCAGCTTTGCTTGGAGTCTGGAAGAAGCAGCAGCTTTTGCCTCCTCCCTCTTCTTCTTCTCTTCTTCCTTCTTTACCGCAGCGAGCTCTCTTTCTCTTCTCATCTCTCTACATCACATAACACACAAACCTGACGTCAATTTGAGCTTTTGAGCTTTATGAGAACAAGTGGCAGAACCAGCTTTGCATAATGATATATCGATCTAGTCTCTCCCTCTCCCTCCTCCCCTTTCCTCGCCCACAAGAACAGTGAGCAAACAGGTATAGAGCTGATCGAAGACCGGAAAATGACCTTCTTATCTGAATAGGAATCAATTCACACCTGTCCTAAAAGATGGCTTACAATCTTCACCAAAATTAGTATTATAGGTCCCTCAGAAATACATAAGTCGATGGTCAAAAGTCTCGCTGCGTTTTGACATCTAAAAATAATTTAATTACTTAGCATTGGATGAACTAATGCTGAATGCACCTTTTACTGGAATACGCCCGTAAGAATGGTAACCATATCACAGTAGACAACATTTGACACATTAAATTACCTGGCTTCATTGCTATTTTCCCATTCCTGCCACAAATACATGCAATCCTTCTTATCATAAAACACACAAAGGGCTATTTCAGGCGGACACTTACTCCAAACGGCTTATGTCTGCTGTGAAGCCCTCGGCTGATGTCCCTTTTGGAGGCTTTACTGCCATCAGTTCTACCTCAAATACCAAAGTTGCCCTGTATACAAACACCATTGGTAAAGAAGTGTATATCAGGACATTTTTTAATGTCTCACCAACATTGTGTAAATTCCAACTTAATGTGCAGCGCGTTTTATTTTGTTCAGCTAGAAAGCAATTTGAACTAAATTTCTTGTCCACTAAGCGATGAACCATGAATAAGTTAACGACACAAACTTCCAAGGACTTGAAAAATTCTCATTAAATTCCTTCCAGAAGGTAATCCGTACCCTGGAGGAATATCCGGTGGAGAACCTGCCTCACCATATGCATAGTCAGAACGACATGTAAAGAGAGCAAGCTCTCCTACCTGCCATTTACGAAACACAGGCAACATTGTCATGTCTATTGAAATAGAAATCATGTTCAAAGAAAATTGTATTTTTTGAATCATGTGGGTGCCCAGCCCACTTATGCATATAAATGAAAAAGAAAACATTTTATCAGCAGCGGCAAGGAAAACAATATTACTTCACGAACCTCAGGAGCTCCTCACGACTGCCCTGCGTTGCTATTTGGATTTTGTAAATCATTTGAAATTATATAAGCTGCCAGATATTTTGCGAATGGAAAACACGAAAAAGTGTACTTTTCTGTAATGGGATGGCAAAAATGCAAAATGTGTTAAGCTTGTTTTAACAGAGACAAAAACCATGTTCCTCCACGATAATGTTTATGCAAGATGTTAATCTATTTCCTGTTCTTTCTATTTTAAAATGCCGTTTTATTGTAAGGTACTAGATATCATATTATATTTTTGAAGAGTTTTTTTCTTCGGCTAGGCTTGCTTCTCACCTTCATTGTCTTCACGCCAATGTCCCAGGCTCGGATGACCTTTCCTTTTCCAACTTCAAACGTAAATACGGCATTGTCTTCACGTGAGGAGTCAAAAACTTCCTCCGTATCCAGCAACCTTCCTTCATAATGCACTGGAATCATCCACATCCCGACAAAACCTTTGTGAATGAAGGTTATCACAGTAAATTTTTATTTTTATGTATTCACAATGGGAAACGTCTTATCAAGAGATGAAAAGTTTCTGGTTGTAGTGCATTCGCAAAAAGACTTGATCAATAAGCGTTATTTTTGATCAGACGCCCTAAAAGAACACTTTATGCAGGAAGGGCCTCTTTGAGAAGTTTTCTGCATAAACCAAGCTCTTTTCCAGCAATTCACTGGATCTTAACAGAAATTGTTATCGAGACTTTGCAAATAACCACAGTAGTTGCTTCTGAAGAGAAAAAAAACGATGTCAAACTTTAATAACACAAGAAACAAGCCTAGTAGATTTACGAGTAGTAAAAGTAAAAGAAAACAACCATCTGCGAAAGGATGTGTATCGGACGGAGATTGCCCATCGGCCTTCGCTGACCGTAAAACTTTCTTGATTACTCCTCCATCACCTGTCAAGTCCATTTCTTTGGAAGCCATCTGTCACAGCTAGATTGGACGCCAGTTGGCAAGCAGGCAAATTCAGGAAGAAGGCAAGCCATGTGCAAATTCCGCACACTCTGAACTCCAAAGGAAACTCGAAAAGGATCTGCAACTTCCATCAAGGCATAATTGTTTAGTATATAACTCTGATTTAGGGTTAGTGTGCGAAAAAGTAAACCTAAACTTTAAACGTGCGAAACACATGCGAAGTACAGTACACCGTGAATCGTTATTAGCCTTATGTACTCTATATCGGCACCCCAAAATTTTGACATTGATACCTCAAATATAATAAATTACACTATTTAAGGACGTAGACCATAAACAGCCACGTCTCCTCGCACTAAATTAGAATGAATGACGCTAATTTTTTCTTTACACTAATAATTTCTATACGCTAATAACGATTCAAGGTGTACCACACGCACGGGAAATTAATTCTAACACCGTGGTAGAAATTTCGTGCGATCGTAGTCGTGTTAGAATTTTAATGTCAATATACGACATGAATTCTGCATCGGTTCAAAATAAAATTACGTATTGCGATACTACGTAGGAGTACAAATATGAAATATCACTACGATAGTACGCACATATGCCACAATCGTTCATATACTACTTTCTGTAAAACATTTCAAATTCAAGAGTAAAGTTTGAACCTTAACGATTTCAAAAAGTGAAAAAGTAGAAAGTGAAGTGGTCCAGCTGCAATTCCGAGCTGCAATCTGAACCACAGGGAGAATGGAGAGTACAAGGGAGTAGAAAGGGAGAGGGACTATTTCCAGGCTTGATGGATAAGTAACTGAGAAAAAAATTGTGCGAGAACAAAAGAGTGAAAGAGTTTTTCGATCGGAGAGAAGTTCAAAAGATTACATTCTGGGAGTGCTGAAGGGAAATTTGGGAGGAGGCAAAAAGAGAGGCGGAGAGGGATAGGGAGAGAGAAGGGGAGAGCGAGAATGGGAGGAAAGGTGAGAGTGAATAGTTTCAAAGAAACAGTAAAGAAGACTTTTTTTCTATGTGCATATCTCATTTTTCTGTAGTATTTCAATAATTTTCAGTGGCAATGGTGTCGTTAGTGAACCAATCAGCCAATCAAATACTTCGTCGCCAGTATAATACATGAGATAATTTCTCGTGCAAGGAGGAGGGGTACTGTAGGTCACTCATTTTGACTTTAATAGGAAGTGGTTTTTTCATAGCGGCAAAAACAATCCATTAGAGTAGAAATACTTTTTTACAAATTGTGTGAGAATCACGGCCGGATACACTATTGAAGGAGATAATGTGTCCTAAGGAGATGAGGAGATAATATAGAGAATCAACTATTAAACACCACCCTATATATATATATAAATCCCTAAAAAATCCTAAATACCCTTTTTTTATTATTAATTATATTGATTGGTTATTATTATTGTTATTTTATATGTACACATATATATATATATATATATATATATATATATATATATATATATATATATATATATATATATATATATATTTATATATTTATATTTTTATTTATAACCCTAAATTTTGCCTTGATTTTCCTCTTTGTTTATTCCGTAGTCATGTGGTTTTTTCAGTTTTAGCAATGCTACTTCCTTTTGTTCCTATGGACTCAGATGGTTTACCATCGCGCTTTTTAATAAAGTCGGCCCATATATTAATAATAATATAAAAATAATTAATAAATAAATTAATTAATTAAAATAAAAAATAAAAAAACCAAATAAATGTAAGTACCACAACACAATTGCCTCAAGCATCTCGTCACCTGGAAAAAAAAAATCACACCACAGTCACCAGGTCAATATCTATTATTACTGAAACACGGAAAACCACGTTTCCGAAGTGCAAACTTCGTCAGATAGGTTTTCCATTGAGAGTGCCAAAATGCCAAATGAAGATCCCATGAGTAGCGAGTGACTCGAATCCATGTAAAAAATCACACACAAAATCTACATGTCTCTAAAACTATTCTTAAAATACTCCAAAGTGATTCCTCCTGTGCTGCAGTTCCATCAGCTTACTCTTCTCTTCAGTTTGATAAACAAATATACACAAGTTGACAGAGCCACGACCCTGGGAAGAAACCCATGAAGCTCTAAATTCCCATAATAAGAATTGCACGTTGAGTCTCTTTCAGTTGCGCAAATAAAAAAAGAAAACGAACATAATGAAGTGTCATTCCCTAAGCAACAGTTTTCATGGGTCCACCTCATTCTGTCTTTCCATCGGATTGAAGCTATACTGCGATGATTTTGTGGTAGCGATATTGCATAACATGCATTCGCTAACATGCTTAAACTTGGACAAATCTGATTGGTTGTAATCAATGCGTAGGAGATAGGTTATTGTCCGGTCTCAAAAGAAGTTTAGGGATTCTGCAGACAAGGACAAAGGTGCACAAGTTGAATTCCACAATTCTCTAAAACTAGACATAAGAAGCACTACATCAACAGTACAGTAACAGTACAATAACTCATAGTCACAATTATTTCCCTATATCCTTGACATGTCTGCACTACAAATAACAACAACCTGCACTTCATGCAAAAGACCATTGCGCTATACGGTGAATTGCTAATTGCAATAAGAAGTAATTAAGGTGAGGACTGTTTTAGTGCTAATGATTCTACTTCCGGTCCAATTGAAACAGGGATGATTGGGAAAAAAGATACTTTGTTAAGAAAAGAACAATTACCATTAAAAATGATTTTTTGTGTTCAAGAGGGCAGAAAAAAACTGGGACGGATTTTGTGTTATTAACGTTAATTGCGATTCACAGTGTGCTTCACCTTACATCCTTCAAGATCCTATTTGGCCTGGCTGGCATACCTTCCTACAGATGTAGACAAAATGAATATCAGGATCATCCCAATGCAGGTCCTCTGCCATCCTTCCGGTTTCACTGACTTCCACTGGTTCATCAATCAGCTCCTTCTGTCTCTCCTCTGAAAATCGTGTCACCTGAGGCCTTGCTGCACAAAGCATGTTGGGGAAGGATTTGTCAGCGCCATAGCTAAAAATGAAAAACAAATGCTCCATGAGCCACAACTTTGTAAACAGTCCTTGCCATTATGCTCTTAAAACAACCCTTGCGTGAATAGAAAAGTGACAATCAGCAATACTGCGATCAACAAAAACTTCTAATGACTTTCCCATAACTGAATCCAAATGTGCTAAAAATAGAATTGATTGAATGTTTGATACAAGCCTCTTTGGCAAGCTGACACAATCTTGCATCATAACATCGTCATTCGCTATTCGTGTTAATAACACTATATCAGCGCCCCTAAATTACGAACGGTGAACCTAAAAAATAATTAATAATACTACTTTTTCCTCTACCCTAATATAGGTACGAATAAATTAATGTCAATTACTCTAATTCAAGAGGTAGTTAAATTGTGTAATGTACAACCAGTCCACACAAAAACGGCTCGTTATTTCGTACAAAAGCAAAAAAAGGTGAAAAAATAACGGCGTCAACACGGAAAAGCGAGTGGCGTCGACATGGGAAAGCGCACCCAGATTTGATAAATAGAAATAAAGACGAGGGAAAACCGCTCAAACCTGTTCTCACATGTTCACACGTCTACTAAGTGAACACAGGCTATAGCGTCTACACTAAGGGAATATGTGCATAAATTAGAGTATGTGCATAAATTAGAGTTGTAAGTGTTAAGTAGCGTTAAAGTTTTGTTGGCTTTAGGTCCTTGAACCCAAAAGAGCTTTTATAAACTAGTTGTTTCCTTGCACTAATGATTTTAAGCGATTCACGATGTAGCGTGGAAAAGACACTACAAATACTACCATATGACAACTGACAACGGGCAGGGAAAGTCGGCGACCTTGATGCTGCGAGACGCTTCAATTTTGTCAAATCTCGCTGATTAAGTTTGTCAACTCCATAATGCGTACTTCCCAAAATCTCTTTTCGCTACCTGTTACCTATTGTTTCTGCACCATTATCGCATTTGATCGTCATGAAATTTGGTATGGATATTGGACTGATTTCGGTTATGCACAACCCCAAAAATCTGATTATCGAATGTCAGAAAAAGGCGGCTGATATGAAACTCTACACTATTAAACTGCCACAAACTGCAGGCACCAATTGGCTATGAAAAAGTGTCACTAAAATTATCAGGGATCAAAGGAGTCACTAAGGGGTTTTGGTCCAAACTGAGCCAAACTGATCTTAAACCAACCAGCTTACTTTCTACGCAATATCTAACTATTATAGTTGTAACTCTGGAATGTCTCATTTCTACAGAAATCAAACAATTAGCTGCAGCAACAGACTTAAAGGCTGTCAAGTCAAAATAGCCGGAAAATATTTGATTATAATTTCAGCCCATTGGAAAAGCCAACTTTCATATGATTCCGGTTCCCGACTTTCACGAGATTCAAGTTTTCTTGGCGGACGCCATCTTCTCGTCCGCCGCAATAAAACAGGATTGACATCTTCGCCACTAAAGCCGATTTAAATGGCACAATCCCCACCTCAGTGTTTGGGCACTTGCAGAAAAAAAAAAAAAACGAAACTCGCTAAGTGGTGAAAACCATAATATAAGATTCAGCTAAATGGGCAAAAAAAAAAAATGAATGACCATAACAGTGCAACAGATTTTAGCATATGAAATAGAAAAAGTTAATTTAGCTGGCTGGATGTGAAATAGATTCTAAACCTGAGAAATTGCCATCTCAAGCAGTATTTTTTCATCCCCGTCAACAAAAAAGCTCATTCTACTGAAAGTTGCCATCTGCGATCTATTTTTCCTTGTCAGTTGTTTTTTTCTAATAGTTGGATAGCATATATTTCCGTGACATGTTCATATCCGCGTGAACTAACCTTCGAAAAAGAATTCACTCATAATTTACTTCAATGTGTCCAAATCACATGAATTTTCAGCTGAGATGTTTAAAAGATGAAAATAATTTTCAACTGGGCAAGGCAAACTGTTTAATTTTCAACTGGGCAAGGTAGACTGTTTAAGTGAAATGTACAAACGTTCTTTCAACTTTTGCACCCAAACCTATTCTGCCTGATCACAAAAAGGCAGATCAAAAGTCATTTTCTAATTCCTCAGGTTTCTAGGGGTTGAGTGCAAGTAAGACAAAAAATTATGTTTATAAAAAACGGATACAATGAAAAACAATCAAACAGCACATTCCATATTTTGTATGGGGATCCAGATTTTGAACCGCTTGAACACTGAACTGAACCCAAGGATCTAAACACAGAATCAAATCAATTCGGAAACCAAACTTAACTCCTCATTTTCAAACTGAGCTGCAAAGGTTAAACACTAAAACCTATGAGAAAGTTGATAAGGTAAACCAGCTACCTTTCTCCATAAAACAAAATTTGCAAATTAATGTAAACGACAAGCTAGGCAGAAGTCAAGCATGTGAATCTCTAATAAATGACATGTAAATGGTCAGCAAAACTGTACAGTTTCGAAGACCAATGTTTTTGCCACAATCCTTTGCAAAGGATTACAGAGGTTGGACGCTTAAGTTCCTACTCTTAAATCATGCAGCACTCAGAGAGAAAACTCACGGATGCAATGCAGAGAGATGCTCCAGTTGAATAGCGGGCGTTCCAAATGCATCATTCTTAAGCGAGGGTCACCATAAGTAATCTTCACACATAAAATGCATTTCAAGTTAATTGCCAGGTCAGGGTTCCCAAATTCAGCTTTACACTAGCAAGGTTCACACACACACTGACTTGTGACGATTACATATTTCTAAGCAATCCTGGCATTTTTCAGTTCACACTACTTCATTATGCATCAGCTTCAACTATCACCTTCATTTACAGCAAGGCGCAACATGTCACTTACCAGCATGTATATTCCTTCGGGTCGTAGGACTCTGCAGACATATCATAATGAGCCAATCCAGGATGAGTAAGAGAATATCCACAAGTTTCGACAAATATTATACACATTTGAAGGACTTCCCAATGGACTCAAACTCCCACACACTGGCAAAGATGATTATGAAACAAAAAAATCAACTTCAAAACAGGTAAAATGTTCTGGTATTTGCATGTCTGAGAACCCAGATACTCATTTTTTTCTGACATTGCAAAAGAGAGTACTGCCAATCATATGAGTCAAAGTATTCGAAAGTTCCTAGCAGCAAACGCATAAATAGAGGATGATTTGTCCAAAGAACACAGGCATGGACATAGACATGCATATCTACATTTGCTTGGTACAGATTTGCAACTTGAACTGAATACGAGGATGCAGAAGCCCAGATTGGTCAGTTTATCCTGCATTCTCTTGTCAATCGAGAAACAATAATAATAATAACAAAAAGAACTTACCTGCTGACTTCTGTCAACATTTTCCTTGCGTTTACAGTAGCATCATCCCCGCACTGGACAGCATCAAACAGGAGAACAGAGTGTCCTTCAATGATAAGGAAAGCTGAGCATGCTTTGACAAAAACACACCATGAAAGCAGAACAAGAACCCAACCTTGCAAAGCCCACCTGTTCCAAAATTACAAAATACTATCCTCAACTAATCAGTTTCATCTATGCAATCCTGCACGTACTTAGGCTAAAGAGCAACTTGTTTTTCTTGCTGAAATTATGCTAACATGAAAACCTAGGCAACTGGGAGTTTAATTTCAGACAGCATTCTCATGATCACTTTCCCTTCATGATATTGTGTGGAACTCATGCTCAATACCATAGATCGAAAGTGCCAACACATGCAAGTGCTATATCTAGTAATCCCGTATTAAATGCCTACATGTTTTTCGAGTATAATATGCGTATAATACAGTGAAACCAGATACAGCGTTTGCACGCGTTTTTGCACTTTTGATCTATGCTCAACATATTATCTCCAGGCTTGCTTAAAAATTCAACAGAATGATTGGCCACCATCTACCGTGTTACTGCAGCCCGAAGAGTATAAACAGGCCAAGCCGTACCATAAGGGAGTCCAATGTTCCTGCAAAGTAAACATTCAAATGAATCAAAAATAGCTTTTTAATCAGAAAAACTTACGGGGTTTTGACAGCGCAATTAAACAGGATGAGCATTTTGATTTCCAATGCTTAACCAAACAAGATCCACTTTTCCAAGCGAAAACATTGTAACATAAAGAATCATGGTACCAAGCTGGTCAAGCTAAAACTGATGAACTTTGAACAATTGACTAAGAATCACTTCTTTAACTTTATAAGGAAGAAAGGCAGTGCTTAATAGGACTGCAATGAGAGTTGCAATAATTTCAAACAAAAAAAAAGAAATTCACAAATTGGCAATCATGCTTTTACCATAAAAGGGGAATATTAACCTTTCAAATATAAATGTTTGTGTCTCAGAGAACAAACCAAAATTTTTGTGATTCAACCACTGGCTGAAAATTCATGTATTTTCACAAAACAAATTCGCAAATAAATTGGTACATTAACGAGTCAACACTCGTTGGCAACTGTCAACACAATCTATATAAAAAAGAAAAACGGGGGTAAGCGTTGAATCCTTAAGAAATGCTAAACCGTTCTATGAAACACTAACAAGCCTTAACATCTCTTAGGAAATGTTTAAATAGAAAGCTCGGGACCACCTGCGCATTCTGCCCAACAGCAGAGCTCAGACATGGTCAAATATCTCACTAAAATTGAGGTCACGATACTATGTCAATGAATGAACTACACTTGAAATGGCGTAAAGGATGATAGTTATTTGTTGAACTACTTTCAAACACAGCATGAGCAAACTGGTCTGGCTAATTTTTCTTGAATACAGAAGCATAATCTTGCCTGTTTTATAACATAGGCAGACAACCTAATCTGAGAGTAACGGGCTTTACTAAACGTTCTAGACTTGAACAAAAAGAAAAAAGGGGTTGGCCAAAAGAGCAATTCATCACGTAAAGTGATAAAAAAGAATTTCAAAGCTGCACAATATTGGAAGACAATGCCAAAGGACGTACCTTTGTCAACCACGGCGTCGAATGAACTATTATCAAACTTCAACGATCGCACATCCATAACCTCCCCTGGTTGTTGTCAAGGCTCCAAGTCCATATTCCAATAAGAGCATTTCGACTGAAATGATACACATAAGATTTGACTTAAAAGAAAAAAAACTACAACTAGCAGCCAAATTTTCCAATGGGCTCCCGTAAATCACCAAAGTTAAGAATTGAGTCTTTTGCAACAACCACTTCTTTCTTCGATTTGCAAGCTCAAATAGCCATTCAGACATCAACCTTACTAGAAAAAGTCAGACAAAATCACCACAAAGAGCCTTGAAAAAGTACAGTATTTCCGCAACCTTCCAGATGCCTTCTGTAGCTTGAAGGATTCTTGAAAAGGGATTAACACGAAGATAAAACTGACTCAAAACAAAGGTCTGCTAGAAAGCCAATATCTTAAGGATCCTAGACAGATTAAGGATACAGGTGCATTCAGTTAAGGTCTTGTACTTCTCTCGCATTGTCCCAATTACCACAGGAGATATGTCGACATTGGTAATGTCTTTGTAGCCATCTTGTATCATCTCTGAAGAAAGGGCTGGAAAAAGGGTATGTCACAGCAAGTGTTTCAATACACAATCAGAAAGTGTCAGAATAACTTGACCAAAACCGGAGTCAAAAGAACTATTAATCAATCCCAGAATTTAACCATAATCTTAAACCGAGCAAAAGAAAGAACTTGACATCACTAGGCAGAAAGATGTTACAAACCAAATGACACCATTCAAACAAAAAAAAAGGGGGGGGGATTAAAACGATAACCATAATGGAAAGACGTGAGTAATATGATTCTCCTCCAACTTTGGTAAAAGAAACATAACTGTAAAGAAACTCAGCTGCCAAGTATTCTACATGAACTGCGAAATACCTGCATTCCCGCAGCCAACCATCAATACGTTGCTTCTCTTTGGAATATACTTGTCAAACAGATTCGCGAGAGCTGAGTATCTCTGATACCAATCAAAACTTTGCAGCCCCTCCTGTTTATATCTTTCATCCCAATAGGCTGCTTCGCCATAAGAAACTACGGCGGAAGAAACTGCAGGCATATCCTCCGCCTTCGTCATATTTAAGACTAGCCTCCCTTTCCCCTCTATTCTTCGGTATTGGAGGACACTAAGGAGTAGAGGAGAATACAATCCTCCCTCTCGAATCTAAACAGCCCTCCCTGTAATCAACTTGTTCCGGGAATGTCGCAACTTCTACCGAACAGACAATAAAACGACACTCCAGAATTTTTGCCGCTATAGAGAAAACTTCAGTCTGTTTCTACTGTATTTTCCCCGTTTTTTCGATGGTCGACTCTTTGACCACTCCGCCTTCAAAAATCTCACACGTCTACGGTATAGTACTATACAGTACTGTACACCACCAATCGCTATTAGCGTGTAGGTTTCATTAGCGTATACAAATAATTACCGTGGTGTACGCTATTTAAGAATTTGAAAATTTTGGAAAAAATCATACATTCTAATTGTTTGGTTATGGTAATTTGGATCTTTGAAAAAAAAAATGTCGGTCGCAAACATGCTTACACTAATATAGGTCTTCGTACAAAATCTGACAAATCGTACACAAATCGTACATTCACACGGTCGAAACGCGGCTGTCGGACGAATATGTGCGAGCGGGATTTTTTACGACCTGGTTTTTTTTCCTTTTTAGAACGCACATTCTCATGCGTCCGCGGTTACTAAAACTAATTTATTGTAATTTTTAACTTAAAAAGGTACATTTATGTACGGTCTGACACTGACCGTACACCACTCTATTTAAGAGACAACGTACTGAATATAACCCTAAATAGAATAAAGAAAAAAATAGAATAAACAACGCTATTTGAGAATAAATCAAAAAAAAAGCGGGACGGGATTAGCGTACACAACGCTAATAGCGATTGGCGGTGTAGTGCATTGCCGTGTACCGTAATCTACAGTGGTACTTTTCAGTACTTTACAGTACAGTAAGTACATCATAGTACTATTATTGTGTATTGGTGGCCTCTGAACATTTATCGATATGTACTTTTTATTAACCTACCCGATAATCAATATATCGAGGGGATATATCGGTAAGGAACTTATCAGGACGACATTCAGATCAGAGGTCGCAAACGGTCAACCGAAACCGTGACCGACCGTTAACCGACCGCCCGCGCTGGATCCGGAACGGATTCGGTTGCCAAATTTTGGGGGTCGGGCGGTTACGGTCGGTTGATTCACCAAGAAAAAAAAAAGTCGGTTACGGTCGGTGAACCAAAAAACCAAAAAAGTAAAAATTTTGAACTGTCCCTAAAATCCAACATTCTTGTACTTTGTACTCTTTGGAAACGTGGAAGTACGTGACATCATGATTAGCGTCGCAAATCTGACACGGTACTGTAATAACCATAGTTCAAAGGTAGGCGTTTTTATGGTAGGCCTTTGGTAGGCGCACAAAGCTTGGCACAAAACTCGCGCAACGTAGGCATACTGTATGTGTGTATCCTGTGCACACCCCTGTACGAGCGTACGAATATGACGTATGCTCATAGTACAGCGCACGCTGCCGAACGAAATTTTTTAGCGAACTGACACGGCGTAGGATGACATTGCGCCTGAAAAAAAACCGGGAAAAAAAAAAACCCGCGGACGAATCTGACGATAGTCCGGTCGTAAGTTGTGTTGTGGGCTTTTCATGTGATCTTCTTAGATCGTTACTTTCATCAACGATCGTCAGATCGTCCAAATCTGACGGTTTAAATAAAAAGTCGCTCAAAACTCACAGAAAAAAAAAATTGTCCGTTTTTTTTTTCAAATTTAGACATGACGTTTAATTCTCTATCGAACCATGTGCAACTCAACCCTGTTACTATTTTATTTCATTTTGCGGCCAATACAATATGGGTCTTAAGGTAGTATTGTAAAATTTACGTACAATAGGAATATAGTATGGGTGTACTGTCACCTACTTTTGAACTATGGTAATAACGCTATTCATTTCGCAAATCTTAGGGAACGCGACAAAGCGTCACAAATCTGACACGGTACACCGTGAATCGTTATTAGCCTTATGTACGATATATCGGCACCCTGAAATTTTGACATTGATACCTTAAATATAATAAATTACACTATTTAAGGACGTGGACCATAATCTGCCACGTCTCCTGACACTAAATTAGAATGAATGACGCTATTTATTTCTTTACACAAATAATTTTTATACGTTAATAACGATTGAAGGTGCAATACACTATTCATTTCGCAAATCTTAGGGAACGCCACAAATCGTAATTATTGGCTAATTCATACGTCATACATTATTGCAAAGTGCTAATTATGCATTTTATACCGTGCTTCCACAAATATATCATATTATTATGTTAATGTCATGCGGCATGTAGTAATAATTGGTTAATAAATCAGTGAAAATAAAACTATTACGTCAATTTCCCACGACTAGTCCTAATTATTGATGTACTCACATGTGTCCAACAATAAATCGATAAATTGAATTGCTATTTAAGTTAGAGAAACTAAACCACAATTCAAACAAAACTTAGTCATACACTAAAATGGAGAAAAACATCCTCGCTTCCCTTAAAACTACAATCCAAAACGAACTTCGAAAATCAAAAAATGGTGAAATTGCTCAGTATTACCTAGTGAAAGAAAGCAGGGCCACTTCAAGTTTTTGGAAATAAATTGAGCATGTCTATGAAGTTAAAACATCAAACAAATACATGGTAAAGGGGGCAGGTTTTGTGGCTTGTAATACATGTTTCATAGTTTATCAATGCAAGTCAACAAACAGTACTTCAACAATCAATACTCACACATGTTTATATTTAGCCACATGGATGATTCAAGAGGACTTCTTCGTAAGTTTCTTTCAAAAACGGAGGCGAAAACGAGTGACCAAAACAAAATTGCGAAAATGGTGGCGTTGATGTGTTGTGAGGACCTTCGACCATTTTTGATAGTCGACGGTTCAGGTATGATTTATTTTAAATTCTATTTAAGATGGCTTTAGTGTATATGTCATTATAACTTGTTTTGTTCATAACTTTATATATTTGAGCTTTGTTTCTCATGATGTTATTTTTTATTTGTCTTTCCATAAAAAAAAAATCATTTCGGTAGAAACCTTATTTATTAATCATGGTTAGTAATTGTATGATATTTTCATATTGTTTTTTTTTTCCCAAGGCTTTTAAGCATTTTGTGAAGCATTGTTTGATGTTGGTGTTTCGTCCAACAAAAGTGTTAACATCGACCGACTACTCCCGTCCATCAATAGTGTAAAAAAATACATTATACTTTATACGAAAGATATTCGTAGTTTGATCATCCCAAAACTTAGAGAAAATATTGATAACAATATTTTTGTTGCATTCACGACCGATCTCTGGACCGAGACAATAAAAAGAACCTCATTCATGTCAACAACCGCTCATTTTATTGACAAAGAATTTCAACTTCATTTACGGACGCTTCAATTTGATCATTTTCTGGAGGAAAAACACACAGCGGAAAATGTTTTAACAACTTTCAAAAATTGTTTCACCAATTTTGAAAAGTCCAATTTTCATCTCTGGGTGTCGTGACTGTTGGATACCTTGCAACAATTGTGACAACGATCTTGAATAAAATCGGAACTTCCAAAAAAGGCAAATACGATGTGGAAGTTCCTGAATTTTTTTATCTAATTGACTCGTGTAAATCATTGGTCACGTTTTTCAAACATAGTAATTTACAAAATCTTTTGAAAAACACTTTAAAACAAAAAACTGCAACGCGGTGGAATTATTTGCTCCGAATGCTTAAGAGTATTTACGATGCATTCAATGAGATGGGACCAATCGCTCAAGCAAAAAACAAATTGATACTTTTTGCTTGTATTGATAAGACTCACCTTACCGAACTTATACCATTTTTGGAAAGGTTTCAAGAAGCGGCCACAAAGTTGGAAAAATTCAAAAAACAAACTTTACATTTGGTTTTGTTTGAACTATCGTCTTTCCATAACCATTATAAGATAATAAAAACATCTTACAATGACGATGAAAAAGAATACCCTGCCGATTCCCTAAACTTGCAAAAATTGAAACAATTTTTTGTGAAATTTGCACTACCGAAATGGGGCCTTCATGAGTATCGTATTGTCGCGGCTCTCTTAGATCCTCGAAAAAAAAATTTTGAAATAATTGGGGTATCGAAAACCGAAATTGAAAGCGCAAGGGTCAAACTTCGAGAACTGGGAAACGACCTCGGTGATGACGTTGATTTCGGTAGTCCTCAACGTATCACAAAAAAACGAAAACATCGCAAAGTAAAGACGGTTTCCACAATTTGTTTGGTGAGAGCGATAACTAAAATGAGGTTTTTATTACACCAACAAAAACACGCTCATTAACAACGAAATGAAACGTTATTTTTATTTAAAATTAACCAATAAAAAAGATTAAACTTTAACATAATTGAATGGTGGAAAAAAAAAGTGTACGTGCGAAAGATGGAGGATTTCCTATTCTAGGCGGTGTTACTAGATCTATTCTAGCTATTTGGGCTTCTAGCTCCATGTCCGAATGCAATTTTTCGGATGCTGGAAAACACGATAAAAAAGAAGACAAGCTCACTTGCAGCTTCAACTGTTAGTGATCTTTAGTGTGTTAAATCTAACCGAGATCTTTTAAATGCATAGTTTTTTATTTGGTTTTGTTTTCTAACTATTGTTATTTTTTTAGCATTATTTATTTTGTTTTTTTTTCCTTTGAAATTTTTGCTGTATTTCAAAAAATTTATAGTGTTATTTTGTTTTTTTTTTAAACCGAAATGCTTATTTTTATCGAATTACCAAAGCGTCGTATGTATACCAAATTTATATTTATAGATTTTTTGTAGTTTTAAGTTTGAGGTTGAGAATGTCTACAATAGAGTGGAAAATAGAACGAGGTTGTTATTTGTTTATTTCTATATTTGATACAACAAAATATTTTTTGTTTTTTTTTCTCATCACAATGTGTTTTTTGTTAATTGATTTTCTATGTGAAAACTATGATTTTTTTTAAACATACATAATTAAAACTTTACCATTTTTGCATAATTCATAACATAGTATCGTAGTCGAAAGAAAAACCGTCCAAAAATGTTGGTGAAAAAATAAGATTTGCGAGAGAATAAATATTAATATAAGGGTTTAAGCATTAATCTAACAGTTACACGCAAAATTAGTAACAAATCTCTTCAAGGAGGTGACTGTCGAGGAAAAAAATAATTCGTGAAAAGAGATTGCAAAAAGACAAAATAGTAAAAAGAAAAGTTACACGAGCTGTTTTTTTGCAAAGGGAGATGTACCACTACACCACCCATTGTTATTAGTATTTATAAGTTGCTACTAATTATAGCCGAAAATCACAAAATATAGTTAACAACATTATTTAAATACGTGGACTATAACCTCTCACGTCTCCTTGCATTAAATAGTATTATTAATCATAATTTTCCATTTACACTACACGGCAAATCGTAATTAGCATTATTAACGCTAATTCCGTCACCACGAATTTTGACCCAAAAACCTTAAAAAGAGTTAATAACTTTAAATTTTTCTTTACATTATTCAAGGTACTATTTTAATCAGCGTTAAGTGTCGTTTTAAATATTGTGGCTAACGTACAAAACTGTACCGTATTAACAAAAAAAGTACAAAAAATAATTTAATACATGCCGTTATGATGTAACTGCATTTTCAAAAACCGCGTAGTGCAAACGTCATAATGACGTGAAACTGTACGTTTTGACAGAATGCGTTTTTACAAACCGCGTAGTGAAAACATCATAATAATTTGTACTCTTTGGTATCGTGGAAGTACGTGACATCATGATTAGCTTCGCAAATCTGACATGGTACTCTAGTAACGCTATTCATTTTGCAAATGTTAGGGATCGCGACAAAGCGTCGCAAATCTTATACGGTAGTAAACCATAGTTCAAAAGTAGGCGTTTTTTGGTAGGCCTTTTGTACGCCGCCTTTAGCGTAAGTTGTGTTACGAGCTTTCCATGTGATCTTCTCAAATCGCTACTTTCATCAGCGACCGTCCGATCGTCCGAATATGACGATAGTCCTATCGTAAGTTGTGTTGTGGGCTTTTCATGTTATATTCTTAGATCGTTACTTTCATCAACGACCGTCAGATCATCCGAATGTGACGGTATAAATTAAAAGTCGCTCAAAACTCACAGAAAAATATTTTTTTGTCCAATTTTTTATCAAATTTAGACATGCCGTTTAATTCTCTATAGATCCATGCGCAACTCAACCCTGTTACTATTTTATTTCATTTTGCGGCCAATACAATATGGGTCTTAAGGCCATTTTGTATGTTTTGCATACAATAGGCATATTGTATGGGCGTACGGTCACCTATTTTTGAACTATGTAGTAAACACTATTCATTTCGCAAATCTCAGAGAAAACGACAAATCCTAATTATTGGCTTATTTATACGTTGTACATTAGTTAATTTTGTATTTTTTTTGGTTACGGGTCGACACGGTTAGTCGTGAAAAATTGAGTTTCAGTTAACTTTTATTTACATAAACGCCGGTCGGTTAACGTTTAACAATTTTGGAGCGTGCTTAACGCGGTCGGGCGTCGGTTACTCAGATTTTGAAAAAAAAACGGTTGATTTCGGTTATGTAAAATTTTGACTTTTGCAACCTCCGATTCAGACATAATGAACAAATTACACGATATTATCGGGCCAACAACTTTCGTGATATTTTTAAGTTAAAACCGTACACATTTATTTTTCTAAAAACCGAATTCTGAACCCTCTCACGGGTAGAGGTCGCAAAAGTCAGAATTTTAGAAAAAAACAAAAAATATATATCAAAATCTGAACACCCGATATCCGACCTGGTTATGTCACCCTCCAAAATTGTTAACCGTTATGCGATACTCGTTTACAAAAACAAAAGTTAACCGAAACTCGATATCCAACAACTACCGGCCCGTACCTGAATAAGTACAAAACTACACCGCTCATTGTTATAAGCGCTAAAGATTTAATGTTAATGCGAAATAATAATTAGTAAAATGCAAAAAGAGGTGGCAGGTTGTAGTCCACATCTTCAAATAACGTTGTTAACTCTATTTTGTGATTTTTGACTATAAATAGTAACGACTTATTAACACTAATAACGGTGAGCAGTGTAGTGGTACATCGTTCGTGTACCTCTTCTTTTTGCGATTTTGTCTTTTGAGTTTTTTTCCTAATTTTGCGTATAACTCTTAGATTAATATTTGTACTCTCGCATATCTAAATTTTTTACTACATTTTTTTGACGGTTTTTCTGTCGACCACTATGCTATGTTATGAATCATGTAAAAAAAGAAAAAATTTTCATTATGTATGCTTAAAAAAAACATCTTAGTTTTTCACATGAAAAATCAATAAGCAAAAAACACATTATGATAAGCGACAAACAACAAAAATTCTTATGTCATAAAACATAAAGAAATAAACAAATCACAACAAAAAAATCCTCATCCTATATTCGACTCTATTATACAAATTTTCAAGCTTAAACTTGAAAATTACACCAATTCTATAAATATAAATTTGGTATAAATGCTACGTTTTAAAAAATAAGCATTTTGGTTTTTTTTTTAAAAAAAAACACTACAAAAAATTTGAAATACAACAAAATTTTCAAATTAAAAAAAAATCCTTTTAACTAATACTAAAAAAAACAAAAAAAAACAAAAATCAAAAAAAAAATGTGTTTTAAAGATATTCGTTTTATCTAACACAAAAGATCACGAAAAATTGAAGCCGCATGTGAGCTCATCTTTTCTGTGATCGTGTTCCCGACATCCAAAAAATTGCATTCAGTTATAGAGCCAGAAGCCCGAATAGCTAGAACAGATCTAGCGACACAAGTTAGAATAGGATATCCTCCATCTTTCACACGTGCACTTATTTTTTTTTTCCACCACTCGAGTATGTTAAAGTTTAAACTTTCATCGCTAGCTAATTTTAAAACAAAGTAGCGTTTCAATTTATCATTAACGAGCGTTTTTTTGTCGATGGTAATAATAACCTCGTTTTCGTCATCGCTCTTAAGAAAAAGATTGTGGAAACAGTCTATATTTTTCGATGTTTTCATTTGATTGTTATATGTTGAGAACAAGTATCATCACGGAAGTCATTTGCGATTTCTTAAAGTTTAACCCTCCCGCTTTCAATTTTAATTTTTGATACTATTATTATCTTAAGTTTATGTTTATTTTAGGGATCTAAGAGAGCCGCGGTTATATGATACTCGTGAAGGTCCCACTCCGGTAGTGAAAATTTCATAAAAAGTTCTTTCAACTTTTGCAAGTTTGGAGAATCGGTGGGGAATTTTTTTTCACCATCATTGTAAGATGTTTTTCATATTTTATAATGGTTATGGATAGACGATCGTTTAAACACAACCAACTGTAAAGTTGGTTATTTGAATTTTTCCAACTTTAAGGTAGCTTCTTAACATCTTTTCCAAAAATTGTAAAAGTTCGGTAGGATGGGTCTTGTGGATATAAGCAAAAAGTATCAATCTATTTTTTATTTCAGCGATAAATCTTATCTCATTTAAGATATCGTAAATACTAGTGTTGTATATGGCAAGGACTCGATAACCGATATTGGAATTTTTTCGGGTTGGCGAAAATCAATATATTAGCACGATATATCGATATTAATGTTATGGCCGATAAACAATCGATAACATCGGTTGTTTATCGGCGATAACACCGATATCGACAACTATCGACAATAACTCTACGGACATTACAGTTGAATATATGACCCGTACACTCAATTGTACGGGTTATTCCCCAAACACGCCTCAGTCCTCTTTCCTCCCCATTTCGGGAAAAGATCGCAATATTTGCTTGATTATTTCTAATTTAAAGAGGTTTTACTTTGGATCCACGCTACCATACCTTTCCAAAATGTCCTTTTCAATTTCCAAAAAATGGTGGCAGTAAATGGCGGCAGTCCGGGCTATTTGTTCGTCTGCTCTGTCCGTCTGTTCGTCTAGTTTTGGAAAAAGTTTGATTTTACAAATTTACAATCTAATTTATTTTTTTCGTTTCGGTACTATAGTTGTAGGGTAACATTCTATTAGGCGGTCGCAGTAAATTTACGCATAAGTCTACAGACAGCATTTACTGTAAGTCCGCTCCATTATGTCAGGCCAGTAACAAACCTTCATCAATTATGATTGGCGCCATATAGGTTAGAGTCCAAATTCTAAAAATCTTCAAAAAATCTACAAACGAATATCTGTACGAAATATTTGTACAATCAGGGGTAGTTAAAAATTTGTGCATAAAGTTTTTGGCCAGATTTTGATTTTTAAAATAGAAATCTAAATTTTGAAACGGAATTGCAAAAAGAAAAGGCAAACGTTGAAGGTCGCGGCAAACTTTGAATGTGGGTGGATGTCAAACGGAGCGTGCGAGGATATTTTCAACTTGGCTTGCATTCAGCGTGGCAGGCGGCACATGGCCTGTACGACGTGCAGGCATGTGTTCACTTGTTCAAAGTAGATATTATTTTGTTTTTTCATGTGTACCAATGGTAATGAATGGCAATCATCTAGTGGCCCCCAACTCTCTTCGCGGGGAGAGTTATGAGCCACTGGATGATGTGCGCGATTTTTTCGCGGATCTCTAAAAGTGAAACATAAAACGGTCAAGAATTATGCCTACATCATTGGAGCTTCCCGACAGCTTCTCAGTAACGATGTTTCGTTTGGAAACAAATTTCTTAGGGTACGGCTATGTACGACACTGTACGAAAACGTACGGCGTCTAGTAACGAACCCCATTTTTTTTCTAATTAAATGTTACCCTTAAAACTATAAACTGTTGTTTTAAATTTGGCAATGTTTATGTGTTGCGCTATCAATTTGGCAATGTTTATGTGTTGCGCTATCGATAATAAACTTTAGTTAAACAGAATACGTAACAGATTCCTATACGTGGCATGCCACGCTATGCAAAGTCAATAATATAATACAATATGTTATAAAGTACTATTGTATGTGTAGTATATCTTTCTTAAGTTGTTGTCGATAAAGATTTTGTTGGTCTCGGACCGATATATTGAGACCTTTAACCGTTCGATTACCGATAACTATCAATATCGGTGTTATCACGATAATTTTTTTGTCGATACACAACACTATTAAATACTCTTAAACATTGAAAGATTTTGTAAATTGCTCTGAGTGAAAAACGAGACCAATGATTTATAAGAGTCAATTAAATCAAACAATTGAAGAACTTCCACATCCTATTTGTGTTTTTTAGAAGTTTCGCTTTTGTTCAAAATCATTGTTACAGTTGTAGCAATTTTCAAGTTTTTTATGTTCTTCCACAATACCAAAAGTACAAAGTACAATATTGTTAGATAGTACGGATAATATTAAACCTTCAATTTTTTTCGTTTTTTGCTTACCTGACTGTACCCTGCCGAATCTAGTCGACTCTCAAAATTCAGCACTCGAATCTGTTCCGAATTCTACACGGGCGGTCGGTTACAAATTCGGGTACACGATTCCGTGGTTGATTGTAAACACCATGCGTCCTCTTTCTATATATTGATAGTTATTTGCTAGTGCGGTATATTGGGTCCCAATACCTTCGATAATCGACAGTACAAATTTTGATTAATCGCAATATAAAATTACTTGATATATAACACTAAATTAGGTTATCACAATATTTTATCGCACTCCACATCACATTAAATTCAGTACAAACACTGTATTTAGAATTGTAGTATGTCAAAACAAAAATTAACCCAGTTTTGTTGTGTTTTTAAACGCTTTAATGAAACATTTTTTTTACTATAAAAAACCTTAAAACCCTTTTTTACAATATTATTGTAGCGATACACGGTGTATTGTCCAATGTAGATTAGTACACTAGCCCACTGCCCATTCTAAATTAGGTTTAATGATTTATTAGCGTTTATGGGGAATTAAAATGTATATACTCATTTAGGTCACGCAAATGTGTTAATCCACTCATTTAGATAATAATTTTGACACTATTTTTTGAATTATGGTAGTGAAAAATTGTATCCTAATTAGTGTTAATCCAATTGTAATTGTATTAACTGTATAAAATCCATTTTCGTTTATCACTTTAACAATATTATTAAGAGAATTTAATGTTATCACTCATCAATAGTGTTATTTACAATAATTCAAAGAGTTTGTTTTATACATCCAACTGGATTCAATTATTTATGTTAAACTAGTAATGTTAATTTATTGTAAATTATGTCACTTACTTAATGTATGGTACAATAACAATTATCTTACTGTTATTTTAGTGCAGTCTCGGGTCATTATATGAAAATAGTTTGGATATTGTAATTATCAAAGGTTAACAATAATGCTCGCGATCTTGAGTCATTATATAAAAATAGTTTGGATATTGTAATTATCAAATGTTAACAGTAATGGTCGCGATGACAATGGTGCATTTTATGGTGTTTACACTAATAATGCATAACTAGGTACACGTCGCTTCAATTCCAATCAGATGATAAAATAACCAATTCTCGATATTCAGTTGTAATATATGGAAATAATTTATAATTATTTGTTACAATAAAAAAATATCTTAGTATTTTTACAATATTAATGAATGACATACGTAAATAATAAAGCTTATTGCATTTTCTAAAACAAAAAATAATAATGTATAATACTATTTAGAAATTGGCAAACATCTTTCTTTACTCTTTCCGCGTTGTCTCTTTTCGCTTAAGAATACTATTTGCAAATAGGTAAACATCTTCATTTACTCCTTCCACGTTGTCTCTTTTCGCTCAAGAATTCATGGTAAAATATAAAGATTTAATATTTTTATAATACTACTTGCTGAAAATCGATAAGCATCTTTGAAATGCTTTCTGGTTACATTTGGGTGCAAATTGACAAGTCATTTTCTTTTACTCTTTCTATGTTGCCTCGTTTATCAAAAACGTAGCACAAAAAATGATTGTTAAATGTAAAACACTATTTATTTATCAATACCTTTTTAGGTTCAAACATTGTATACAAAATATTGTGTTTGAAATATATTGACTATAATATATTTATACAAATTTATACATACATCATGGTAAAATATAAAATATCAACACTGAAAGAGAGGTTGGGAAAGGGGAGTGATAAGAATAGAGAAAATAAAAATGACTGAAAACATTATATTAAATAGATTAACTTTTCAACATAAGATTAAAATCACTAGTTTATCAGTAGAAAAAACTTATGTTTTTAAAGTCGAATGATTCACTTAAATTTAAATATTAGCAAAAAAATTACATTTTGACGTAGTTTAATAATTGTCATGTTTTACAAATACATGAAATATTTGTTATGTATATTTTGTTAAAATAATTTTACATTTTTTTTTAATTTTCGCTCTAACAACACTACATTTTATAGGGTATTGATAACAAATTTCAAAAATCATATTAATGTGCAAAATATTAAGCAAGTTTAATAATGTAATACAAAATATGTACAAAAGAAACAAATTTATTTACCATTTACGTTTACTTAAATATCTAACATGGTAGTGGTTGTACAATTACACGGTACTGGAAGTACAATTATAAAGGTACAAGACATATAATTGTTCGTACAATTATAAAAGTACAAAACGTATAATTGTTCTTTTGTATAGTAATATAGTACGCACGTATACAAAATCATTTGCTTAGATTTTTACGTTTTTTTTTTATTATTATTATTTTTTTGTTTATAATAAAATGTTTTAGTTTTAATCATTTAAAAAAAATACATTTTAAATTTTATATATTTTTTGAAATATATTTTTTCATAGATTTTAAATTAATAAATTTTTATTTTTTTTTTATTTTATCTGTTACTTATAACTTATTTTTAGGGTTTTTGTTTATTGTTTTTTTCTTTTTTTAAGTTTTATGTAATTTATGCTTATAAGTTGTTATTGAGTTGTTTGAATTCTATGTGATTCCAAATATTGCATATTATTGCGGACGTATGACGCGTGTTATGTATTCTATTAACTAGTCAAAATTTGTCACGTATTTTATTATGAAACAAGCACTCTACACATTTTTTTTTTCTATATATATATATATATATATATATATTATAATTATGAAAAAAAATATAGAATTAAAAATAAAAAAAAGTAAACAAAATAAATGTTAAAAAAAAAGAAAATAAAAAAATAAAATAAAATTTATATATATTTATATATATTTTTAAGTAAAAAAATATATAAATATAAATAAATAAATAAATATATATATATATATATATATATATATATATATATATAATTTTTTGGGTGTTTGTGGAGTTTTTTTTTGTTTTATTTGGATATAGTAATTTTTCAGTTTTTTATTTATTGATATGTTAAAATTAGTAAATTTAAATAAATTATAAATTTTTTATTTATAATAATATTTTTAATAATAAATTTTTATTTATTGATAACCACTATGTTAAAAAAATACAAATATTTTACTTTTTTATTATATTATATATATATAATTTTTTTTTTTCAATTTTAATTCACATTATGTAATTTTTTTTTATTAAAAGTGTGCATTTTTAAATATATAAAAAATTAAAGACTTTGCAAAAACGCCCATCGTTAAATATTTTTAGTATTAAAAATTGTAAATTATTTAATATGCAAAAAATTAACCCCCAAAAAATATGTTTAAAATATAGAGGTGACGGTGGAAAAAAAAAGTTTAACGATAATCTAATAACAATCAATAAAAATATTTAAAAATATAAAAAAAAAAAAAACAAATTTTTTCAACATCCTATTTATATAATATTTTTTTTTGTCAATTTAGTCATACTTTATAAACGTACATTTTTATCTTTATTTTTATTTATTTTTTAGTTTTAATTTTCATTTTCATGAAAAAATTAAGAGTAGTATGTCATACAATTTTTAGACGAGTAAAAAGAGAATGCCAAAAATTGGCATTTTTATAAAAAAAATGCATTTTCTTTCAATATAGAAATGTATTAAATAAAATAGAGGGTTTTATGACTTTTAGAAAATGTTAAAAAAATAGGTAAATTTTATTAAGATTTTCGGTCTTGTGGAGTTTTACATGATTATCTCTTTAAGTTCACTTAGTGTACCAAAAAAATAAAAAAATAAATGTGTTGAAAAGTATCAATTTTGCTTTTATCTTTATGAGATTCGTTTATCTGTGTTGGTTTCGTATATATTTTAGTTCAACTTGTTTTAATTAAAATTTTATTATTATTATTTATTTTTTTGATGTGTTTGAATTTGATTTGTGAAAGTTAATTTTTTTTTGTTTGTAATTTGATTTCTATTTTTTTTTCATACTCAATAACTTATGTATTTTAATGATCACTCTTTTTTGTTTGTTACTTAATATTTTTTTTTATTTTTTGAAAATAAATGCTATAAAATTGATTCAATTTTTAAAATAAATGCTATTTTATTTTCAACAAATAGAAAAAAATATTAAGTAACAGGATGATATTGTAGATGTTATTCTATTTTTTTTGATGCAAATTTAACTTTTCAAGCAAATTTTCGTGCAAAACTTTTTTACAAAAAAAAATTGTTTGAGTTCTAAAATAAAATTTTAAATAATTCAAGTATTTATCAACGTTAATGTTATAACAGAGACAAATATATAAAGAAAATACGTAATCAAAAAAAAAAATTATCTGATACATCACGTATCATGTGAATTTTGTTACATTTCTTTAGAGTAAACAACACAAAATGTAACCAAAGAAAACGGAAGAAAAAATAGTACTTCATATAATTAGTACGTACAAAACTTTAAATTTTTAAATAAAACACTCACATTAATTTAGTCAAATGATGATCAGACATTTTTTTTGTAACCAATGAAAACGCAAGAACAATTAATACTTCATATAACTAGTAAGTACAAAATTTCAAAATTTCGAACGAAAAACTCACAGTAATTTTGTCAAATGATGATTGGACAATTTTTTGTTTTATAGTGTTTTTTGTTTTTATCGTAGTTATTTTACATTTTTTTCAATATAATTTGTTTTTTTGTTAAATACTTATTTTATGTGTCCTCTTATGTTTTCTTACATAATCTTTATTTTTATTTTTAATAATGATAAATCACATTTTTTAAACATAATGTGAAAAAATGTTCGTTTCAACCATGAATACTTACTAATTACATTTTTGAAATATAATAAGAGCAATCTGCAAAATCACAAACATAATATAAAAGCAGTCCGCAAAATCGCATTTTTCAAACATAATGTCAAAGAGTTCGTACGTTTTTCAAACATAATGTCAAATATATTAAAAAAAATAGGTTAAATTTATTATTATTATTTTTTGTTTTGTCATTTTTATTATTTTTAATTATATATATAGAAAGAATAATGTAGTTGAAAAATGATTAATATTTTTTTATAATTTTTTTATATATTGATAACGAATACGTTAAAAATTTGTAAAATTTATTATTTTTTATTGTTAATTTTTTTTTTAAAAATTTAATTCACATTATGCAATTTTTTTTTTAAACGTTCTTTTTAAAAAAATGTTATAAAAAACATGAAACAACAAATGTTTTCGGCTTTCAAATTTATGCATAATTAAAGATACCAAAATATCAATTTCTGTTTAAAAATCACTTTAGCGTTCAACGTTAAATATTTTTAGTTTTAAAAAATGTTCATTATTAAATATACAAAAAAAATAAAACCTTCTCATAACGTTTAATATTAAATATTTTTAGGATTGAAAATTGTATTTTATTAAAAATAGAAAAAAATAAGACCTCCCAAATATATAGTTTTAAATTATCTATTATTTATATTAATAATTAATTATTTATTAGTTTAAATGAGTATGATCTTTACGTACGGATTGCATTTTTGTTGTCTTTCTCTTTTTTTGACGTTTTATATTTTTAACTAGCCGCTCTATGCTATGTATGGACGGTTCATGTATAGACGGTTCACCACTATACAGTTGGGAGCTGATACGTTTAATTTTAACGAAAGTCATCAATCGCACTTTTTGAAATAAAGTTTATTCGTACTAAAAAAAAAATCATGTCTACTTATACCGTTTCACAAAATGCGACTGGACAACGTCTATTTTGATGTACACTTGTACATTTTGTCGTCAAGCTTTTAAAAAATTGTTGTATTTAACGATTTACAATTTAAATTGAAAAATTAGTTTTTCTTCATATTTTATGATATAGGTATGACGACCCTATTATGGAGGTCGCAAACGGTTACCCGAAACCGTTATAGACTGTTACTCGACCTCTCACATCGAACCCACAACGGATTCATATGCCAAATTTAGGGGGCCGCCCGATGCTAAGTATGGGCAGTTCATCACTATACAGCTAAGAGTTGATGCGTTTAATTTTAAAGATGGTCGTCAATCATACTTTTTAAAATAAAGTTTCATAATACTTTAAAAAATTTATGTTGTTTCACAAAATGGGACTGAACCACGACTACCTTAATATACAGTTGTATATTTTGTCGTTAAGCTTTAAAAAAAATAGTTGTATTAAATGATTCACAGTTTAAATTTAAATATTAGTTTATCTTTATATTTTATGACAGAGGTATGATGACCATATTACAAAGGTCGCAAACGGTTATCGGAAACCATAACCGACTATTACCCTACTGCCCCCGTCGGATCCAAAACGGATTAAGGTGCCAAATTTGGGGGGCTGGGCGAATTCTTGCGGGTGATTCACAAAAAAAAGAAAATTGAGTTACGGTCGGTAAGCAAAAAAAGAAAAAAAATAAAGGTTTTTCACTGTCCATACTGTCTAGCATTATTGTATTTTGTACTCTTGGTATTGAAGAAGTACGTGACATCATGATTAATGCGCAAATTTGACACGGTACTAACATAATTCATTTCCCAAATCTTATTGTAAAATAAGGGTCGCAAATCGTACTCTATTGTAAAATGTTAATTATGCACTTTATACGGTGTTTCCAAAAATATGTCAAATTATTATGTCAATATCATGCGGCAATCGTAATTATTTGCTTAGTTATACGTCGAATATTATTGCAAAGTGCTAATTATCCATTTTATACTATGTTTCCACAAATATATTAAATTATAATATCAATTTTACGCGACATAATGTAGTAATTATTTAATGATAAATCAGTCGATATCAAGTAAAAACTTTAATTATTTGATCATGGTCAGAAATTGTATGATAGTTTCTTATTGTTTCTAGTTTTCCTAAGTTTTCAAGCATTTTGTCAAGCATTTTTTATGTTGGTGTTTCCTCCAACAAAAGTGATGACATCGACCAACTACTCCCGTCTGTCAATACCGTAAAAAACTACATTATATCTTTTGCCAAATATATTTGTAGTTTGATATTCTAACACTCAGAGAAAATATCAATAACAATATTTTCGTCGCATTTACGAACGATCTAGAGACCCAGACTATAAAAATAACCTCATCCATGTGAGTAACCACTCATCTTATTAAGAAAAAATATAAATTTTCATGCTTAGACGTTTCAAGTCAATCATTATCAAAAGAAAAACATACCGCAGAAAATGTTTTAACGACTTTCAAAAATTGTGTCATCGAATTTTAAATGTCAAATTTTGATGTTTTGGAAAATCTTGGTTTTGTTGTGACCAACACTGGCTCTAACATCTGTGCGGTTTAAGGTCTACCGAACATGTTTACTAGGATACCTTGCGCGGATCATAAAGCTGTTAAAATTATGACAACGATTTTGAATAAGAGCGAAACTTCCAAAAAATACAAATAAGATGTGGAAGTTTTTGAATTGTTTGATCTATTTCACACTAGTAAATCATTGGTCATGTTTTTCAAACAGAGTAATTTACAAAATATTTTGAAAAAACTTTAGAACAATAAAACACAACGCGGTGGAAGTCTTTGCTTTGACTACTTAAGAGCATTTACGATACGTTTAATGAGAAAGGATCAATCGCTCAAGCAAAAAATAAAGTTATATTTTTTGCTTGTATCGATAAGATTTTTTTTACCGATGTTATACGATTTTTAGAAAGGTTTCAAGAAGCGACCCTAAAGTTGAAAAAAAATAAAGAACTGACTTTACTTTTGGTTGTGTTTGAACCGCCGTCTCTCTGTAACCAGTGTAAAATAAAAAAAAACATATTACCATGACGGTGAAAAATAATGCCCCGCCGATTCTCCAAACTTGCAAAAGTTGAAATAACTTTTTATAAAATTGCACTACCAAAGTGGGGGAGTATCGTATTGTCGCGGCTATTTAAGATCTCCGACAAAAAGAAAGGCTTGGAATAATTGGTGTATTGAAAACCAAAATTGAAAGCGCGAGGGTCAAACTTCGAGAACTCGCAAACGACTTCGGTGTTGACGTTTATTTTGGTAGTCCTCAATGTATAACAAAAAAAACAAAAAATATCGCAGAGTATGGACGGTTTCCACAATATTTTTTGTGAGAGCGATGACGAAAACGAGTTTTTTTATTACCACCGACAAAAAAACGCTCGTTAATGATGAATTCAAACGTTACTTTGTTTTAAGATGAACTAGCGACGAAAGATTGAACTTTAACATACTTGAGTGGTGGAAAAAAAATAACCGTACGCGTGAAGATGAAAGATTTCTTATTCTAGCTTTTGTTCCTATATCTGTTGTAGTTATTATAGCTTCTAGCTCCATGCCCGAACACAATTTTTTGGATGCCGAGAACACAATCACAAAAAAGTAGGAGCTCACTAGCGGCTTAAATTGTTAGTGATATTTTGTGTGTTAGATCTAACCGAGACTTTTTAAACACCTAATTTTTTGTTTTGTCTTGTTTTCTAATTATTGTTATCTCTTTAGTATTAGTTATACATTTTTTTTCTTTGAAATTTTTGTTGTATTCCATGATTTTTCTAGTGTTTATGTTTTTTTTTTGTTAACGAAAATGCTTATTTTTAAATACGTAGTATTTATACCAAATTTAGATTCATTGATTTTGTGTAATTTTTAAATTTGAGGTTGAGAATTTGTATAATAGAGTCAAAAGTAGGACGAGCATTTCTTTGTTGTGATTTGTTTATTCCTATTTTTTATATTATAGAATATTTTTTGTTTTTTTTTGCTTATCACAATGTGTTTTTTGCTAATTGATTTTCCATGTGAAAACTAAGATTTTATTTTTAAGCATATAAAATAAAAACTTTACCTTTTTTGCATAATTCATAACATAATATTGTAGTCGAAAGAAAAATCGTCCAAAAAATGTAGCGAAAAAAATAGATTTGCGAGAGAATAAACATTAATATAAGAGTTTAAACATTAATTTACGAGTTTCACGCAAAATTAGGAAAAAATCTCTTGAGGGAGGCGATTGTTGAGGGCAAAAAAATATTCGCCAAGAGAGATTGCAAAAAGACAAAATAGTAAAAAGAAGAGGTACACAAAGTGTTTTTTTGCAAAGGGAGATGTACACCTACACCGCTTATTGCTATTAGTGTTAATAAGTCGCTACTATTTATAGCCAAAAATCACAATATATAGTTAACAACGTTATTTAAAGAGGTGGACTACAACCTGCCACCTCTCGTTACATTAAATAGTATAACTAATTATAATTTTTCATCAACACTAATAAATATTTAATGCTAATAACAATGAGCGTTGTAATTTTGTACTTATTTGGGTACGGGCGGGTACGGGTTGTCGCTGAAAATTGAGTTTCGGTTACTTTTAATTTCGTAAACGCGTAACTGGTAAGGGGTTACAATTTACGAGCGTGACAAAACCCGGTCGAGCGTCGAGTACTCAAATTTTGAAAAAAATAAATGTCGGTTTGTTCTCTAAAAGTTTGACTTTTGCGATCTCTGCTCTATTATTATAACTATTTTTTTAGCAAGTGTACGAGGTCACATTGACGATATATACATGCGTGGTTCACACTTGAAAAAGGGGAAAACGGTATGGTATGAAAACGGTACTTTTTTTTGTCAGCCATGAATTGGCACGTGACGCTAGCCTACGTCAACTACACCGTCAATCGCTATTAGAGTAAAGGAATAAATAGCGTAAAAAAATAATTAGTGTTATTAACACTAATCGGGATTTTTTTTTTTTTTAAAGAAAATATATACACTAATTAATCCGTAACTGTATTTTGGGTTTTCTTGAATAATAAATACCCGCCCTTTCGATGTCTACAGTAATATGTGTACCCATACAAAATCTGACAATTCGTACGCCGTCGCGTTGTTCACACGGTCGACGGATGAATATATGAGAACATGATTTTTGTCGACGAGTTTGTGTCTCTTTTTTTCAGTGCACATTCACATGTGTGTGCAATAATGTTAAGTGTATTTTTATGCTTTTGTAATTCAAAAAGTACCATTTCGTACGGAGATACCTTGTCCGTACGCCACACTATTTCCATCACAGTGTACTTCCACTATTAACGCTAATTGAAAAATAACCTAATTAGAATAATGGAAAAAATAGAATTATGGATTATATTTCAGGTTTTTTTTTTTTTTAAAAAGGGCACCGAATTGGCGTTATATACTCTAATAGCTAGTGTTGGGTATTGAGGACCGTTTGCCGATATTCAATATATATCGAATTTTAGGTACCCGATAATCGATATATCGCTTCGATAAATCAAATTTCAAATTATCGCGATATATCGCCAATAAATCGCCGATATATTGTATCGTCGATATATCGAAGCTAAAAAAAAAAAAAAAATCCCACAGGTTTTCAAAGTCTCGTGACTTCGGACAAAGTGACTGTAAAATCTTTGCTGGAAAGAAATACAGTTTTTTCCTGAAAGTCAGCAGAGTGAAGGAGATCTCTGAGGGCACATTGACGAGGTACACTTGTGAAGTACACATATGTCATACGCAGGTACGATTTTCCAGACGAAAAATGTCAGTTTCCAGATATTCGATGATTTTTGAGATTTGGTAGTCAGCTTACGTGGAACCACTCGTATCAAAACACGTATGTAAAACTTTTTGACAAAAGATACGCGATGTACCCGAGGTCTCTGAAGGGTATGTCCCCATGTACTTGTAACTTAGCGAACTTACTTTGTATTTTAGCGCGGATCCGGCGGACCCGTTTTTCAAGTGTCCTTATGTGTAAGAACGTATCGTAAGTTGCGTTTGTGACGATTGTATACGTCGACAATACCTGTGACGGTTGTCAACGTCTACAACCTGTGTTGTTGGACGTTATTTTTTGGAACTGCTTGTGTGACGTCGCATGTCTTACCGTGACATTGTAGACGTACCGCCTTCCACCCTGTACCGTTTCATGGTTGAAGAAGTTGCGCTTTGCCTTTGCGTCTCTTGTCTGGTCGACGTGAAATGGCATCAGAATTTCGAGACCCTTGCAAAAAAAAATCGTATTGGAAGAAAACGGACAAAACCAAACAAATTGTGTAATTTTCTTTGTTGTATTAAATGCAAACGGACAAAACATAGCGACTTCCGTACTTTCCTTTGTCTTTGAAAATCGTGTGAAATACTTCGAAAAATACGGCACGTGCGAATATGTGTTTCTATTTGTTTACATAAAATCCCTAGTTTTAAAACACATCGCGCATGTGTTTTAAAGATAAGGTTGAAGATGACGTTTTTTGTCGTCGAAGTGGGTCGAAAAACACAAGACGACAATTTTTCGTACATCCTAAGTTCGAGGGTGACACAAATTGTACCCTACAAATTTGCGATTCTTTCGTACGGTTGGATTTTAGGCAGTACGACGCTAAGTTTTACAAGAAAACGACAGAAAAAAAACCCTTACTTATGCACATGGGGACACACCCTAATACATAAATTTTGCTGTCTGTACTATCACAGAGACCTCCTCGTGTAACCATACCCCAAATAATTAATCATTACAATTTCAGAATTAGTACTTTTTTGTCGGTTACATTTTGCGGCGTCTACATTTAAGTCACGGAACGAAAATCACGGCGTACGTGGCGTATTAGACAATTTGACTTTTTCGCTAAAATAACATATTATATAAAAAAAATAAAAAAAATAAATTTAAAAAATATTATACATCGCGATATATATCGCGATAACTTATGTTGGTCTCGGTACGATATATCGAAGATCCTGCTCGATCGATATTCGATATATCGAATATCGAGATTATCGCGATATGAATTTACCCGATACCCAACACTACTAATAGCGATTGACGGTGTAGCGTGTCGTGATGGGAGCCACTTGCCCGTACGAAAAGGAAGCGCAATCCTTCCAAACCAAAATGTACTGCCACGCAAGCGTTTGTACAGACCGAAAATAACCGCGAAGGAAATTTTGGACATGCCCCTTTTTTATTTTTTCCATCGGTGTTTTTTTTTTTTTTTTGACATTACGTGTTCTCTTATGTGATTGGTCCCCTAGTTTGTTCAGAAGTTTGCGATGGAATGAATTCCTGTACGGTTTTTCACGTCCGTGCGCTTCGTTTTCGAAATTCTTCAAAAACGAAAAAGTGCATTCCGAACATGATGTCCGATGGCGGACGGCAGTTGCCGTTTGCTTTACGCAGCTGTCGAGTTTTGACGCATGCAACTGTATATTTTGTCCGCCTCTACGCTCCAAAACGGTCTAAACCAACCGCCCCAACCGTCACCGATGCGTTTTTTGTCATTTTATGAAATTTGGCATACGGATCCCAAAATTTATGACATCGTTTTCCCATTTTTCCAAGTGTGAACCACGCACACGTGCCGATATCATCGTCTACCTCGACTTTCGGTCCTTTCGGTTACCGGACATTTCCGTTATGTCAAACCACCGATATTCACTCTATGATTACGATATATGGTGTACAGTACACCGTGAATCGCTATTAGCGTTATGAAATAATTAGGGTTATTAAATAATTAGCGTTATTACCGCTAATGGGGAATTTAGGGTTTTCCAAAATAGAATTACTAATACTATTTGAGAATTTTGGTCAAAATTTGGGGGCGCCGAAATAGCGTTATGAACGCTACAGTAGTAGCGATTCACTGTGTACTTTATAGTTTACCCTGACTGTACTGTAGCTACATTCGGTGCCCTCTCATTCGACCGCATTTTATGCCACCTGGCTTATTCCACTTCCCGAACCAACGTGGAGCTTGGGGCGCGGCCGGCCGGCGCGTGTTTCTGCCATGGCTTCGATTCTCCTCCATATGAAGCTATTATTGTGTTTCGCTTAACGCGGCGGACTGCTTTTTTCGGGATTGGTTTTTACCAGGTGGCATTTTTAGAAGCGTTTTGATTTGTCTTCAAAACTTCCTGCTCTTTATTTTTACTTATTTCCCTGACCCTACCATTATTTATTTATCGTTTACATTAGTTTTATTTTTTTCCCTAATCAGTTAGGTGGCCTTTTACTCATCCAACTTCATTTGCCTTTTTTTCACTCCATAACCGAAGATTTCCACGTGTCTTTTTCTCCGTCGGTGCCATGTCGTCTTCATCAGACAAGTCAGCAAAGGTATTGTCTCGTCACTCTTACTCTCCTTCCTCATCTTTCCTTATCCCCCTCCATCTGCCACTGATGCTGTGCCACGTGGCTGTATTATTTCCTTCTATTTTCCTCTAATGCTGTGCCACGTGTCTGTTAACTGTTTTTCTCCATTCGCCACTAATGCTGTGCCACGTGGCTGTTAACTGTCTTTGTCCATTCGCCACTAATGCTGTGCCACGTGGCTGTTAACTGTTTTTCTCCATTCGCCACTAATGCTGTGCCACGTGGCTGTTAACTGTTTTTCTCCATTCGCCACCAATGCTGTTCCACTTAACTGCAGGCTCCCAGGGATCCTCGGCAGCCTGAGTACAACCAGCCGCCTCAAGGCCCCATGCAGCCGCAGCCGTACCCTACTGCTGGACCGTACGGCTCTCCCCCTCCAAACTACGGAATGTATGGAGCTCCTCCTCCGAACTACCAGTATCAGCAGTATGCGGACAACACCAAGGTGAGGTGAAGGGAGGAGGATGGAGGGAGGAGGATGGAGGGAGGGAGAGAGGCAGGGGGAGAGGCAGGGAGGATGCAGGGGGGTGATTGGGTTTGATAGAATTGAGAAAATTACTGTTTGAAAGGACAGATAAACAGGGCGGAGTTCGGGGCGATGTAGGAGAGAGTGATAGTGGGCGGGCCAAAGGGAGGTGGGGAGGGCAGCAAGGAGGGGAAAAGTGGGGTTAAAGGAGAGGGTGAAGTAGAAAAGTCTCCTGACTCAGATGGCTTTTGATGGGTTGTGGGATCTTATGGCTACCAGCTGGCGCCTCCTGGTCCGGAGTCCTCGGGACAGAGGAGAGGGTATGAAGGCGGTTACAAGGACGTCTGGGCAGCTGTCCTTTTCATATGTACGGATTTATGTTGCCTTCTTGAAATGAGTTGGATAGAATGACATGAAATGGCTTGAAATGGCTTCAAAGTCGACTGCCGAACTTTATACCTTTGTTTTGTTGTTGTGCTATGGTTGTTATTTTTTTTTCTCTTTTTTTTGTTTTTTCCCCTTGCATATTTTCAAACACTTTGGTTTGGAAGTAGTGTGGATCATGTCCCTTATTTTCCTTTTGTGCACTTTATTTCCAGTTTATTTTAAAAACAGGTACAATTGCTTATAGTTGTCCTGTACGTTGTGGATTATCGTCTTGATGCTCTCCTCTTTTTAACTTCGTTTTTTCGATTGTTTTATATTTGGTGTTTACCTTCTGAAAACATCTTACCTTCTGTTTGTTCGTTCATCAATGAAAAAAACAAATTTTTCTCCACCCGTCCTTTCAGTAACACCTCTCTCTTGTTTAAGCCCAGTTTGCAAGAGAGGGGCAAACTGGGACCCCCGTTTGCAGCACTGCACTGACTCATACATACCCTATATGGCAATCCCTAGAATCTCTGGACTTATTCCTAATCTTGAAAGAGGTATTCAGTGATAGACATCTGGTTTTTTATTATGTCATTGATTACGTCATTAGCTCAGGGTATTCATGGTTTTATTAATATTTCCATGTTCTTTGGAAAAGTTTGTCCAAATGACATCAATGGTTATTTTTTTTTTCCACCCCAACCGAATAATTCCAGTCTATGTACACATGTTACAACTGTACCTTCCTATGTTCGGCTTCCGACCGATTGTTCATTTTTCGCATACGTACCGTAATCATTTTGCCCTCCTTTCCCTTCCCTTCCCTTCTCTCCTCCCTGTCTGTCCTTGTCAACCAAACACATTACGGCGTTGTGGTTCCATGCAGTGCAATTCCTTGCCATGCACGGTATCCTCATCTACCTCGGAATTAAGGGAATCAACAGCACCTCGGAAACCAACTCTGGGAGCAGTTCGGTGGAGCTGAAAAATTGGTTGCCGCAGCTTTTGGGGGCGGCCGCTCTGGGGCTCGTCTTCGCCAGTCTCTGGCTCCAGCTCATTCGTCTGGCGCCCATGTGAGTGCTTGGGGGGGAGGGATGGGAAGGGAGAGTGGAAGAGGGTGGGGAAGAGGGTGGGGAGGATGGTGGGGAAGAGGGTGGGGAGGAGGGTGGGGAAGAGGTTGGGGAAGAGAGGGTTGGGAAGAGTGTAGGAAGAGAGGGTTGGGAAGAGTGTAGGAGGAGAGTGGAAAGAGGGTGGGGAAGAGGGTTGGAAAGAGTGTAGGAAGAGAGGTGGGAAGATGGTGGGGTAAGGGTGTTGAGTGTGGCCCTGCAGGGAAAGAGGATGGACAAGTGTGTCTCTCTCCCTCCCTCCCTCCCTCCCCCCTCCTCTCCCCCTTCTCCCTCTCCCTTCCTCTCCCCCTTCTCCCTCTCCCTCCCCCATACATATACACACTTGTTGGTGCCTCACATGGTTGCTGGCACTGTGACGATTTTGTTTTCTATGTGTGCTTCCACGTGTATGATGTTTCTGCACTCCGCAAGTTTCTTACTGTTTTCCTCTCACTTTTACGGTCTCCACCATTTCTCCAACTGCGTCTTCCTCAGCTCTTCTTATCCATTCAGCTCAATTCAACGAGCCTCCTTCACTCAAACTACGGTATCAGAAAAGGGTCCTTAAAAACTTGGCAATTCGTTAACGCTTCTGGCATTCCTGGGTGTGGTTCTTTCTCTACTCCAGAGCCATGATCTACGTGTCTCTTTGGTGGGGCGTATTCGTTGCTGCGGCTCTTGGAGGTTTCCTTCTTGCCGCTGGAGATGAGAGCCGTTGGGTGGGCATCTTCTTCCTTGTCATGGCGCTCTTCAACCTCTTCTACGCCATTGCTGTTCGCTCCAGGTGCTGTTTACAATGTTCATTGTAAAAAGAGTTTAAGGAATTCTTGGGAGTTGTTTGAAATCAATTAAGTCATTGCTGTAGGTTGCAGGTGCTGTTCATGCGATACGCAATGTTCATTGTTATTAGAGTAAAGGATTTCTTTAGTACTTGTTTTAAATTAGTGTTGTATTTCTGTACGTTCCAGGTGCTGGTTGTGTGTGTTTCTACGGGTTTGCGCCCTTAGATTTCTAGTATGTGAAATTAGTATTACTTATACCAGTTAAGAGCTGAATGATGTGGGTGCTCACTATCCACTTGCTGAACTTACAGTATTATTTTCAACAGAAAATGCAGGACTGGATCAGTGTCATTTACTCTATTAGCGGTGAAAGGTCTAGTGTACCCACAGTATTATTGCCTATTCTGTAGTCGTACCGGACCTTTTGCAGTGTAGGTAAGGAACATGGATCTCAAAGTTGAATGTAAAAGAGGCTCTTCGTAGGATTTCTGCGGCAGGATGTTCAATCCACAGCCTTATGTAAATCGTCATTGCAGAAGTATAACTTGTTCCTTTGCAGTTATGCGCGTATGGATTGCAGGTCTGATTATCCTTAAAGAGATACGCTTTCAATCTCAGTTCTGATGTTTTGGAGTAATAGTAAGTCTGGCTTGGACATCTTTCAAATCGTAGTGAAACAGCACCCGGAAGTAAATGAATGTCTTCATTTCGCGATCCACACATACAAGTAGTTTGAAATTCTAACAATTCCACAAAGCCTGGTGTAAAGTACTTCGGTTTAATGAAGTCTTTGTCAGTGTAATTGATGCTTAGAAATGAAGTTTTGCTGGTTTCTATCGGTTTTTGCAGGATCCCTTTTGCTGGTGCCATGTTAAGACAGGCAGTTGCTGTCATTCGTCTCTTCCCTTCCACCATTGGGGCAGCCTTCCTTTGCCTCCTGCTTTCTGTCGAGTTTATTGCTGTTTGGATTTTTGGCGTCTCGGGTGCAGTCAGTCAGGTACAAACCTTTTTACAGTAAAACCATTCAAACAACTTTTTCACAAACCTCTTTCATAAACTTTTCTCGTAAATCTCTTGCACCTGATCATTTGTTTTTCAGACGCTTACAAAGTCTGTCTTAAGGAAGATTCGTTTGCAGATTCGCCTGACATGAAGGTCCTGACCTGGAAAGTTGTATGGTGCTTGGGCGCAGGACAACAATATCTATATTATCATTGGTCTTCTTCTAAGCTTGTATTGGACAATGGAGGTAAGCGAGAAGCACCTGAAGCTAGCATTGGTACAAAGTTTGAATCAATACTAAATTAGACCAATGATAATATTATAGGGTGGGATGACATGGGATCATATTCTTTATGGTTCGGTAATTTTGCACTATTGACACTATTTTTGTGCTTCATTGTCAAAAAGGGGCAAGACTGATTTATTGTCAATTGTAATAGCCTTAAATGGTGTGGTTCATCAACTTGCACTGCAATACGATGTGCTCCCTCCTTTCTAAGAGTCGAGGACAAGGAAAAAACAGGGTCGCTCTCAACAATATTTTTTTTACTGTTTACCGCCCTTACTGTTACTAAGTAGCAATTTTTTTATTAAAGTTCACCTGCATGATTAGTAATGCATGTACACACCATTTAATTTACAAGTCAGACGCGGTCCATGTAAACTCAAATTTTGTCATTCATTCACAGATTTGTTTGATTCCGTCTGCAAACCCAGATAAGACTGTTTTTTTCTCCCAGTGTGGCCCACACTGATTCCGGTGCGCATACTATGGATATGGATACTATTAACATCCAAGCTCAATTCCCACAGCTAATCAATCCATGCTCGTAGGAGCTGCTTTTCACACTCATCCAGTCAAAGACTGTCATGTGAACAGAGATTTTCCCTCTTACACGCGGAGAGAGTTTTCTCGTCATCCCTTATGGCATGTGTTGACGCCTTCCTGATGTCCTCAAGCGTGTCCATGTGTGACAGGTGTTCCACAACCTTGCTCATGTGACGATATCGGGCACAGTGGCTACCTACTACTTCCAGAGACACAACATGCCCTCCAATCCCACGGGACGCTCCCTGAAGAGGGCGACCACCAGCTCCTTTGGAAGTATCTGTCTGGGCTCCTTCATCGTGGCGCTGGTTCACACGGCACGAGCAGTGGTAAGGCATCGACACGTTCTTTTGAGGGACTGCATGCGAGGTCAGACTGGCTTTGAGAGGTTTCTAGAGAGACCTGGCTGGTTTCTGAGTCGTTTTTGTTGCATGCAGATTAAGACAAAGACGAGCTCCCTCCACCTTTTCCCTTTCCTCCCCTTCTTCCCTCCTTCCCACCTCCTTCCCCCTCTCCTCTCTCTCCACTTTCCTCCCTCCATCTCGTCTCTCCCTCTCGTCTCCCCCCTCTCCTCTCTTCACCCTGTCCTCTCTCCTCTCTCTTCTTTTTCCTGTCTCTCCTTCCTTTCCTCTCTCTCCTCTCTCACACTCATTGTACTGCTGTTTTTTTGTTTTTTTCTCAGGTGCAATCGGTTGCCCGTCAGAATGCCGACAACCCTGTTGAGGTTATTTTGGCATGTTGTGCCGAATGCATTTTGGGCTGCATAGAGAGTCTCCTGCGGTACTTTAACAAGTGGGCGTATGTCCAGGTAAGGCTCTATAACTCTTCACTTTTGTTGTGATAGTAGCTCTCATTGGCTTCCGTTTCCCATTTCACGTTTGTACATTTTTTGAAGCATTTCGCATATTTTGTCATTCGCATGTTATTGTTGTACCTGAGCCTTCTGTGCCATCAGGTTCTGATGTGATGTTGCAATGACAGGTGGCGATCTACGGAAAGTCGTTCGTCGAATCGGCTCGAGACACGTGGGATCTTTTCCTAAACCAGGGCTTCCATCTTGTCATCAACGACGATCTTGTTATGGGAGTACTCTTTATGGGCTGTTTAATTGGCGGTCTTATTGTATCCCTGAGTGCCGGGTTGTGGACGTATTTCAAAGTCGATCAAGACTTGGCCGTTGGGATTGCACTTTTCTCGTTCTTTATTGCATATTTTATGGTGAGTCATTCAGCAATTGAAGTCTCCTCGTCTTCGGTAAAGAATTCAAGGCAACGAGGATAGCCTGGTGCAGTCTTTTGCTTGTGAATCCTTTTCCTGGCCTGTTCATTCTCCGTTTATCTTTTGTTTGTTTTTTCTCCGGCTGATGTTGTCGATGCTCCTATCATACCTATTCTCGCTGAGTGATGTTCTCAAAGCTTCTGTTATGTCTTTTCTCACAGGGTGATGTTGTCAATGCTCTTATTATGTCTTTTCTCATTGGGTGTTGTTGTCAACGCTCTTTTGTTTCTCCTTTATCAGACATCCGTTATCATGTCCGTTATTGAGAGTGCCGTGGCAACCTACTATGTATGCTACGCTGAAGATCCTGCGACATTGCAACGGAACGATCCCGCGTTCTATGAGGTTATCAGATCACGTCACACACTGCTCATGCAGTAACATTTTTTATTCAGTCGAGAGTCGGCTCAATTACGAGGCCGCCATTTAACCTTTTGTTGTGTTTATTTTTGCTGTACAGTATATTCCAGGCTGGTCCGCGTTTTGAAGCAGTGTTCTAAAGCAGTTTTGTTTCATTTTTTTTTCTAAGTTACATCAGTTATTGGGTTCTGTAGAGGCCCTCATTTGACTATTTGGTCAGTTGCTGACCGCCACCTTTATACGACATCACCGTGGTAGTTGACTTTTAGGTGACCAGTTATTTCATGTGGAAATCGTTGTAGGGACTTAGCCCATGTCGTTGGGGATGTGTTAAAATCTTTGCTCCTTTAATTTAGTCTTGTGCAGACACAATCGGCAATTTACGCGACGTTGTTTTAGCTATAGGTGTCTACAGAAGCTGTACAGGATCCAGTTAGTCAATTTATTGGTAGTGGTCCAAAATGTGTTCTTAATATGGATGAGGTTTTGAAGCTGGATTTTCTTCATTCTGACTATTTATGCAAGTGATGTAACTGTTCTCTCATGGTAAATGTATGGTTTCTATATATAGTAGGTGCTATTCTCCTCTTTCTTATTGCGGTAGGGATTTTACTATTGGTGAATTGATATGTTCCAGTACTTATGTTATATCATTTTCTTGGGAACATGGCGTTTAATGTAAAAAGCGTTGTATATTGATGGTCTGGCAAAGCTGGTTATGGTACGGCTGGTATTTGATAGGGCCTCATGTAACTGATGTTATTGGTACTTGATTGTCAAATGTATCTCGCTGATGAGTGTTTTCTTTACTGGTACATTTGTTTATGAAATAATGTTCTATGGTGTTTTTGAATTATGGTTATTTTTAGGTTGTTTCCATGTCCACCCACCTGCTATCTCAGGCCATACCCATTAACCCTAGCTGCAGGTGGGAAACCAAACCCTAATGGCAGGTTTTCCCAAGTAGTTAGAAATGTACAATCAAGTACAGTTTTGCCAGTCGTCAAGCATTGACATTTCACAAGTACATTTGCGTGGCAATTTGCCTTCTGAAATTTTTATCATCATAACGTATGTGATTGTAAGACCTTTCTCAATAGTTACGGCCTTTGAAGTTGGGAGCAAGACCATCCTTGTATCTCACAACAGTATCGCTATTTTTAGTGAATAGATATTGTTTGCAATCGGCGAAGGTGTCATCCACATTCGAATTTTGTCTAAAATCGTTAAGTTTTTTCATCACATGGGCTCCATGAGTGGGGGAGGTAAAACCCCTCGCCATGGCCTACATGTCATCCGGACAGTTTGTGTTGTTCGATACTATACTTCCCATTGTCATAAGCGTTAAGGGTTTATTAGTCTTAGGAAGAATTTAATACTAATTTAGTGCAAGGAGATGTTGCCAATTTTAGTCCACTCCTTCAAATAACTTGTTGACACTATTTTTTGGTTTTTGGCCAAAAAAACTTGCGATTGAATTAGAGTTATTAGCTCTAATAATGATGGGCAGGGTACTGCTTAGTTGCTCGGAGCTAAATCACATAGTAGCTTTGTTGTCCAACTCTTCAAAACAAAACGTAGACTTGTTTAACATCCATGTGGCTATCCATGTTAACTTTCCAATTTAGGTTAAATCTCCAACAAAATCCGTGTAAACTGCAGTAGCAGGGTCTTTTATACCGACCTGCGAGAGGAGGGAAACAAAGGAGGTGACAATATTTTTTTCTTTCTAGAGGTTTCAGCAAGATTTTTTTTTTATGCAAAAGGACAAAAATCGTCGTACTTGAAGTTACACCGCACAGAATGCGAGGGATTATACCTTAAAACTTTGTAAAAGTTAATGCTGAGATATTATTTTTTAGTGGAAATATTTTTGCATAGCCATTTAACTATATTTCAACATAACAGGCTAAGCAAGTAAAAAATAATCTACACTAAATGGTATGTAAAGAAAACAAATGTTGAATTCCATTGTGTTCGCCTGACCAATACTGAAATTCTAAACATTTATGACCAGCGTTGAAATTGGGTATCCATTGAAATGGTGGAATTGAAATGGCATTAGGCCAACCATGGAATGCCAAAGAAAAATCCATCATTGTTGAAAATTGTTATTTGAATTCCATGATTGAAAACTCTACATATCACCCTAAAAACAAAAGAAAACATCACTAAGGTCATGAAGACGAACATTTCGATGTGAAGAATTCATTATGAGTTTTGAAAGGTGAAATTTCGTCTAAACGTTTAAACGACGATTTAAAATGCGTAAACAATTGTCTAGATGACAGAGGTCGCAAAAGTCAAAATTTTACATAACCGAAACCGACCGTTTTTTTTTTTCAAAATCTGAGTAACCGACGCCCGACCGGGTTATGTCACGCTCCAAAATTGTTAACCGTCAATCGACCGACGTTTACGAAAATAAAAATTAACCGAATCTCGATTTCTCGCGACTAACCGTGCCCGCCCGTAACCGAAAAAGTACAAAATTAACCAATGTACGACGTATGAATAAAGGTATGGTTACATCAGGTCTCTGTAATAGTACGGACAGCAAAATTTCTGTATTACAGAGGCCTCGGTTACATCGCGTATCGTCTGTAAATAAGTTTTTACATACGTGTTCTGATTTGAGTGGCTCCACGTAAGTTGACGATCAAATCTCTAAAATCGTCAACGATTTGAAAACCGACCATTTTTGTATGGAAATCCGTACTTGCGTATTACGTACGTGTACTTCGATAGTGTACCGCATCAATGTACCTCAGAGATCTCCTTCACTCTGCTGACTTTCAGGAAAAAACCGTATTTCTTTTCGGCAAATATTTTACGGTCACCTTGTCCGAAGTCACGTGACTTTGGGGACGCGTGAAAATTTTCATATTTCATCGACGCACGTGTCTATCGTCCAGGTGTAGCGAATTGACTGGTTCTGTATTGGTGAACCTACCTCCGCGAGGTGGGTTCACCAATACAGAGGCGGATGGAGCGATTGCTTCGCAGATGAAGACCAAAATGTAATCGAACGGTCGATGTCTTCTCCCGGATACTTGGAGAATCGTAATCTATTTTCTGTAATGTTGTTTTCAAGAAACATACGAAAATATAGTACGGCATGGTACGAGAAAGTACAAAAATCTGTATTAAACCTCACTTTTCGTCTGATGTAACCATACCCTAAGCCAATAATTACGATTGTCGCGTTCCCTAAGATTTGCGAAATGAAGTGTTACTACCGTAGTGGTATTAGACATTGGGGGGAGGTCCTATTTGGCGGGCGGCGGAGACCTTCGAGGAGGATTTTGCCCGGGCGATGTAAATCCCTCCCAGTTATTGATAAGGACAGAAAATTATCGCGCG
>JBBHKE010002506.1:314373-367151 GCA_037447655.1 Zygnema cylindricum | reverse complement strand
ATTTTTTTTTCTAATAAATTTAGACCTAGAAAATATACTAAAAACTACTTATTTCAACAGCAGCTAGTTAGTTTAAATAGTCAGGTGGGCCTGTGAATAAAAGACCCGAAGTAGACCTACACAGCTAGCGCAACCTTGTACTCTCTCTCAAGTAATAAAGCGCAACCTTGACTGTGAGTTCTGTGTGCTCCTGCTGTTGCTACGGGAAGATCCTTGGTGTTTTTCGCTGTGCACTGTGACGTGTTGTGGTGTATTGTCACCTCTTTTACACTATGACCATTTATGACATTCATTTGACAAAATTCATGCATATCCACAATATGTTACGTCACGTATAAATTTTAGACCGTCAACGGGATTTCCGAGAAGGGGACGAATGTTGGATATAGTGTTGTTGTTTTAATGTAGTTTAGGTCCAAAATGTGTCACCGTTTAGGTATTGTTGAGTTAAGTGCAAATATCTGTTTAGTTCACTGGTTGCGCTGACAATTTGTGAGTATGGGATTCAAGTTTACGTTAGTCAAACTTGTGGCAAATATTGAAAAGGTGTACTCATTATTACGATCGCATTTGTGTTGGACATATAATTGTTTGAGGTTATTGAGTGTTGCGGTAAACCTTGTATTGTTTGAATATTGAAAGTCAACAGATGATTTTTACTTCGATGAAAGCTTTATCTCAATTCCGATTTTTATCCTATTTGTAAGTTCGATATGTTGTGCTTTTGTACAAATAACAATTCTATCTTAAAGCACCCGAATACATGCATTTATAAAATGTTAAAATGCCATACACGTATGGATGTACGAAGTACATAAACTGTTGGTGTTTGTTGAACGAATATAAATCAGAATTTACGGGCCAAAATACAAAATTATATGTTAAAAAAGAAGTAGAAGAATGAGGCGTACATTCAAAATGCCCACGTCAATATAATGTACTTAGGGGGTAAGACAACAAAAGGTTAAATGTTGTAACAAATTAAACTAAATCTTGTTAGACTAATGATAGAAAAAACAAAGGTAAACAATAAAAACATTCATTTTTAGAGAGTTTAAGAGACATTTTTAAGTAACTAGTCTTAAACAAAAAAAATAAAAATAGCTTGAGGTCAACCTTAACTGTATCTTGCACGAACCCCTGTACCAGAGGTCGCAAACGGTCAACCGAAACCGTGACCGACCGTAAACCGACCGCCCGCGCCGGATCCGGAACGGATTTGGTTGCCAAATTTTGGGGGTCGGGCGGTTACGGTCGGTTGATTCACCAGGAAAAAAAAACGGTCGGTTACATCTTTGGCATCGGGGAAGTACGTGACATCATGATTAGCATCGCAAATCTGACACGGTACTGTAGTAAGTTATTTATTTCGCAAATCAAAGGGAACGTGACAAAGCGTCGCAAATTTGACACGGTAGTACACTTTTTATTTCGAAAATCTTAGGGAACGCGACAAAGCGTCCCAAATCTGACACGGTAGTACACTATTCATTTCTCAAATCTTAGGGAACAAGACAAAGCGTCGCAAATTTGACACGGTAGTAACAATATTCATTTCACAAATCTTAGGCAACGCGACAAAGCGTCGCAAATTTGACACAGTAGTACACTATTCATTTCTCAAATCTTAGGGAACACGACAAAGCGTCGCAAATCTGACACGGTAGTAACACTATTCATTTCGCAAATCTTTGGGAACGCGACAAATTGTAATTATTGGCTTATTCCATCGTGCATTGATTGATTTTGTACTTTTTCGGTTACGGGCGAGCACGGTTAGTCGCGAAAAATCAAGATTCGGTTAATTTTTTTTTCGTAAACGACAGTCGGTTAACGGTTAACAATTTTGGAGCGTGACAAAACTCGGTCGAGCGTCGGTTACTCGGATTTTGAAAAAAAAAAAACGGTCGGTTTCGGGTAAGATTTTTTTTGACTTTTGCGACCTATGCCCTGTAATATTTGTACGTGATACATTGTCTTTTTAATATCGATAAATATCGCAGACGATATAACGTTTGCAGCGATAGAGGACAGAATCAGTAATTATTCAATTTTCAGTATCCTATACAATAAAATAGTGTTGGGTATCGAGGACCGTTTGCCAATATTCGATATATATCGAATTTTAGTTTCCCGATAATCGATGTATCGCTTCAATATATCGAATTTCAAATCATCGCGATATATCGCCACTATATCGCCGATATATTGCCGATATATCGTATCGTCAATATATCGAAGCTTAAAAAAAAATAAAAAAATCTCACAGGTTATCAAAGTCACGTGACTTCTGACAAAGTGACTGTAAATTCTTTGCCGGAAAGAAATACAGTTTTTTCCTGAAAGTAAGCAGAGTGAAGGAGATCTCTGAGGTACATTGACGAGGTACACTTGTGAAGTACACGTACGTCATACGCAAGTACGACTTTCCAGACGAAAAAGGTCGGTTTCCACATATTTGATGACATTTTAGATTTGATAGTCAGCTTACGTCGAACCACTCATATCAGAACACGTATGTAAAACCTATTTACAAACGATACGTGATGTACCCGAGGCCTCTGTAATGCATAAATTTTGTTGTCCGTACTATTACAGAGACCTCCTCGTGTAACCATACCCCAAATAAGTAATCATTAGAATTACAGAACTAATACTTTTTTGTCGGTTACATTTTGCGGCGTCTACCTTGAAGTCACGAAACAAAAATCACGGCGTACGTGGCATATTAGGCTGCTGCCCCATGTGGCTAAGTTCGGGTTTTTTTTTGTCGTTTTCCTTTATAACTTAGCGCCGTACTGCCTAAGTTGCGACCGTACGAAGAAATTGCAAATTTGTTGAGTACAATTTGCGTCATTCTTGAACTTAGGATGTACGAAAATTTGCCGTGTTGCTTTTCGACCCGCTGTCACGTCATTTTCAAACTTATCATAAAACACATCGGCAATGTGTTTTAAGCTAAACAAATCCGTCTACACCAATCTGAAAATATATTCCCACGTGTGAAAATATTTTAGAAGTTTTTGACGACGAAAAAAAGTACAGAGTTTGTTTGTTTTTGTCGGCTTGCATGTTGTACGGTTTTTTTTTTGCCGGGGTCTCGACGTTGCAGTGTCATTTCACGCAAAGTTGAAAAGTCTGCGAACTTGAAAAATTTGTGAAGTTTTGGCGGCCAGATGGGATAGGTTTACGCAAAGGCATTTTGCACAGCCACGGGTGCAAGGCTCTACGTCAACGATGTCACGCAAAGACATGCGACATACCAAATCCGCAAATCGTTTCAAAAATTACTAGTGTTGTGTATCGGTAAGGATTTGCCGATAACCGATATGGGCCTTTTTTCGGGTATTTGATAATCGATATATTGGTACGATATATCGACATCGGTCTTATCGCCGATAAGTAGCCGATAATATTGGGTACTTATCGGCGATAATGCCGATAACGATAATTATCGGCGATAACTGTACGGACCGTACAGATAAATGTACGGTCTATACACTCAACTGTACGTCTTATTCTACGGACGTGTACAAGCATAGAAAGTACCGTAGCCGCCATGAAATCTGTACGATTTTGATACGGATCCAATAAAAACGATGTACCTTTCACATCCGACGCCATGGCTTTGTCCCTTAATTCCTTAAGATCCACTGGGGACCTGCCACGTGTCAATATGTCGGCTTTTTTGGCAAAAGCTGCCAAAAGAGCCATTCCGGGATGCCGGCGCTCACGTTGGCCCGTCCGCTCGTGTTTTCTCATTCGAAGTCGTCCGTTCGATTCCAGCGGCGCGCAAAATGTTATATTGCGTCCGTTGTACTTTTGTGTCCGTCGTCCTTTTCCAGTTCCATGTTCACCAATTTTTTAGTAAATTTCTGTACGACGCCGTAAAAATTATGTTCAGTTAACCGGCCAGTGTTTATGTGCCGCGTTCGCCGTAATAAATTGCAGTTGAACCGTAACGGAACAGATTTCTATACGTGGCATGCCACGCTATATAAAATCAATAAAATAATACAGTATGCTATAAAGTACTACTGTATGCATACTATATATTTTTTAAGTTATCGCCGATATGGAATTTGTTGGTCCCAGACCGATATATCGGAACCTCTGACCGTTCGATAACCGATAACTATCTGTATCGGTGTTATCGCGATAAGTTTTTTACCGATACACAACACTAAAAATCACGATGTGTCTTACGACGCTTCAAAAAGTTTCAAAAAAATATGGTGCGTCATCACAAATTGTACACTGTGACAGCCGTCACGGGCGTTGTCGACGTATACAATTGTCACAAACTTAAGTAACAATTTTGAATGAACACATAGAGACACTTGAAATCCGGGTCCGCCGGATCCGCGCTAAAATACAAAGTAAGTACGCTAAGTTACAACTACATGGGGCCGCAGTCTTAGACAATTGGACTTTTTCGCTAAAATAACATATTATATAAAAAAACTAAAAATATTAAATTTAAAAAATACTATATATCGCGATATATATTGCGATAATTTTTGTTGGTCTCGGTACGATATATCGAGGATTCTTCTCGATCGATATTCAATATATCGAATAGATTATCGCGATATGAATTTACCCGATACCCAACACTACAATATACACTACACCGCCAATCGTTATTAGCGTTGTGTACGCTAATCCCGTCCCGCTTTTTTTTTTTTTTATTCTCAAATAGAATTATCCACACTATTTAAAAAAAACCCTGATTCCTAATTAGAATAGACGATTTCTTCGAAAATTTTCAAATTCCCAATTAGCGTAAACCACGCTAATTATTCGTATACGCTAAAAAAACTTACACGCTAATAACGATTGGCGGTGTAGTGTTGGGTATCGAGGACCTATTGCCGATATTCGATATTATCGAATTTTAGCTACCCGATAATCGATATATCGAGACCATGTACGGAGAAGTTAAATATCCAGATTTTTTTTTTTTTTTCCAGATTTTTTTTTTTTTTTTTCCAGATTTTTTTTTTTTTTTTTTCGGTTTTTTTTTTTTTTTTTTTTCGGTTTTTTTTTTTTTTTTTTCAAAAGCCCCCCCCCCCCCCCCCCCCCCCCGTGGCGGGCGCTCGGGGGGGGGGGGGGGGGGGGGGGGGGGGGGTGGGGTCCGTACCATTTTCCGGTTTTTTTTTTTTTTTTTTCAAAAGCCCACCCCCCCAATCCTAAAAAACCCTAAAAAACCCTAAAATATTTCGTATGGAAAAGGTACATTTATGTACGGTTTGACATCGACCGTACACCACACTATTTAGATATTATTGTAATTCGTCCTTTACGCTATTTTGTACGGTACCTTAATTAACGTCAAGGAAAAATTAAAATCATGTATCCTATTTGAGGAAAAAAATCAAAATTTTAAGAACCCAAATTAGTGTCGTTGACACTAATAACGATGCGCGGTGTATTTGCCTGACAATGTTTGGCGCGCTCCAACATTTTAAAATGTCTGGTCAAACATCTCCAGTCAGCTGGCTGGCCTCAGTTAACACGCCCGGTACTGTACTTGTAACGGACCGAGATTGTCGACGTCAGTAGTACCTGTTCTATGCTGCAAATTTGACTCCCTGCAAAGTTTGCATTTTGAACTCGATCGCCACAAAAGTCAGACTGCCTGCTTTTCAAAGCAAGGTGCCAATTGGCAGTCGCCATGTGGTCCAAGCACGTGTATACATGTCACTCGTATGCCATCTCGAACAAGTGAACTCTCCATTTATAACAGACCGTAAAACATTGCAGGATTTTCACTGGCGATGAGCCATGGGTTATTAATCCATGGATATGATGTCGTCATGAGAGAGGCTCTATCATTCGCGGATTCTTGGTTTTTAGCGCAGCTACTGTCAGTTAATTCATTCTTTTGTTTTTTTTGTCGTTATTTGACTGTCGATAGACCAACTATCTTCAGTTTTTTTTTGTTGTTGCAGCAGAGAAAGGAGTGTTCGCGCAGTTTGTTCGGAAGGGTTCCAGGTTAGTAGCTAAAGCAGAAGTAATTGCTTTCAAACGCCAAAGAATACTTTGTCATTCTTTGGTGTTTTTGCTTCGCTTATACTTCTGACATTTTTTAACATCCGAAGGCTGCTTATTTTATCTGGTCAGCTATCGTGTACAATTGTCTTGCGATGCTTTTCTGTTTCAAAAATCAGTGATATCCTGTAAATCGATTTTTTCCGCAACCTTCACAAACAATGACTTCAAAGATCGCGTCTTCAAGTGGAGAGGGTGATATTTGGCAATCGTCTTCCATCGGAGATGAGTCATACGATGATGCCGATAATCAGAGCTTGGTAGACTTGGACCAGGAGGAACTTGCCAGCACTTTAGTTGATCCTATGGGACAGCCATATTCAAATTCACATTTAAAATCTCGGGAAAATACATGGTCTGGCTCGGACAATGAAAAGGGAAGGAAGAGCTTAGGAGAGGTGTATGGGCGCCAAAATGTCATAGCGAGATTCCCTGAAGCCGAAAATGGGAAGGATATTAGGATACATGGAGGAAAAATGAATATGAATGCCCCTACTCACGCCGGCCTTTTGGATCCCAGACTTGTAGCAGGAACAGAAATCGAATATTCTTCTGCCCAGAGTGTATCGCCACAGCAGCCAGCAAGCGTGTCAGAAAATGATATAGAGAACGACCTTCTTTCGTTCAGTGGAATTGGTCAAAGGGATTTGGAGAAAGGAGATGGTCAGCGGTCAGGCTTCCGTCGAACCTTTGACTTGACAGACGTTGGAGGAGAAGATTTGTTGACGGGAGAATCCTTTGAGGACCAACCGTGTATCCACAGTGACATGACATCAAAGCCGGTGGCCGGAATGGCTGGTTTCCAAAAACAAAATGCAAGGACCTCTGGAGATTCAACTTCAATTTCATTTCCAAAGCCTGCAGGCGGAGAACAGAGTTTCAAGTTTAGGGGGGGCTATTTTAGTCAAGCTTTAGGTGAAGGTGGTAGTCAGAATTCAAGCCAACTGCAGTTTACAGAGCCTGAAAGTCGCACTGGCCTTCACCAGGAAGCCAGAGGTGTGTTCGATCTTGATGAGGAGGATGATGAATCTGACGGGGACAAAGATGAGGACGAGGATTTAGGTGCTGAAGCCGGAATGTTCAACCATCTACTTGTGGATCCTCCGACTTTGAATCCACAACAAAGGCGTACGGTTAGCCATGTTGGTGATGGTGCAGCTGCTCGAGTGAAGCTTTTGTGCAGTTATGGAGGCATGATTGTTCCTAAGCCTGGGGATGGTAAACTACGATATGTTGGTGGTGAAACTCGCATCATGGTGTTTTTTCGGAACATTACTTACAAGGACCTCATGGTGAAAATGAAGGAACACTATGGTCAAAATTTGACGTTGAAGTACCAGGTGTGCCATTTCCGTCCTTACGTACTCTCTGAAATATCTGGCTGGATGTCTTTATTATTATGGGTGAAGCTGAGCAAATAATCTGCTGTTGATGGTTTTTGATAGATTGTCTTTCCTTCTATTTTCGTCAATTCTCTCGCAGGCATGAGTGGCCAGACAATTCTTGTTTTTTTTTTATTGCTGAAAATGCATCAACCTGTTTCACAGGACCTATGGTTTTTCATTTTGTTAACATAGTCTGTATTTAAGCAAGCCAAACTTTTTCAAGAGTTTACTGCACTGGTTGGAATTTTCTGCTCATGCATTCTTGTCGTATGCTGGAGGTGGCAAGCAAAGGTTGTGAACAGTTGTAGCAACGTAAGAAATTTGGAAAAATGTTGTCAACTCGCCCTAGGTCCTTGTTTTGCTTTTGAGGTTGCTTCCGGATGATGCAGAAAGAATAAACTTTTTAAATGTTTCAGTTTTCAGCTCAAACGAGGCCCAATCTGCACTCAGTCAGGTAACAACAACTGCTTGTTGTCTGTCAGGTGTTTTAACAATTTTTTTTTCATTTGTGCAGCTGCCAAACGAGGATCTTGATGCTTTAGTAACAGTATCTTCTGATGAAGACTTGGTCAATATGATGGAGGAGTATGACCACTTACAAGCCAGATCAAGTACGGGGACACAAGCCCGGCTTCGGGTGTTCCTCTATGCTGTTGAGGATCCAAAAGCCCAATTTATGGCTGTGACGTCAGGAAACACTTCCACAGAGTATACAAGGTACTTTGATGCTGTCAATTCCCGATCTGGTACTAGCCAGTCAAATTTGCAAGCATTGGTTGAAGGTGCTCTATTTGAAACAAAGGGATATACAGAGGACCTTCAGCAAGGATGGGCTAGTGGTGCCAGTGGGCTCCAAACAATTCGGGCTCCACCGTTGATGCAGACACATCAGAGTGGTCCTCTTCATGAGCTGGTATCTGTTGCATCACAGCCTGCTCCCCAGCTGGATAAGCTTTTGCCTCCACCCTTGTCAATGAAGCAGTCTCGGTCTGCCGCACAGTTGTTGGAGCTTCCTGCTTCTCGTAATCGCTCTGCTGCACCGTCCGGACAAGCGTCTCCACGGATTCAAGCTCCTGGACAAGTATCAATATTTTTGGCAGGGAAGGAAACAGGACACGGTGGACCTCAATTAAACCCCTTTCAGCTTCCAGATTCTTCCATGCTGTTGCCTCCAGTTCATGTGGGAGGCAGCAGTCAGCCGGGTGGTTCTCATTTGACTTCTGTACAGCAAAAGTTATTGCCACCTGTAAACCGGCTTGTAACAACAGGTCGGTACTCCGGACCACCATCAGGACATTCATCACTTCCACAGTCTGGTTCATCCTCACCAGCTCCTGGCCAACGGTCACCACCACATGGACGCAGGGATGACCTAGATCTGATGATGTTGTCAGAGTTACAGGAACTCTCTTTACCGAACTCAGCAATCGATCCTCAGTCTCCCGTAGAAGGAGGCTTATCAACCATGGTTTTTGATGATGTGCCTGCGGGTATTGCACCCCCCTCTCCAAGGCGTCAGAAAGATCTAGATGAAGCGAGAGCTGTGGCTCATCAGATGTTGGCGCGGCAAGATGCTCCCCCACCAACTAGCGCTGGAATGCGTCATGTTAAGGTTCCCAGTCAACAAGATCTTAGTTTGAAGTTTGATCCCCAGTTGGACCATAGGCGCCCAGAACTTGCTCGCCTCAATTTGGGTGTGCCGGAAACTTCAAGGCCAATGCTTACAGATCCACCTTCTCCACGTGTCCACAGCGAATCACCTCATGCACCTGGGCCATTATGGTCCCAGTTAACTGAACAATTGAAATATGAACATGCCAACTCTACATCCTCCGTCTTTGATGTGATGACAGGTACCCCAATGTTATCAGATGTAAATGCGGGGGCAGCGACGATGTTAGGGTCTGTTCCTCTAAGGCTTGGTGATCATTCTACTTCAGGACCGGCGAATCCTTCTTTTGTGGGGCATGCTGCAGGTCATGGAGCAGTAGCTAGAAGTGTCTTTCCTGAACATTCTCGGGTAACTGGAGGTTCACCTCGTGTCATGGCAGGCAGTAGAATTAGTGGGCTTGAGAGTCACCCTGGGAGCAGCATGCCTGCTTGGCATGGAGAGTTTGAATCAGTGGAAGCGACAGGGTTATCGCGGCAGAGACCACTCCAGACTCGTCAAATTGATTTCCAACAGCACCATACGGACTCAGGGATTTACGAGCAGCATGGACATCCGCTTGAAGGACCTCCAATTACTGGGTCAACTAGGTTCCCTAATTACGGGGAGGAGGGTCATTCAACATCACCACAGGAGCCTGTTCCTAGAGGTGGCTTGGCGCAGCAAAACCAGCAGTATTTGCGACGAATCTCCACAGATGAAGCTTTTCGTCCCTTGACTGAGCCCACATGGGTTGTTAATGATGGGAGTCTCCTTCATGGTGATCAGCGACTAAGTAGAGATGAATTGTTAGCCTCAGTAAAGGATGGAGGGGATGGTGATGGTCATAAATTCTCTGCTGATACACGTGGTTACTATCATAACCGAAGGCCGTCAAATAGCATGCTCAACTACCAAGATAACAACCTTCATCCACAACGGAGTGGAATTCCACCTCCTTCCTCACCGCGTACCAACCCATTTCAGACGGACAATTTGCGTTGGCCGGCTGGTGGAGCTCAAGCATCACCTGATGCCATGGCAAATTCAAACCAATCACGGCCAAGTATGTCTGATGTGCCGCTTGGTCTACCATGGCACCATCAGGCTGATTTTACCGGCCCAGATGGTCAGAAACTGCAATATCCGCAGGGGTTGATGGCTTCGGAAGCCCAATTTGCTGCTGTAGAAGAGGGGATTCATCGGTCGCAGAATGGCAGTCCTTTACAAGCAGATGTAAGGGGAAGTAGATTTGTAGATCGGGGAGGTGTGGGTGGAAAAGGTAAATACTGTCCCACAGACGTTCTTCGGGAACAGTGCATGGGAGACATTCAGCTCCAACCGTTACCAAGTCTCCAGTATCAGCCCCAAAAGCTAAAGCCCTTCGATAATGGAGCTGATAAAGAGCAACTTCCACAACGGGTTTATGGTCAAGAAACAATGGGCCTTCCAGACAACGAGAAATTCGGGGTTACAGAATGGGGGTCCTCTGTGGAGCAAAATGCTGGCTTTACTCGTCCTCTGAATGGATCTAAGCAACAGCAGCTTGGTCGCCTACCTGGGCAGGCATATGAAGGTGCAAAGCAAGAACTGTTAAATCAAGGGCAACTAGAAGATATGTCTTTCGGGCCTATACGGGACGTTGAGGTTTTACCACAGGCATCGCAGTGGAATGGAGCCTGGCCGAGGGCAGAAGCTTCTGGAGTTTGGGGTACTCGGTTTTTGGAACAGCTTGGTTCTGGACGCCTAGGATCATCTTCTACTGGGCAAGGCCGGAATGTGGAGAATCTCTCTTGGAATGATCCAATTCGTCCATCTTCACAGGCAAACTTGGAAATGCCGAAGGGTTTGCCTGATATCAATGTTAGACTTGGGGAAGACCCACTCCGCCAGAACATGATGAAAGGGAAGACTGCTGGCCAGATTTTAAGGGGGCAGAGGGTAGTGGATGAGCCGAAATTCCCAGATAATTTAGACTCTTTAATGAATGTTGGAGATCTTGTTGGGAATGTTATACCACCAAATAGTAATCCTTGGAATGATGGTAGGCCTCAGAGAAATGGTCCTATTGACGACTATGGGATGTCTCAGGGTTTTGAAGGTTCTAGCAATAAATGGGAGGGGCCAACATCTGGTACTGTCGTTTCAAAAGTAGCGAAGAACCAGGGACAGTTGCTGACAAGGGCAGATCGAGGGCAAGGTCTACCAGCAGCCGACTCCAGAGGTGGTATGCCTTTCTTGGGGATGAGTTCGGAAGTCCCTGAGGGGCACGAGCTTCCAGAATTTAGGAAGGGTCCTGGAGACAATGGCAAGTCTGGATGGAATGCTTTGGGTCTTGGAGGAGGGGAAGTGGTGGCTGCACCCGAGGAGCCGTTACGATCCATGAGAGAGTCAGATGGGCGGAAATGGATCTGGTCTGGCCTGAGCAGCCATTCTACTGAGGATTCTTCTGCCATTGAAGATATTTCAAGGTCTCATCACTATTTGGAAAAAAATAAGCCTTATAACTTTCCAGACAAAGTGGCAGAGGATCCTTTGGTTGCATTTTCTGACGAGGATGCTATTTTTTTTGATGGGTCTGTTGTTGATATTCATCCAGTACCAAGTAAGAGTGTGGGTGGCCAAAGTGGTGGTAGACGGATGAGCCAAGCTGGACCTAATGATAACCACAAGAAAGTGAGTCAAGATTGGTTGCTTTTGAATGATAACAGGGCCATGCAACCACCACTTGTCAAACCTGAGCCTCATGATGACATAGTTGCAATGCGTCCGGGAGAAGTTACAAGCATGACAGATCATGGGGCCATTGATTGGTCTCTAGAACCAAAGAACGAACTGTTTTCCATGGGTTTTCCAATCACTGATAATTTGCCTTATCAAACTGTCGATAGGCTCCAGCTTGGTCCACATTTTGGTCAGAATCAAGAGGGAGTTAGAGCTCCTATTGAGCCCATAGCCGCCCAACCTGATCACAATTTGAGTTCGCCGCAGCTGGAGGCACTGGCTTTAGGTTTGACAGCGAGAGTGGAGCTGGGCAAAGACCCAGTTGTCGATCACAGTTTGGCTTTGAACAAGGTAGGAAAGGGAAGCTCATTTGTGGGTGGTTACAGGCCAGAACTTACAGGTGTTATGCGTGTAACAAGTGACATCACGGGTACTGAAAATGTTGAAGCTGATGACTGTCATGGAGGCATGTTAAGCGAGGTTTCTGGCGTTGAGAATGTATCGGAGTCGCAGGTTCAAGCTGCACGGACGGGAGTAGACAAGAGAGGAAGTCTGTATGAAGGATGGGACTTGGAAGGAAAGACTAGGATGGCAGAGTCAAGTTTGGAACCAGTTCATCTGGTACAAAAGCATTTGGGGAACGACTTACAAGGGGGGGTTTTGTTAGCTGAAGAAGATGGTGCTGCGGAGAAATCCAGTCAAATAGGTGGGCTAAAGTTGCAGCTTACCAAGGGCAACAGTCAGGAAGACATTGCTCCTTCCACTATTCCAGAAGTAGTGGAGAGAGTAGTAAATGATACACTGACCAATGGTGCAACAAATCTGGAAACTTCTGAAGCTGACTCTGGGGCACCGCAATCTGATGTGATGTCCCTTGGTACATCTTTGTTAGAGAGACCAGGAACTCAGAGGATATCAATTTCTGGCTATCAAAAAAGGAGGGAACGCCATGTCGCGGAGGATGTTGCTGCGGCCGTTTTGGGCGGCAGTCCACTTGGAAAAAGCCCTTTAAGAAATGAGATGGAAAATTCAATGAGTAAGAGTGGGCATGTCAATTCAAAGGTGTCCAGCTCTGCCCACAATGAGCCTGGAAGTAAGCACCTTGTTAGTGCCCATGCCGTTGCGGCGACTGTTCCAGTTGACGATGTTTCTAGGACTAAGGACCAACAGGACATGATTGGGGAGTTGGAGATTGATTTACTGGAATTGGCACAAGATCAGGAGGAGACAAGGAACAAAGAAGTAAGAGCGTTTTTCAAATGACTTGCACTACCTTTAAGCGGACTTCTCTTTGTCGTCAGCTGGTTCAGTATTTTTTTTCCTGCATTATCTTTGATGGGTGCTATTGGTTGTATTTCTGTACATTCTAAAAAATTAATCATTGATGGCGGTTGTTGCAACAGCCAGTACGGATAAGTTCTTTGATTATTTGGCCCTACAATTTCTAGTCTTGACCACCGAGGAATATTGGATGCTAGTGCAGTTCTTACCCTGATTCTTCTTGAGAACTTTGTTCCAGATGTCTAACTGTTTCTTTGCTATGGTGTATTTACAACAGAACGAACTCGTGGAGGAGGCTGTGGAAGCTGCTGATAACTTGATCTCTCCGTTGGCGGAGAAGCGTTCAAGTGGCGAAGACTCATTGCAGGTAGATATCTTGTTTGATAACAGGTTTTACATCAGCAGGCATGAAATTTATACCTTAGGCTCGCTTCTAGTTGGTGCTTTCCAGATTCAAAATGCTTAATGGTTGTATCATCTGATCATTATTTAGTCATGGTCCTTCCTGACTCAGCCTGTTTTTGAATTTATGACCTCCTTTACAGATGGGAAACTTTTTGAGTTCCGGTCCCATGTTCGGATTACTGTTGATAGCAAAACTGTATCACGTTGTTGTAAGAAATCTGAATTCGTTGATAATATGGACTAAAACTATTGGGGCTCCAACACGTTCATATACGCATATACGCGGGGTCCACATAGTTTATGTATTGGGTCCATAAAGCAGTACCCACATTTAGTGTGGTCTCCAGACTCTTTGCCGTGAGAGGTGTAGTTTTGGGATCCTAAAGCCATAGGCCATCCTATCTCTTTCCAAGGTGCACTAAAAGAGTAATATGGTTTATTCAAGGGTTGTTTATTTTCTAGCTCGTTAACTCTCTTTTATAGTAATTGTGCCCCTTCCAACGACTAACAACATCTAGTCTGTTCCCAATTGTTCAGTAGTCTATTGATCATGATTCCTTTTATGTCTCATAGTTGGCTCGATACTGTTCTTAGTGTGTCTTTAGTGATTAATTTTGTTCTTTCTAGATTATCTAAGGCTTCTGTGACTCTTGTAATATAAAACGAGAAAGCTGCACTGGGTGATTGGAGGGGAGAGCTCTAGCAAGTGATGACATTGAATCTTTTGTTGATTGTGCTGTCCAGAGAATTCCAAATGCGGATTTGGAGGAACTTAGAGAACTTGGCTCTGGAACTTATGGAACAGTATTCTACGGCAAATGGCGTGGAACAGATGTGGCAATAAAGAGAATCAAAGCAACTGTATTCGAGGGTCATCCAGAGCAAGATCGATTGGTGAGTTGTTATTGTGTACTTTCTATGCTGAAGATATTGTGGATTCTGATGAGTTGTAAGAGTAGAATGGACAATTCCTCCAGATGATTGTCTTCACTTGTCCATTTGTCTGTCCAGGTAAGTTTATGTGCTCGTGGGGAGGACCATTAGATATTGTATAGAAAAGCCACTTTCTGACCAGCTTACTCGCAATTGTCATATCTGCAATTGTCATGTCTGCATGGTGATTTATCTTAGACTATGATTACATCGAGGAGTGGATTATGTTGTGCTCATTCGGGATGGGTTTTGAACAGATCAACGATTTTTGGCGAGAGGCTTGTATATTAGGTGCTCTCCACCATCCAAATGTTGTGGCTTTTTATGGGGTCGTGAATGATGGACCTGGGGAAAGCCTCGCGACTGTGACAGAATACATGGTTAACGGCTCTCTGAAACAAGTCCTGTCAAAAAAAGACAGGTAAACTGCCATCACCCAGAATTGTGGCTTTATGGATAGAAATTTCTGCTGTAACATGCTCCTGTACACCTGCCCACAAATTTTTTTTTTTCACGCTATACAAACTTCAAAAATTATCATTTTTTTTTTCGTACAATTTTTTTCTTTTGTCGAAGTACCAATGCGAATTGCGAGAAGATACGAGGGAGCGGAAAACTGATGCTTGAATCGAAACTGGAAACTGGAAACCAAAAACATAGAAATCCCTGTTGTATGTCAACTTCGTGAGGAATTAATACGATCGCGTGAATTAAGCTGTCTCTCATACGTTTTATAAGCTGTCTCTTGCCAATAGATGGACAGTCATGTTCCATGTTTTGCCAATTTAGATTTGGGCTTGTACAAACAACATTTTTATGACGAGTGCAGTGATGCCTTTTTTAACACTTTTACTGGATGGTTACTATGTACGAAGCTTTGCATGTACGCAAAATTGTACAAACTAATATAATTGTACATACATGCTATGTACAGTGAGATCATTAGTTTTGTACTGTGGTGCTTTCCATCCATGCTGTAAGAAGAGTACATTGCCATATCTGACATTTCTCGCATAGTCTCGGTGTGGTTTAAGTTTTACGCTTTTTTGTTAATGTCATTTCTATTGGTGAAGCATAATTGAGATTTCCATGTGGGTCAGCTGGATGTTATATTGCCACCTTTTGTATGTTGGTCACCTTTTGCATTAGGTCTTGTTGAACCTAGCTTTGTACTTGTGAAACAATCTTTCCTCTAATACGCCAACCTTACAGTATCCTCCACTTCTTTCTTCTCTCACGTTCTTCTCTGAGTGTGCTACACGCATGAATATAACAGCTGCCATGAAGGGTGGAGAAAAGATACGCTTCCCTTTGTTGATATAATTTTGTACCGTAGTCACTGCATGTGTTGAATGCTCATTCCATTTATGCATGCTTGTGCAAAACTGATCCCGTGTTCATATTGTGTAGTTTGGAAGGGTCAGCCTGTATTCATGGATTTGAAAATTATGTAATGGAGCCTTAAACATTGCAATTGCTCACTAAATAAACAAAAGTTTTGCCAACAAAAGTTTGTTTACCGCAAATTCTTATTTTAAAGCTTTGTACTTTTTTATGTTCAGGTCGATTGATCGGCGAAAGAGGATTCTTATTGCTATGGATGCTGCTTTCGGTATGGAGTACTTGCATAGCAAGAATATTGTACATTTTGACCTCAAATGTGACAATCTCCTGGTAAACCTGAGGGATCCACAAAGACCAATTTGCAAGGTGCCTACTTACCCCCCAGACTGCTTGGACTTGAAATGTAATGATTTGAATGGCAAACAAATAGCTCCATGGTAACATCACCTTGCCTTTTATGGATTTTCGTCCATTCTGTTTCAATATTGGTAAATTAGCAAATTGACTCAGTCAAAACGTATGTTGACTACCAGGCCCTAATTTGTTATCAGGGCCGAACTGGTTGTTGAAAATGAGAACATCTTTGATTGTCTTGCACGTGATACACTAGAGCGCTTATAACTTATGAATACTGAAAAAAGTGGTATGCAGTGATGCAATCTTACAATGTTATCTTACTTTGTTTCCACTTTTAAAGCCAAAAAGCACATATCTTCTGCTTCTTCCAGCATCATCTGATATGGATCATTGTATCCACATTAGCACTTTATCCCAACATGGTTGTTCAGTTTGATCAATGTCCACTATAAGATGTTATGGATTCTTTTAGGATACCCCCACAATGCAGCTATTATTTGTTGTCAGTAGGCCTTAGTTTTTCGTGGTTAATATTTCACTGAACGCTTTTTTTTGGGACAAATTTTTTTTTTCTCTTCTGGAGACTTAGTTTTCTGTTGAATGAACAATTGATATAATTTTTTTTCAAGTGCAGGTGGGGGATTTAGGGCTTTCAAAATTGAAGCACAAAACTATGGTTTCAGGAGGTGTGAGGGGAACTTTACCATGGATGGCGCCTGAGCTTTTGGATGGTCGCAGTGCCCTTGTAACTGAAAAGGTTTGCAAGCCTTGCCATTATATAGAAGTTATTTGCTTCTTGCTCGCAGTTGGTTCCAGGAAGTCTTTTAGGAAGTGATGTATGTCTCCTACTTTTTGTGGTTTATTGCTGTTTCCTGTCGTTCTCTGGGATCCTTGTCGAATCTATCAGTATGCAACTTAAAGTGCACCTATTTTAACCCGGACTTGAATCCGTAAAAAATCTTCTTGCAGGTGGATGTGTTCTCGTTTGGCATTTGTATGTGGGAGCTATTGACAGCTGAGGAGCCGTATGCACATATGCATTATGGTGCAATTATTGGTAAGGAGAGTTTTCAGATGCTTAGTCAGTTGCGTCTATTAGTCAAGTGAATAAGTACAAAGTTTTTTTCACCATAGCATTGCTGGACTGCTTGTTCCTTTTTTGTTAGTGCTCCGTAGTTGACACGGCCCTTACTCATACGTGGACAATGCGTGAAAGTTGTGGACGCCAAATTTTTAGCAGCAAGAATGTTTGATAGGGTTAGCACATCTTGTTCCTTGCAGCTTGATTGTAAGGCTTATTGTTTCTGTAACATTTGCACTATTTGTAGAGAGTCTTGATGAAACTTTCCCTGTCTGGATAAGTCTCTCTGGCTCGCAAAACAGTGAAGTGACTATTAGGGTTCCTTAAAGCTGGCGTGTCATTGTGAGGCATATAGCTTGAACATCCTGAAAGTGCTAAGTTGTTGAATAAAAGAAGTCAGGAAGGGTAACTTCATGAAAGACCAGCAAAGAACTTCCAAATCCAATTCCTGTTATCCCTAATAACGCTGGTTCATGGAACCAATCTTTGTTCTTTTAGGTGGGATTTTGAACAATACCCTTCGACCTCCCATACCCTCATGGTGTGACCCTGCCTGGAAGGCTCTGATGGAACGTTGCTGGTCTGGAGACCCGAGTCAACGACCGACCTTTCAGGAGGTGGCCAATGAGCTGCGAATGATGACTCAACCCACAAAGTAGGCAAAATAGGGTGTAACTATTATATTTAGCACGGGAGGGTGAGCGGTTGGAATATGTTTTGGAGTGCAAGAAGGACTCTATCTGGACGGCCTGTCCTTAGAGAAATGCAATAAGTACTTATCCTGTAACAAACTGAATGGAACATGCATTACACGGGAGGGGAATGGAGGACTGGTATTATGGTGAGGGGAGAGTTTAGAACCCATGATTAGGTCCTCCATTTTGTGAGACGGGAGGTGTAAGGTAGAGATAGCTTGGCAAGTCTGGCACGAGATCGCCATACTCTTGTTCCTTCGACCACTCTCAAAAACCGGACGGTTGATTACTCGAACGCAGGACTTGGGCCTAGTGAGTTCATGAACCATCTTGCTCCCACAATCCGCTTCTTTTTTTCCTTATTTGTTCTACCTGTCGGGAAATTTGAAGGATGGAAAAATGTGAACATTTACTCTTGTACTCACAGTGATGCTGTTTGCTATATAACAAACAACTTCAAGTCCAAAACCCGTGATGGAAAAACCTTCTGGCTAGAAAAGGGCAAAAGAAAAGCATTTAAAGAGTACAAGAGGCGAAAGAAAAATGGGGCAAGTCTAGAAGATTGAACAAATTTGAAAATGCCAATTTAAACAAGGATGGTAACATGTATGGTAACAAGGATTATACTGTTTTGAACGTCTGATTTATCACATGAATAAACTTATTGAGGGATGAGATTTTGCAGGACAGCAAGGGAGCCATTGGTCCGGCGATTAAGCTGGATATAGGTGCATGGATATGGATCTATTCACGGTAGTAGAGTGTACATTAAGCGGTATGTTTATATTTGACATTGTATATTACAAGGTATATGCTGTTTTTTATTTTAGTTTCTTGCAGATAATGAAGGAATCTCCAAACCATGTATAGTTTTGAATCATGTACTGTTGCAGTTGATAATCAGTCCTTTAACCGAAGCTCGGCAATGGCAATCACTACGCTAAGAGGAAACTGGGTAGTTTCACACACATATTATTCAGTCGATAATCTCAAGTGTAACTTCGTTAGCAGGATTGCCTGTGCTAATGAAACATCAGGACCCTTTCTGTAAATGTAGTGTGTTCTCATATTGTTAATCTTAGCACGTTTCATCTGATGGAGGTGGAATGCAAATTTTGAAGCCATTTCCTCGTCTATTAGTGAAACGACAGGCAATTGTGGCTCAGATGGCACCTGGCCTACCTATGACTTGTATGTTGTGTCATCTAACCGTAAGAAGATTGTTTATTGTCTTATCAAGATGTTTGAGCTTGTATGTTTATATTTACATAACTGTGAGCTTTTGGAAAATAACTGCTCATAAAAGTGCAGTCTATGCTATTACAGTGGAAATCTTTATTAGTGTTTCTAACACTATATTGGTGCCCCTAAATTGGGGGCTTTGAACCTAAAATACTACTAATAACACGTATTGTTTTTAATCCTAATACTTATTCTTCAAACTGTTGAAAATTAGCCATGTCATATGGAACTGAATTAGAATTAATAACACTAATATAAACCTCACTCAAGTAATTTCTGAGCCCTAATAGCAATTCACGGAGTACCATCAAGAATGTTGACAAGTGACTTCACTAAAAATGGGAACGGATGGAAACGGGTCTGAAGCAAAATAAAATGGACCAAGAAACTAAAAGAGAAGCACAATAAAAAATAAGTCGAATGAATGCAAAACAGAAAAGAAAAAGGAATGGAGAAGTAAGTAGAGACTGGAAAAATTGAAGAGATATTCAACAGAGTTAGTTAGTCTTTCATTTTCATGCACATAAATATCGGTTACGGAAACATCTTCTATAGACCAACCAATTTTTTTTAGTGTAATTGAATGCATTGAAATCCGATCATCATTTGTGGAACTTTCTTTTTCTTTTGTTTTTTTATCAGCCAACAATACACCCTTCGGTGTGGAGTAGTACACTTTTCGTCAATATTAAATTTGGTACACGTTCTTCTAGTCTAAAACCAGGAAGTAATGTTCCTAACGCTGCATTGCCAATCATACGAATGTTAATGTAACAAAGATTATTGCAGCTTTTTCAAATCAAAAAGGGACTGGAGCCTATCATGTCTCCCTACACTAAATTTTTGTAAACATTGAAAACCCATTGAATTCTGCATAAACACCAATAACACCTTAACACACACCTATTTGGCAGTGTACTAAGAGCGGCCCTAGGCGTTGATCTCATGCAATTGTAAATTGTTGTGATTCTCACTCTTTGTCGTTTAACTATTGCGCAAACTTCATTAGGATCAGTATTTTTTTTTTTCGTTATGATTACGATAGATAGCATTGCGAATTAAACTGAAGTTGTCAATTTTCGACTTCCAGTATTGACGGGAGGTTCTGACCTTCATCAAAACGGCAGTTCCTGAGCTTGTATGAGCGACATGGCTACTCACGTTAGAAAGTTATCAAGCCCTAATTTGTTAGAGTTTCGAAAAGCAGAAAATTGCATATGATTCAATTTTTGGTAACCTATGAGTTATTCCCACCAAAGAAAAATAGAATCGCCACAAATTTGAGCTATGAAGCTAAAAGCACGAAGAAACCCTAAAACACTAACAAACCTAAAAAGAGCTAAATCCCTAAGAAGCCTCCTACATCCCCTAAAAATCCAAAAATGCCCATAAATCCTTTAAAAACAATGAAAAAAAGACACCAAAGATAAAATTAGTGACTTGAACCGGGATGACATGTAGGACGCTGTTTTCACTTTGTAAGTGTTGAAAATATTATTAAACATTGAATAATGGAAACTGACATATCTTGATACAGAAACTCTCTAAAATCGGTTCCTACTGATGTGTTAAGTATTGTATATGAGAAAAATTGAGAGGAAATCAGTTCAAAATGTGACAGCAACAGTACAGTAGTGGATGATGAAGAGGACATAGACGATATGGTTTCTATGAACAAATCATATTGTCACTTTCGATTTACATTGGCTTGTAATTGTGCATCATGTAAACAAGACATAAGTTGACTTTATTAAAAAGCGCGATGGTAAACCATCTGATTATATAAATGATTTATTCTGTGTCATTTTAGGTCAGGCGCCGCATATTCAATTTTGGCAGGAGAATTCTCTATTGTAGGACAGGAGAACAATCGAAGTAGAAGGTTGAGACAGGTTGGGCTATTTCCAATCTCAAAGCCTAAAAAGGACCAATCATGGAGCAATACGCCATCGAAGCTAGAAATAAGGAGCTCGTGCTTTTCGTGACATGAGCAACAAACCGTCCGTACACCGAGAAAACTCACAGAAATAGCTACTCTGGACCGCACTAATGTTTTTCTGGTCCTGAGAATAGTATGATCCTGATAAAAAAGCCTGTCATATGGTGTACTGTTTACCGTTCGGAAAAAAATAATTTGACTAGTTACGGTACAGTAGCGTGGTCCAGCTAAGGTTCATTGTTAGTGGACAAGGAAATCTCCTGGATGATCGGATCCACAACACGCCGAAAGCACCCTGAGCTGCCACGTATAATTTCGTACAGTCGGTTCTACTTTCCTGCCACGCGTTTTCTCACTAGATCTCCAGCCAGTTATAGCTTTCCACTTAGCACCTTTAATTCAGAGCTATTAACACGTGGTACCTTCGAACGATCTTGTTAGCTCCTCCATCTGCCATGTGTCTGTATGTCCATGGCTGTAGCGCCGTCGCGCTTTCCGTTCGAAAAATATAAACAGAAGAAATGTGTTGCAAATTCTCACGGCAATTATCATTCCCTGAACTTCTGCTTTCGTTTATTCCTTCCAAAATTATGGCTGCCATTGGTACTACGCAATTGGTCCGGGCGACCTCCCAGGCTATATCCACGAGAGACAATCTAGTGCAGAATAATTATGGGGGAAATGTATCTTCCTCTGACTTTAAAGGGAAGGCTCTTTTGAGAAAGACTTCTTCTGGTCAGTTCCAAGCTCAGAAAGTGGGAGGAAGTTCTGCATTTGGCGGATGGAGAGTGACGGCAAGTGCAGAAGCAGCTGCGCCCGAGAAGTCTGTTCAGAAGAAACCAGATGAGCCAGCTGAAAAGAAAATAGCTTCAAGAGGAGGGAACATAAAGATCGATCCTAAGGATGTCATAATGCTGCAGGTACACTGCCATAGTTGAAAATGGAAAAGTTTGGTTAGGGCCTTCAGTTTTTCTTATACTTAATTACAATCCTGGATTTTTAATTAAATCATAATGTGTAATGTCATATGGAGCCACCGTAGTTGTTCATATATTATTCCTTCGTTTGTAGGAGTACTCATTTATGTTGGCAGGGTTGAATCAGCATTGTCGATTAAAGATCTGATTATTTTAGCTTAGAGTTGGAATAGGATTCACAGTTAAAAATAATGATGGGATAATGAATCTAAAAGGCAAGCACGAAAGAACATTCAGAAAGGGCTCATGATTTGAACAAAGTTTCTAGTTACCTATATCCTGTATGTAAATTATGATGTATTGTGTTACTAAGTGGTCTCACTGTTTGCTGCCATGGCAGGGTTTCAACTGGGAATCTTGCAATAATAAAAAGGGTTGGTATAATGTACTTGCAAAGCTCACTGAGCAAATCGCGTCAGCAGGATTTACTGATGTGTGGATGCCTCCTCCAAGCCATTCCGTAGCGCCACAAGGTACGGGTCTTGTCATAGGCACTGGTTTTGTCAAACAGTTAGAAGTGTTCACTCATTTGAAATAAATCTGTGAAGTTTGGTTGACGAAATACTTTCTGCTTTCAGTAAGTAATTCCCCAGAACCAGATGGTGGAAAAAAAAAACGTGCATGCAAGGTAGGAAAGGTGCCGTTAATCTTGGTGTGCGAACAGCTTTCATATATTCAGTAACAATGGTAATCGCAGTTAGTTTGTTAGCCTGAAGCTCGTCAACTTCAATTCATTGAGCACGTCTTTTGCACGATTGACCTGGCATCTAAGGATTTTTTAGAACGTTTTCCTCGTTAAGCTCGTGTAACGCCGTTTTTATTCGTGCAGAGCGAGAAAAGTATCTTTCTTGTTTTTCCCTATACCCTGTGCTCTTGGGAGTTGTAATCGATCAGGATAGCTCATTTTTTTATATTTTTCTGTGCAGGATACATGCCTAATCAACTATATAACCTAAATTCGTCAAAGTATGGAAACGAGGAGCAGTTGAAGTCAGTGATTGACAAATTGCACGAAGCCGGTGTTCGCTGCATTGGAGATATTGTCATCAACCACAGGTGTGGAGATAAGCAAGACGATCATGGCGTGTGGAACATATTTGAAGGAGGCACTCCAGATGAGCGTTTGGATTGGGGCCCATGGGCGATTGCAGGAGGCGACCTTGAGTACAGAGGAAGAGGTCAACAGGATACAGGAGAGGATTATGGCGCTGCTCCAGACATTGACCACACAAATGAACGTGTACAGAATGAGCTAGCAAGCTGGATGAACTGGCTAAAAACAGATATTGGTTTTGATGGTTGGCGATATGACTTTGTGAAGGGATTTGGAGGATACTTTGTAGGACTTTACAATGAGCGGACAGAGCCCTTGTTTTCTGTAGGTGAATATTGGACATCTCTTAACTATGGTGGAGATGGCGTTGATTACAATCAAGATGGTCACAGACAGCTGCTTGTGGATTGGGTAAATGCCACACAGGGGAAATCAACAGCTTTTGATTTTACAACCAAAGGTGTTTTGCAAGAGGCTGTGAACGGACAGTTATGGCGACTCCGAGACACTAACAGCAAACCTCCAGGTAGGTGGAATTGCTAGAACAAGAATAATTAGAAAAAGGTACTAAGAATTTGGAAGTAAAACCTCCAAAAATGTTGTTAAATGGTCTCCAAGTAATGGCATTGCATTCTAGGAGAATTGTTTGTCCATCAGTTGAAAATGCTTGTAACTAAATGTTGGCTATGATTTCCAAAACTCACCAGAAATGAGCGTTACTGAGAATGTCAATGGGGAGATATTTGCAGGTATGATTGGATATTGGCCCGAGAAGGCTGTGACTTTCATCGACAATCACGATACAGGGTCGACACAGGGACATTGGCCCTTCCCAAATGACAAAGTGATGCAAGGCTATGCGTACATACTCACACATCCTGGTGTACCTTGTGTGGTGAGTATACCAACATTTGCAACAGAGTCATCTTTATGATTTTATGTGATTTTGTTTCAAGTATTAAGCCATTGTAGAAAAAATGAGTTTTTGTATGGTTTAAATGGTCTGGAGGTTTTCTATAATTAAATTTCTTTCGGATTTCAAAAGCTGTTGCGGATGAATCACAAATTTAAAATGTAATTCAGTTATATCATTGGCAAGTTCACGAGATCTTATAAAACAATTCTTTGTCTGCTGTTGCAGTTTTACGATCACTTCTTCGATTGGGGTTATAAAGATGAAATCCAAGCTCTCATTCAGGTCCGCAAACGGAATGGTATCAACGCGTGTGCGAAGTGTTTCATTAACGCGGCCGAAAATGATCTTTACGTTGCCACTATAAATGATAAGGTCATAGTGAAAATTGGCCCTCGACATGATATGGGAGACTTGACACCTTCGGAAAGTGAATATTCTGTCGCTGCCTTTGGCCACAATTACTGTGTCTGGGAGAAGAGGAATGAAAATTAGGTTTTATCTTACATGTTTTTGTAACCTCAGCCATGGGGAAGATGCTATATCGAAGCGAGCCTATGTTTTGCATTTCTTTTTCTCTTCATTTCCTGTAGTTCAGACTATGAGGCAACCCGGAATTGGGTATGCGATATGACAAAATTTACATATTCATTTTAGGAATGTTATCTTTGTATTTTTGTATAATCAAGTTTCTGTACAAACACAGACCTACTGGAGTATCAGCTACAAAGAGTAACTATGATTACGTAGTTTAACAGCTTGTCATTTGTCACTCTCTATGTATAAACAGGAATTACATTTTTATGTTAAAACCTATGTTTGCAACGGAAATAAAATCCTTTTCCTATTGAAGAACGGTGCGCCTTAGCTCGTTATCATTTGATATTATCTTTCTGAATGCTCAAGACAAGTTCAAAAAGTGTTCTTTTAGTCTGTGCTTCTTTTAAGACGATTAAGATGTGAAAGTTTACAAAAAAAACTGACATTTATTTTGAAGAATGTCTCAATAGTCGCGTAGCATACTCGATTTTCTGGCTGACCCAAGAAAATACGCTGTGACTCGCTATTAGCATTTATAACACTATTGGTGTTCTGGCCATAGAACCTAATAGTACTGAACACTAAGTGTCTGTTTCTTAATACTAATTCTTTAAACAGTTGGAAAGTAGCCACATTATTTAGAGCAGAATTAGAATTAATAACACTACACCGCTCATCGTTATTAGCGTCAAAGATTTATTAATGTTAATGTGAAATTAGAATTAATAATACTAATTTTGTGCAAGGAGACGTGGCAGATTGTAGTCCACATCCATAAATAATGTTGTTTAACTCTATTTTGTGATTTTTGACCAAAAAAGTTGTGACCGAATTAGTTTTATTAACGCTAGTAACGATGAGCGGTGTAGTATAAAACCCACACTAATAATTTCTTTACTCTAGTGATTTTATGGTGGAATTCCTCAAACCTGGTAAACCACCATTATGAAGATTTGCATACTAAACTACTCTAATTGTGCACTTTATTGACGATGTCGTAAGAATGAGAGGGATTGAAAATGTATCCACCAAACTCGACTATAGTCTTTGCAAGGGCAAAGGAGGAAATAGCTAAATCCATCTTTTTTATCAGTAGGAGAAAGAGCCAATTATTGGTACATAAGCATTTTACTAAATCATCATGTGGTTTACTTTCTAATCCTATACATGTCTTTATTTTAGCATATTGGTGTAAACCACAAACTTGATTGAATAGAAAATTGGTTTTGCCTCACACAGGCTTAGACACGATAGTAAGTGCTGGAAAACCTTCGGTAATTTCTTTCTTTTATATTTGACTTTCTTCCCTTATTAGGCTTTTTTGTGTATTTGTAAAGGCTTGGGTGCATTTGTCAAATTAGAAGTCGTGCACTACACCGCGTACCACTACACCGCCAATTGTTATTAGCGTTGTGTACGCTAATTCCGTCCCGCTTTTTTTTTTTATTATTCTCAAATAGAATTATCCACACTATTTAAAAAAACCCTAATTCTCAATTAGAATAGACGATTTCTTCGAAAATTTCCAAATTCCCAATTAACGTAAACCACGCTAATTATTCGTATACGCTAAAAAAACTTACACGCTAATAATGATTGGCGGTGTAGTGTTCATAATTTTTTCGCCACTTAAAACGCTTTTTTTCTGTACATATATGTTTGATTTTCACATGGAGACCGCCAATCGGAAGGTGAGAATTTAAGTTTTCAATCGCAACTGTCAAATCCGTGATCCGACAAGCGTGTACGTAGAAAAGATGTTTTAAGTGGCAAAAAAAACATTAACACTAATAGTACACACGGCGTAGTACTTTTTTTGTCAAAATGGATAATGTGAAATAGTTATTATTCACACTGACATAGAAAATAATTTGCTTTGATTTTTGTTTTAGTGGACCTTTTGAAATTCCATCCATGCAGTTACTGCAGAGCTTGAGGTTTGCACCTTACCGCAATGAAATGCTGATGTCTATAGACAAGTATAGAATGCTTATGCCGAGGTCAATTTTGGAGCAGCAACGAACTTCTCTTGGAGGGGAGTGTTTTTCCGTTTGCACAATGGTGAAAAAAAGTATTCATCGTGGTTCCACTTTCTGTTTTTGCTTATGGTTTATAATATTTAATGCATGCATCATTTTATTTTTACTTCCATACATATGAAACATCAAACTGGCATGCTGCTGAAGGAAGACATTTGTAGTCGCTGACATGCATCCGTGTTGTGGACGTAAAGTTTTCGGGAGGACCATAGGTTTCAGCTGATTACTTATATGACTGTTTGAGACATCGTAAATGACTGCCCAGTATTGCTGTCTCTTTAGTTATCATCTCATGTCCCCTGTACTGATTAGTTCAATGAGTTCTCCAAAAACCAAGATTCACACCTATGTTACCTTCCTATATTTCTGTAAATGTGTAACTGAAAGATCATTACATCAAGCAATCATCAAAGGTGCAAAAGCTCATCAAACACTCAATTGACTTGATTAGATATTCATTATTCCGTTCTTATGCAGATTTTCTGTACTTGTTGATCAGATCTTCTATATCTGCAACACAAACTCATCACGTGTCCCAACATTTGCACTATTATCTGAAGGTGTATGCCGCAGATCCAATCTCATGTTTCTCAGTAGGTTGAAACTCTGTCAAAACACTCTGAAGTGAGTTCACAGTTTCATTTGCAGACACATAGCGAAATATAGAATACTGTATACAGTTTCTTCATTTTCTTGTTAATAATGATGCTAGTAAATCTCAATGTTAGTAGTACCGGGCCCTAAAAAAACTGAGAATTATCCACTCCAAAATGAAAATTCGGTGGCATTTCAAGCAGTGAACAATTATGCTGCATTGGATTTGTGGGACTATATTTGTTGAGAACTCACTTCAACACATACAAATTTTTTGCATTAATTTATTCTGGCTGACCCATAGTTTCTCCTGATTGAAGTACCTGAAGCATTAGAAATCACCGCAGATTTGCATCAAAATAACTCGCCTACAAAATTCTGGCGTATATGCATTTTCATGAAAAAATCACTTGTTTGAGATGAGTTGGATATATTTCCATGTCCAAATATTCATCTAAACAGACAACTGCAAACTTCAGTAAATAAAAAAACTCACTAAGGACAAAATGAGCTACTGAAGATCACATTCACAAACATAACAAAATTTCAGAAGGTATCTGTGTAATATACTTCAGATCATAGTGTGATATAAAACAGGGTGACAGTAATTGCCATCCAACACACTAATCTTCCATGAGATGGCAAATTCCAAAATACTATCAGCAAAACTGAAAAGACAACTGAAGAAACAATTATTGCAAAATTGATTGAAAATGCCGTCCATGAAACAAGTGAAACGTGCTGTACAATCACAAGTTTTACACTGCAAAAAAAAATGTAAACCATAGGGCATCACAGCGGATGCTTTCAATGAACAACAGAAACTAAAATACACGATTCTCCTGCCACATTGACTTTTAAGCTCATTAACATTGACCGGGTCTAGTTTCGTCCAGGAATAATTAGCCACTTTCTGGGTCCACTAAAAATTCTCCCCGATCTTTTCTCCACATCGCCCAGAACACCCAAAGTTCCTGCAACTCCTGCGATCACAGTAAAAGGCTGTCAATGATTAAAGAGCCTAGAAATTACACTATTTCAACCTAGAACGAACCAGCAGTTATGATTGCATCAGAAGCATGGCAGCCAAATTTCAAGAAAGAAAATAAGTGTTCGGGCAGCTCAGGCCTGACGAATCCTTGACCAGGGTCATCATGTCAGGCAGACAATGCTTCCCGCAATCCATCTATGTACACATAGTCGCTAGCGTTTCCACAGCCCGAAAGCCTCCGGCCAGCCGGCTTAATTGTGCACAAATGCAGGCAGAACAGCCTCTAAATCCAGGAATAATGAGAATGGAAACATGTCCAATGAAATTCAACACAGATTCACAAGAGACATCAACATTAACAAAAGTGAAAAGACATGTAAAAGCAGTTCAAAGGACAAAACAAAAAGCATTGACGATCTCATTTGATAAATGCAAATGGGCCAATAAAAGGGAGATGATGAGCATTTAGCAGCCTCCAGTATAACCAAAAAAAATGAAGAAAAAACTCCATAGATATAAGGAGTCCTTTCAGAACTTAAAAAAAATCTGAGTATCATTTCACCATCGTGGACAGCGGAAGTTTTAGAAATGACGCCGGAAGACGAAGACATGCAAAAAGAAGATTGAAGCACGCGGCAGCCTTTTCAAGAAACAAAACAAGAACAAGGAAAAAAACTCACCTAACGAGTAGTACGCATGTGTACGGCTCCCAAAGAATCACATGTCTTCAGCAAGGATGGAACCTCATCGAGACTAAACGATTACATCCTGCATCCCAAGAAACAAAATAAGAAATCATTTGGCAAAATAAGAGCCAAAATTGGCAGAAAACCTAAAGGTGGTTCACTGTAATACGCACGGCAAACGAACTGATGGGCATTGATACTGGCTAAAGGTGTAAAAGCTACATCCTTGTTTTACATAATGTATGTTTCCTTCAAATGATACATCACAAGTTTTTCGAACAACGGCAAGCACAAGGCATTGAAATGTCAACAGAGTCAGTGTCACAATTAGGGCACGCAGGGTTATTTCAAGATGAAGGATAGCTACGCATCCACTGCCAAGGTAGAAAGCAAAACTGAAGTAAAAATATATATACCTTGAATCCCATCAAAATAAGAGGATCCACATTGATACTTCTCGATAACTTTTTCAAATGGTTAACATTTTTTAATTTCCTCATAGCTTGGCCTCGCCTTCGACATGATTCAGATGAAAAACTAAGAATGACCACACCAGGTAGGTTCCCGTACCCCGGGAGGTTAAGCTATGCCTTTTCTTATCAACGCCAATACTGAAGGAGACCATCTTGTGTACGGTTTAGCTAAAAATCCCTGAACCTCCAGAAGACAGCTGCAAATCTTGAGTGTAGAATTGGCACTTCAAGTCTAGTTATGAAGGAGCCTCAGGCTATTAAAGCATAGTTCAAAAGTAGGTGAAAGTAGGCCCATACAATATGCCTATTGTATGTAAAACATACAATATGACCTTAAGACCCATATTGTATTGATCGCAAAATGAAAAAAATAGTAACAGAGTTGAGTTGGACATCGATCGATAGAGAATTAAACGTCATGCCTAAATTTTAAAAAACATTCGGACTTTTTTTTTTTCTGTGAGTTTTGAGGTATTTTTTATTTAAACCGTCAGATTTGGACGATTTGACGGTTGACGATCAAAGTAGCGATCTGAAAAGATCACATGAAAAGCCCATAACACAACTTACGATATGACTATCTCTCATATTAGCGTCTGCAATTTTGAAGGCCGCACTAAATAAAGCCTCAAATTGACCAACCAGGCAGTATGGGACGATAAAAAAAAAAATTACACACTGCCAAAAAAACGGTAGAAATTTTGTTTGGTTGCCCATCAGCGTTTTTTTTTTTTTCCGGGTTTTCTTTCCCGCGTAATGTCATCCTACGCCGTGTCAGTTCGCTAAAAAAAATCGTCCGGCGGCGTGCGCTGTACTATGAATACGTCAGATTCGTACGTTCGTACAAGAGTGTGCACAACGCACAAACATACAGTATGCCTACTCTACGCGAGTTTTGTGCCAAGTTTTGTGCGCCTACCAAAGGCCTACCATAAAAGCGCCTACTTTTGATTTAATAATTAAACCCTATTCCCAAATTTTCTGCACGAGTTAATGAGCGACCTGGTGGTCCGAGAGCGTCCTGCATTCCTGACCGTCGGATCCAGATTTTTCCGTTTTCTGTCAAAAATCGGTATGGATGTTCATTGTTTTACTTTGCATTACGGACATGTCCACTGGTACGGTATATTCCTATATGGGATATTTCTATCAGACATTTGATGTTCATTGATGATTCACCTTATTACTTACAGTATCACTTAAGGACAACACACGCCCGAAGCTTCAGACTATGGCTTCCTCCATCTCCTTCAACAGTCAACTATGGTGTCATTCTTATCAAATGACGACTCAGTTTCCACCTAAAGTTTTTGTCATGGCTCGTGCAATGTCATCATGTTTGTCCTCTTCTTTCAGACAAAGCCAGCTGAGAGGTTTTTTTGGAGAAAGGAATAGGTCTATGGTTTCCTGGGATCGTCCCATAGAGGAAAGAAGAAAGTCCATGGGAGCGATTTCAACTCTGGCATATTGGAGGACGGTGGGTGGCATGTTTACCGAAAATTAGGTTTCAGAAGTTTCTGAATTTCTTTGTCAGGGCTATATTATCTGTTTTAAGTTTTTGAGCCAATAAGCAATAACAATCTTTGAATGTCTGAATTTGAACGTTATTGAAATAATTTCAAATCACTATTCAATTATTGGATGCATCAGGAATTGTAAGGAATTTGGAGGCAAACTTTTGAATGCATGCATCTCCACTATTTTGGCTTCTGAGCTTGAATCTTACTTTGTTAAGGAACTAAAGGGGGTTGTGAAGGTTTTAATTTCCATGCTTCAGTAGAAGCCGTATGTTGAGAATGGAGATGTAAATTTTGAAATGGCTAGGCGCACCCTTGATATATAAGATGTGTTATTTGCACATCTAGATTATGACAATTGCTGTACAAGCCATGAAAGATGAAGCTGAACCTAAACCGGTGGAGGACGAGGTTCTGCTTCTAAGTCGAAATGGCGGTAAATTGTCATGTCATATTGTGTATCTTGCCCAGCCCCCCCTCCCCTTGTCCCCTTCCTCCACCCTTTTTTTTTCCTTTTTGGGTCACCAATCTTTCACGAATTGTGCCAATCGCATGCACAATGGGTAAAGTACATAGTCCCTTTGGTACATTATACCTTGTGGTCGGAATGCAATGTCTCGTTTCAGCATGTGACCTGTGATGTTTTATGTTTGTTTGTTTTTATCTGTGATGTTTTTTTATTTCTTTTTTGCGTCCCTTTTCCTGTACAACACCTTATTTGATCATCGCAACATGAGACCTCATACATGCTCTTCCCAAGCTGCTACGACTTTTTTTTTTTTTTGGTTTGTTTCCAACCATAAACTGCATCAACACACTTTATATCCTTGAGTATCTCGTTTCACTGTCAACAGTGTTAATGTCTTTTAGTGCTTTTTGAGTCTATGATGTCGTTTTGAATTGAAATGGCTCGTATAGATTACTTGTCGGAGGGCAGCCTGTATTCGTGCGGCTATTGGCACCATAGCTGCAAATGGCCATGTTCCTTAAATCTTTTGGAACAGCTTTTGAAGTAAGATTTGGCAACTTTTCAGAATTGAGAGTGACTTCGAATTTTAAATTCGCACACTGATGACAAACTGGAACATACAATTCGGAGGTGAATAACAACTTTTTGAAGTTTACGGGTCTGTTTTTGAGCTTTGGGTCTCTTTTTGAAGCTTTCGTGTGTCTCTTTGAAGCTTTTGGATCTCTTTTGAAGCTTTTGGGTCTGTTTTGCCCAGACAGGTGAGGAGCAGTCAACCCTTGGTGCCCCTGTAGAGCTCTCAGGAGTTGGCCTCCACAGAGGAGAAGACGCGACGATTTGGTTGTTGCCTGCTCCTGCCTCCCAAGGGCGATACTTTGCGATAAAGAGATCCCAGTCTTCTGAATTCGAAGATGAGAATATTCCAGCTTCAGTCCATGCAGTGGTTGAGACGAGGCTGAGCACCACTTTAGGCCGTGGAGAGTTGAAAGTGCAAACTGTGGAGCATTTATTGTCAGCTTTGGAGGGATTAAGAGTCGATAATGTTCGTATAGAACTCGAAGGAGGAGCAGAGGTAGGTGTTTGCAGATGCTCTTGTTCTCGAATGTCAGAAAATACTTCTTTTTATTTTCAGCGGAGTTATCCTTGTGAGAGAGTTGCTACATGGTTTTGTTTTGATGGAAGGCTCCAGATGTGATTGTATAGTATCTTACTTTGGCTGTTTATATTGCTGTGATTTTATTTATGCCAAATGTCAGCCTGTTGTCATTATAGTCGTTCCTTTTCTTAATTTCTTTGTTGTCTTCTTTTCTCTTTACAATTTCATTTCAGGCAGTATCCTGGTTTCCGTCAGTAAGTCTGTCTTAACATTCTTGTTTGTATATCAGAGGATGGTGGTTTTAAAAGGCACCATGAAGGTAGTCAAGGGTATATATGCCCAGGTATAATTAAACTTAGTAAAACAACAATTGTTTTGTAGCGAAACAAGTGAACTATGATGCATGGTATTGGAAGCTGAAACCGAAGTAAAAAAGGAAGGATATTTTATGTGAAAAAGTATTATTTGTTGCAACTGTGAGCATTCAGGTCCCTATTTTGGATGGATCTGCCAAGCTTTGGGTTAAAGCTATTGAGAGTGTGGGTGTTGTCACCGCCCGAGACAAAGAAGGGAAATCTCTAAAGAAGCTCTCATTGGCTCCCGAAAAGCCAATTGTGGTTTATGAAAGGGACTCCTGGGTAGCGGCATTTCCATCTCCAAGTCCTCGTTTGACATGTGGCATTGACTTTTCTCAGGTGGGCAATTTCTTAACCACGGTCATCCTTTTTGAAATGGTTTCATGGGTGAGAGCAATGCCACAGAATTTTATGTTTGGTAAAAAGTAGGTGATCATGGATTTTCTAATGCAAATGTTACCAATTTCCAGATTTCAAAAGCATGCCCTGACTTATCATTTCATTAATTCTCATTTTTAAAGTATGGCCTCTGAATTGATGTCCGTATGGCTCAAAAGGTCGCATTCGAGTCGTTCAATTCATTGTTACTGAAATGGAAGCTTTGATAGATTTGGTTGTTACCTTAATTTTTGCCTATGGCATTCTGTGAACTTCCTGTGTGGTCAACTTTAGTAAGAGCTTCCGTATTAATTTCCGTGAAAGGATTGATATAGTAGAAAGGTTGACTTACTGAAGCTGCATGTGTGGTAATTCCCATATCCATTCCTAGGCAAATCAGTCGATATTTGAGGTTTTGGGTGAAGCTAAGGGAGTGAATTTTTCCAATGTTGTTGATTGAGGAGTACAGCATTGTTGGACTTGGATTTTTGTAATAATTCAGCAAATTACCAAAGCATAAAGTTTGATGATGTCCAACTGCTACTTATTGAATGCTTTACTTTCAAAAGAAATAACTACTGTTTCTAGTATTTTAATGGAAAGAATCTAAACAGGCGATCTTTCTCAAGGAAGAACATTGGGCTGGTTCTGCCTTTTTTATTTGGCAGCTTCCTGTAGTGGGGAAACAGTGGTTCAGCTGGGATCCTTTAGGGAGCGAAAGCTACACAGAGGAGGTGGCCTCAGCAAGAACATTTGGAATCATGGAACAGGTAACTTGCTAGTTGAGGCGTTCATTTTTCCCAACAAGTTTCCTAAAATTCAACAGTTTGATCTTGGGACGGTCTTGAGGAGGCCACGCGGGTGTTTTAATGCCTTTTATGTCTTTTTTTTGGAGAAAGCTGATTGAATTACAAGAAGATATCCATGAAAAGCTCCAAGTTATGTACTCATGAGCTGGTCATGATGGCTTATATGGGAGCCTAGAAGGCTTGCCAATGACTGTTTTGCCCTATGACATTTAGAGCCACTTTTGCCTCGTAATTTGAGTGTGCGAAAAGGTACGGAAACAGTATATACGGTTACCACGTATTATACATGTATGTAACGGCTATGTTATGCATGTAGTTAACGGTTAAACACTTGGACAAAAGGGTTAGCTGTATATGGGTTTCCATACCTTTTTGCATATTCCAATTATGTTTTGGCTGTGATGCCGTTTATGGATGTTTTCTTTGTTTCGTAAGATTGAGCTTTCACAAACCTTTTTTATTGTTAAGTGCAACTCCTGAACGTTACCGTACCTATGAACACGATAAGGCCAGATTCCTCTCCACATCTCAACTGGGAAGGTTGCTGAATTGAAGTTTTCTTTAGACTATTGAATCTTGTCTTAAGAGGAAAAGAGGGCAAAGGGACGGAATTTTACAGATAGAGCAACTTCGAGCAGCCGGACTCATTAAAGGAGGCTCCCTGGAGAACGCTCTCGTATGCAGGTACATCCCGTAATTAGTCTGGAGAGAAAGATAATCCTGGATGGGGAAAAATAATCCTTAACAAATGATGGAAACAAACAAAGGGTCCTTATATTGTCCACTTTTTTGTTGTTTAAGAAGTTACTATGATGCATGAGTTTATTTGAGGCCTCCGAAATTGTCGCGAAAAGTCATGTGATCCATGCCAGGAGCAGGGAACTGTGTAGTGTTATGAGTAAAAAATGCCTCTATTTTGGTATGATTACTATTCCTCAACACACACTTTTTGTTATAGAAACAGAATTAATTGTCAGTTGTGCATGCCCAAAAGTCAGAATAGCATCATATATTCCACGATTATACTTGTCTGTACATCGATGATATCACTATTACAAACCGAGAAACAAAATTAACCAGCTTGTCTGACCAACTTGTTATATTTCACATCAGATATTCTAGTCAAGTCTTGGGCCCTAATTGACAAAAAGCAGCATTCCGTTCGCTAGCTATTCCAAGTTGACAATAAAATAATTGTATCGAAGTTGTCATTATAGAGCGATAAACATAATTGCATTTATACCCGAATTTTCATTACAAACCGAGAGACAAATCGTAACTGAGTTGTCATTACAAAACCGATCGACCAAATTGTACTTGTAGCCAAAATTGTCAACGCAAGCAGATACAAACAAGTAATGAGAGACATTGTAACGCAGTAATCCTAACCATTATAACTTCTAACCAAGTTGTCTTTACAAATCGAGAAACAGTTGTATCAAAAGTTGTCGGACCAACTGGTTATCCCATTGGAAGCAGCATGCAGGGCGGTTGGCTGAACCCTCCTCTGAGATACGGTGACGAGCCCTGTCGCCACAAACTGTTGGACCTCGTGGGAGACCTCGCTCTCTGTGCAGAGGGAGGGCAAGGAGGGATTCCTAATGCTCATGTAGTCGCTTACAAGGTGAGGAAACTATTCTGGAACCAATTCGAGGTCAAAAACAAGGTGAAAAAAAAGGTCAAAAACAAGGTCAAAGAACAATGTTAGGAACACGGTCAGAATCGTTTCTGGAGGAGAAAGCACATTAGATATGCAAAGAATTGTTGTATGTCTGTTGGAGTTAAGACTTCTCTGAGAGAAGTTATCTTCTCGATGCATTTTTTTGAGCTGTATTGGGATGTTTTAAAGTTTGTGGATATGTGGTGCTTTTGAAGGTCTTATGGAAGGACAATCTTTGATGGGGAAATTGGTGTAATTTTTACTCATGTTGAACTTCAAAGAGTTTGGCAAAACAAGTAATCAACCAGTAATAAACAGTAAACAAATTTTACCATTCAAAGATCGAGATGATTAACAAAAAATTACAGATGTCAGCTCGACCAGAGAAAAGCATGGGTGAAATGAAAGTATTCTCACAGTATAGCATAAAAGACTGTCAATGAAGTACAAAAATATTGAATAGAATAAACATTATAAAGAAATGATTGCTACTATCCTCCCTTTATATTTTATACATGTCTGGTTTAGATTCTAGGTCTTCACACTTGATTTTCGATAAGAATTACCATATGATCAAACTTGAAAATATTTCCTCTTGAGAACCTCGACGTTTGGTAAAATTTGACGCCTGTTTGTTCAGTTTTTTTGAAGAAAAATTCATTTTGAACTGCAATGTATGTTAATAGTGACAGTTTCAATAGTATCTTTCTAGTCTATTTTGTCCGTTCTGAACCGTTCTTGCAAACAATTTTGCTGCCATTTTGTTTTTTCAACAGTCAATGTTATTGAAATTACCTCCCTCTCCCTCTCCCTCCCTCTCACTCTCCCTCTCCCTCTCCCATCCTCCCTCTCCCTCTCCCTCTCCCTCTCCTCCCTCTCCCTCTTATTCTCCCTCTCCCTCTCCCTCTCCCTCTCCCTCTCCCTCTCCCTCCCCCTCCCCCTTGTCATGCCGCATCGTGTCGGTTGCCCGCGCGCACGATATTAAGGTTGTCTTTTTCCGGTTCCAGGGGAGCCACTCTCTCCATGTGAAGTTTGGGAAAGCTCTTTTGGCAGCTTGTGGAGACTCCGGGGATGATCAGATTTTGGAGGAAACCGCAGGTAGTGTGGATAGGACAACTGTTTGTAGGTGAATATGACAGGGCTAGGGTTTTGAACTAAGGATGGTTGGAATAAAAGACTCGTCTTTAATTTGTACAAAGTAAGAGCCTGGAAAGAGCTTGTGAGTGAGCAAGTTTTTTGAAGGAAGTTTTCTGGTGGTACTTTTCGGTGGTTGTGTTGCTGTAACTTGTTTTTTTTTGGAAGTTTCCGTACCGGTTTTCAATGGGGTGGAATCTGGCATGGCAATAGAAGTCTAAAAGCTGAGAACAATCAGTATATAGGACAACTTTCATTCGTAAAATGTACTCAATTGTACATGTAATAAACAATTGGTTTTTTTTGGCAATTGTTATGTGTGGAATGTCATTTTACTATATATGTGGTGTTCTTGCAAAGTGTTACGTGACAGCAAAATTTCACTGAATGTCACAATGACAACGTCAATGTGCACAGAAGTCCACGTGGCATGGCAAGAGCTTAACACGTGTGGTAATTTTTTTTCGTATTTATTGGGAGAAAGGATGAAAATGTGAAAAAAAACAATTCAACAAAAGTATTTTTTGTGCAGCAGTTATGGAGCCTTGCCCTTCAAACAAGCTTTTAGGTTTCTCTCTTCGAAAAACTCTCTTGGATTTTGTGAGAACCACTGAAAAGTGTGGAATAGGAAAACCTGTCTTGCACCTGGGCCCAGCTCAGTTTGATTCTATCCTGGTCAGCTTGGTTCGTTTTTGTTTGGGCCGAAGTGAATGGTGTTTGAAACAGTATGTGAGATGTGCAAGGGAAACCAAGTCATCGCTGAACCTATCGGTATAATTTGAGAAATTGTCAATATTCGCGAAGAACCCTAAAAGCGATAAAATGTGGTGGGATAAATTTGAATGCTGCCCCACCAAATTTAGCGTACCATTGATACATATTCTGTGCATTATTAGTACGCTGGCTATTTTGGAAGGAACCTATATCAACTGGGTGAATCTGCTATATCAACGAAAAAGGTAAAAAAGGTTATCTTATGACAGGCGATTTAATATAGTTCAGTACACCGCGAATCGTAATTAGAGTAAATAACGGTAATTCGGTCGCTCGAAATTTCGACTCTATCACATCAAATAGAGTAAATGATTCTAATTTTTTCATTATTCTAATTTAGGTGAGGTTTAATTAGCGTAAAAAAATCTAATATAGGTTCGTTTTAAATAGTGTGGAATGCGGACGACATTAGACCGTGCAAAATTGTATTTTTTTAAGTAAAAAGGTACAAATAATGATTACATCAAAAAAAGCCGTTCGCATAACTCTCGTCCGTCGACAGTATCGTCGTCAGTGTGAACATTAACCGACATTCAGCGCGACAAATAGTACTAATGTCATAATGACGTCAAAACTATACGGACTGACAGATTTTGTACGTCTACGTAATTTAGTGTTCATAATTTCAGCGCGGATATTTATTGCCGACATAACCCAATATAGAGGACTTAAATAAATTAGAGTAAACTTCCTCTGTGAAAAAGTTCTATCACATAAATTAGAGTTCATTACTTTAATTGCTTTTTTTTTTTTGTTTTCTTACTCTAATTTTTTCATTACTCTAATTACAATTCGCGGTGTAGTGTACATTGGTAAATTATCGTACAGATGTACACAATCATACGCATATTAAAATCAGTCAATATTTTTTTTGGCCACACGGAAATATGTAAAAACATACTTCGCTGGTTGTTAGACTTAAAATAATAAAGTCGAAGGTTCTCGCTGCTATTTGATTCGATGCCTCCGACTCTTCCCTTGTCCGGCAATGATGCAAAGATGACACACAGAGTGTGGACATGAACAGGGATCGAACACGCATATATTTAATGTGCACACCGTGTATCGCTATTAGTGTTAGTGGTTTTTTTGCCACTTAAAACATCTTTTCTCCGTATACGCTTGTCAGATTATGGATCTGACGGTAGCGATTGAAAGCCAACTTTGTCATCTTCCGATTGGCGGTTTCCATGTGAAAATCGGACAAGTGTGTACTTAAAAAAGATGTTTTAAGTGGCAAAAAAATATTACCACTAATAGCGATTCACATGATTTCACTTCCCTGAACATTGGTGCGACACTGATTCGAATCGATGCTCACACCCTTATTTGACTTGGGGCATGGTTACATCAGACGAAAAGTGAGGTTTAATACAGAATTTTGTACTTGCCCGTACCATGCCGTACTATATTTTCGTGAGTTTCTTGAAAACAACATTACAGAAAATAAGATTGTGATTCTCCAAGTATCCGGGAGAAGACTTCGACCGTCCGATTACATTTTGGTCTTCGTCCATACGCCTCTGTATTGGTGAAACCACCTCGCGGAGGTGGGTTCACCAATACAGGACCAGTTAATTCGTTACACCTGGACAATACACACGTGCGTCGATGAAAAATGAAAATTTTCACACGCCCCAAAGTCACGTGCCTTCGGACAAGGTGACCGTACGGTTTTTTCCTGAAAGTCAGCAGAGTGAAGGAGATCTCTGAGGTACATTGGCCCGGTACACTTGCCAAGTACACGTACGTAATACGCAAGTACGGATTTCCATACGAAAATGGTCGGTTTTCAAATCTTTGACGATTTTAGAGATTTGATCATCGACTTACGTGGAACCACTCAAATCAGAACAGGCATGTAAAAACTTATTTAGGGAATTGATCATGGCAGTGACTGTTTTCGTTGCGCACATTCACTTACGTCATTTTGTCAAAAATGGTACGTTCGAAGTACACATTTGTACAAGTAAAGTACCGTTGAGTCTAAATTTGACGGTCAATCGGTTGGACAGCTTTGACTTTCAAAATATTGTTTTCGCCGCTTAAACTTTTGTCGCGCTTGTGAACGTCGACCGTCAAAAAAAAATTAGCAATTCACATCATAGTTCAAAAGTAGGTGACAGTACACCCATACAATATGCCTATTGTATGCAAAACATACAATATGGCCTTAAGACCCATATTGTAATGGCCGCAAAATGAAATAAAAAAGTAACACGGTTGAGTTGCACACGGTTCGGTAGAGAATTAAGCGTCATGTCTAAATTTGAAAAAAAAAACGGACAAAAAAAAAAATTCCTGAGAGTTTTGATCGACTTTTTATTTAAACCGTCAGATTTGGACGATCTGACGGTCGTTGATGAAAGTAACGATCTAAGAATATCACATGAAAAGCCCATAACATAACTTACGACTGGACTATCGTCAGATTCGTCCGCGGGTTTTTTTTTCCTAGTTTTCCCGCGCAATGTCATCCTACGTCGTGTCAGTTCGCTAAAAAAATTCGTTCGGCGGCGTGCGCTGTACTATGAGCATACGTCAGATTCGTACGCTTGTATAGGGGTGCGCACAGCACACACCCATACAGTATGCCTACGTTGCGCGAGTTTTGTGCCAAGCTTTGTGCGCCTACCAAAGGCCTACCATAAAAACGCCTACTTTTGAACTATGATTCACATGGCCGGCGAACGTTTACGGTAACAAAATTGTTGCAACCACATGTAAATAAAAGTGTTGCAGACAGTCACTTTTTGTCGTTACGTTAGCTCCACGGTGAGAGCACGTTGGACATTAACTTAGCCGCAAAATTGAAATTGTCGTCTATTCGTTACATTGAACTTAGACGCAAACTGAAACGAAACCTCTTTAAACTGAAGTATAAGAGCGTGTTCCCATGTGTTCAATTAATTGTTTTTCTCCGTCGTTTTCACAGAAAATGGGACTTTCAACGAGAAAATATTACGCCGTACGAAAAATGGGCAAAAACACAAGTACATTTTGCGTCCTTTTGGAACTTGGAAGGTACGGCAATTTGGCGTTATTATCATCGCGAGCCACTTCCAGCTCATCTTCACACTTGCACTTGCACATCTTCACACTTGCACTTGCACTGGAATCAAATCGCGATCTGATTTTAACCAAAATAACACCCCATAGACGAATAGAAAGCAGTTATTGCACGCGTGAAACGTCTTCGAATTTTTTTGAACGAGGAGAGTACACGCTATTTTTTTACATGCTCGTCACGCGCGTGTACGTACAAAAATGACAAGCATGTACGGAAAAAAAATCGTTGGGGTCTCGGACCTCCACTTTCATTCATGGGTCCTTTGCAAAAATTACAACGTCCTCATCTCTCCCCATCTTTTTCATTCGACCGCTTCTCTTTCTCTCATCTCTAAATGGAATGCATCAATAATAGTATTAAATAAAAGATATATTTTTTCCTTTTTTTTTAATATTTTTGGTCCCATTTTGATGGCGTATCGAATGATAAATGGTAAGAAAAATAAATCGGGAAGCCATGGCGGAAAGTTTACGTGTTGATGACGTCACAAGGTAGCATGACTTCGCGATGTCACAAAACCCTAAACATCTACAATGTCACAAAAACTTGACGTCTACAACCGTCGTCGTTTTTGTAGACGTCACTAATTTTAGGAAGTTTCGTAGTCGTCTACATTTCGTTTCGTACTATCGTAGGCTGTCGCTTATATTGTAGACGTCTACACCTATCACATATTTGAAGTAATGAAGGCGCAAGTAATGATTGACATTGGAACACTTTGAAAAGTACACCGTAAAATCTGCGCTAATATCCAAAGTAACATTTCAAAGTTTCGGTTAAATGGGAACACGCCCTAAGTCTTGTACGGAAATATTATAACGCACGAAACAAAATTTCGCTGTCAATGTAAGAATGTTGATTCATAGATAGTGTGGCTCGATTTCGCCGCGCTTGACGACGCGCATTTTTTCATTTAATTTCAATTGATACTTTTACGCCGGTTCGATTTATTATAGTGTACAACGTTTATTTCGTTTTGTGCGTTATAATATTTCCGTACAAGACTTACAGTACTTCAGTTTAAAGAGGTTTCGTTTTAGTTTGCATTTAAGTTCAATGTAACGCTTAGACCATAGTTCAAAAGTAGGTGAAAGTACACCCATACAATATGTCTATTGTACGCAAAAAATACAATATACCCTTAAGACCCATATTGTATTGGCCGCCAAATGAAATAAAATAGTAACACACATGGATCGATAAAGAATTAAACGTCATGTCTAAATTTGGAAAAAAAAAACGGACAAAAAAATATTTTTTTGTGAGTTTGAGGGACTTTTTATTTAAACCGTCCGATTTGGACGATCGGACGGTCTCCGATCAAAGTAGCGATCTAAGAAGATCACATGAAAAGCCTATAACACAACTTACGATAGGACTATCGTCAGATTTGGACGATCGGACAGTCGCTGACCAAAGTAGCGACTTCAAACAATCACATGAAAAGCCCATAACACAACTTACGATGAAGGCGCCGACAAAAGACCTACAATAGAAACGCCTACTTTTGAACTATGGCTTAGACGACTAAATTTCAATTTTGCGGCTAAGTTAATGTCCAACGTGCTCTCACCGTGGAGCTCACGTAACGACAAAAAGTGACTGTCTGCAACACTTTTATTTACATGTGGTTGCTGCAGTTTTGTTACCGTACACGTTCGCCGGCCGTGTGAATTGCTAATTTTTTTATGACGGTCGACGTTCGCAAGCGCGGCAAAAGTTTAAGCGGTTGAAACAATATTTTGAAAGGCAAAGCTGTCCAACCGATTGACCGTCAAATTTAGACTCAACGGTACTTTACTTGTACAAATGTGTACTTCGAACGTACCATTTTTGACATAATGACGTAAGTGCAGTGCGCAACCAAAACAGTCACTGCCATGATCAATTCCCCTTATTTATTGACGATACGCGATGTAACCGAGGCCTCTGTAATACATAAATTTTGTTGTCCGTACTATTACAAAGACCTCTTGATGTAACCATACCCTTATTTAAGTATTTTAACATTTCAACCATAGATTTTTCATTCGTACTATGTGCACGGTAAAAAACTTTGAAAAAGAATGCATATGCGCATTATTCAAAATTTCACATTTTTTAAAATGCGTTGACTGAATTTGACTTATTATATAATAAAATTACGAAAAACTCAAAAAAATAATCAGAATAAAATACAATACGACATCTTAAACGATTAAAGTATTAAATATTAATCGATACCTCTATGCTCCAAACTAAACAATAATGCAACTTAGGGTATGTGCTCATGTATTAAACTACCGGGTTTTCTCTGTCGTTTTACTCCGAAATTCAGTCCCCGACGAAAAATCTCATTTTGACGGTTTCAAATTTTCGACCCAAGGGCACGCGAACCAACTCAGCAAAATACTTTATCATAAATTATCTCGCAAATTGATTTTAGTTAAAGTATCAATTTGACAACAAATTAAAAATGTCCACGCAAATGAAAAATGTCCACGCAGGCGCCACACGTTGGAAATTTTTAGCACGAGGGAGAATACTCGCTATTTTTTTCATTGCTTATCACGCGCATCTACGTAGAAAAATTGCAGGTAATCAATTTTAAATTTTTAACTCAATTTTTTTTTTGCGTTAATATTGGTACTGATTAAATAGTATTTGTTACTAATTTCATTTTTTTTTAAATAGCGTAGCGTAAGAAATGTGTCAGTCCGTACTATAGTTTGTAATTATTTTGTACAGACGTACATAATAAGTGTCAGATAATGCCGTCGAAAGTGGAAATTGAGTGCGTCGCACGGAAAATCGTATGCCGATTTGATTTTAAGTCATAAAGACTAGGGAAAAGCACGAGAACCTGTTCTCACATGTTCAAGCGTCGAATATGTGAACACAGGCTATAGCGGCTACCCTAAATACATGGGAATGTGTATCGGTTTCTTAACTCTAATAGCGATTCACGGTGTACTTTAAACATTTTTTGTTCAAATCCGTACATTATATCCGTACACATTTTACGTACATGAAAAATATACGAATTTTACGAAAAGTTCAAAAACTAAAAAAAAAATCGCATTTTCGTAAGAAAAACAAAATCCGTACGAATGAAACCTCTATGATTTGGCCAACACTACACCGTCGATCGTATTTAAAGTGTAGAAATTATTAGTGTGTAGAATAATTTAGTGTCATGTACACTAATTTTGACTTAGAAATTATTTGAAAAAAAAAGTTATACACTAATTTTTCAACGAACGCCAATATGGGTACAGCTGATTTGTCGAGAGGATATTCACAGTAATATAGGTAAGAGTACAAATTCTGACAATTCGTACACAGTCGCATACTTTCACAGTAATTAATTCCTAACTCTAATTTCGGTTTTTAAGGGGTGTAGGCAATACGCGACAAATAAATGTACACTAAAACAGGTGCAGGTACAAAATCTTTTAATTCACAGGGCAGTTTTTCGTGTGATAGAAGATATTTTTTAAAATATCTGTACTTGTATAATTCAAAAGTACATTTTTATACGAACCGACACGTTCCGTACTCCATACTAATAAAAACATACATAAATTAAAATGGTGTACACTAATTGTTCATCTCGTAATTAGCGTACAGGAAAAATTAGTATCGTCTACCCTATTTTAGGTAAAAACCTCAAAATTTAGGGGCGCCGAATTAGTGTTCAACACGCTAAATACGATCGACGGTGTAATGATTTCAACTCAAATCGATTATTGAGCGTATTTTTTGTTCGCCAGGTTCTATGGTGTTCGAACGCATCCGTACTTACACTTTAGAGTTCGTACTTTTCATTCAGTGCGATTCTGCGACAAGCAGGCAACACCATTTCCCATTTACCACTGTACGTCCACCAGGCTAACTGTTTTTTCTATTTTTTAAGGGTTACGCGGTTTCCACTTTTGAACCACGAAGTCGCGAAGCTTCCGAGCACGCCCTTGAGCTCCTTAAATATATATAGAATAAATACATTAAAACTACGCGGCGTACATATTTCAATATTTTGCGCAGTATCGAGATCGATTTACGGCGGTCAACCATACAAGACAATTTATTTGACAGGCCGATAGAAACGTGTCAAACAGAGTTACTTTGTCGGTGCCACTAAAAGTACGGAGAAGTGAGCGTACGGGTCAAGCAAACCTACCGCCCACCTTCCCGACCTTCCGAGATAAAAACGACAATTCTGTCGTTTTTCAGTTTGCGAATATCGCTCGAATACGGACGTATACGTTCTCCCTTTGTCAGTTTGTCCCTTCCCCGATTCGTCCTCCGAAAACACTTGTACGGCAGCTTTTGGACGTACACATAGAGAATAACAACACGACAACTGCATCTTCCACGTGTCGCTACTGCGGCTGCGGAGCGAAACGTAGATCTCGAAGTGTACTTTCTGAAAATTCCCCCGCCTACCTGTACCACATCCACAAGTGACCGTACAAAGCACAGTGCCGCAGTACAGAAATGTACGGCCTCAGTCTTCCCATATATCCCACGGATGGAAGCTCTCCCTCTATCTCAACACCAAGTTCGACCTCCTCCTGGAGAGGGAAGACGGATGAAGATCCATTTTGATGCCGGATCCGGATATCGGTTGATTTCTCGACTGTTTAACGTTCATTCTCGATTCTCTTCTGACCTTAACTTCTATCCATGACTCGACTTTATTAATATTTATCCTTTTTCGATCGCCAGGATTTCTCGATTTCCTCCCTCCCCCTCCCCTCCCCCCCCTGCTCCTCCCCACCAGCGAGTCTCCCAATCTTCTGCCCTGACAGTGGCGCTCCTTTAGCCTGCTTCCAGCGTCCAAAATGCAGGCCTCCTTCCCACCTGCCGAAGATCACAGCCACCGGGACTGCTCGGCAGGAGGAGGAGGGAGGAGAAGAGGGACAGAGGAGGAAGAGGGATGATGTGTATATTCTTTTCTGTTACTGACCCACACTCTTCCTCCCCTTTTCTTTTCTCTCTTCCCTCTCTCCAGGCTTCTTTGATGATGAGCTGAGATCTGAACCCGGATGATGCCGGCTGATGAGCGATTTCGGATTTCGACAATGCCGAGGAGCGAGCGTTCTTAATTTTATCTTTTCGCATTTTCCTTCCAACGACGAACCTTAAATCCATCTTTTGTTATTTTCCTTCCTCTTTCTTTATATTCTCCTTCCTCTTTCCCTCCTCGACATACGTTTCTCCCTCTTTTCCTGGTTCTTCCAGATTTTAGTTCTGAATTTGAGGCTCCTCGCTGCCTGGCGGTCCGCTGGCGGACGGGCAGCTGGGGCGGCCGCCCGCCCACCGACCTGCTCATGCTCACCACGCCAGGTGGGGGGGGGGGCGAGGGGGGGGCGAGGGGGCAAGGCGGGACGGAAGGGATATAGGGGGGGGGGGGCGCTCGGGTGCGGAGCGGCGGGTCGGCAGCTGACGCACGGGGGATGAGCTGGAGTTTTGGGAGGTGGATTTGGAATGTAGTGCGAGGTGGTTTTGGAATGTAGTGCGAGGTGGTTTTGGAATGTAGTGCGAGGTGGTTTTGGACTGTAATGCACTGCTGCGTTGTTTTGGAATGTAGTGCTGCGTTGTTTTGGAATGTAGTGCTGCGTTGTTTTGGAATGTATCGGTACGTGGTTTTGGAGAGAGTGGCAGGGTGGTACGGCGGTTTTTGTCTGGACCCTTGCGCTATGGTTCGATTGTTTGGCTGTCGGATCTTGCGAGTGAGGTCATTGTTTTGTCGTCTTGTGGACTGTGTGAAGGATCTGCTGCCTATTGTTTGAACAATGCGTACGGCCAATGGTTGGGACTGAGGTTTTGGAGTGTAGGTGCTACAGTAGGTTGGACGCTTCAAGTTTTGTTTTACTTGTGTCGGTAGTTTGTTTTCTGGCGTTCGTATGGAATGTCATGGTATTTCTGGTGTGCTGACGTGGAGATTGGCGATTGAGGAGATCTGACGTGGCAGTTTGCAGTAACGTCTAATTTTGTATGACGACGGTGTGTGCGCAAACGAAGAGGTTTTTACTGTTTTAGGACAATCTCTGTGGATCCGTACACGATCTGGGATTGCGAAGCCACCCTCTCATCTGACTTGAAGTTTTGGGCATTCGGCGGTTGGCACGCTTCAGTGCACCGAGCCGCGTTGCAAGGTACCGGCCACAGTACGGAGGCGGCTTTGTTGTCGTACGACACGCTGGACGGATTTGCAGTAGGGCACGTCGACTCGAGGTGGCAGCTGGTCTTGGGAGGGCGGACCGCGGAGTGGAATTCTCGTAAGGGCTTCAGGAATTCAAAAGACAAAGAAGTCGTACGGTCAGCGCTAGTGAAGGTATGAAACTAATTAAGTAATTAACTATGGGTATGTCCCCATGTGGCTAAGGGATTTTTCCTGTAAAACTTAGCGCCGTACTGCCTAAGTGACAACCGTACAAAGAAATCCGAAAAAGTACATTGTGCGTCATCGTCGAACTTAAACTGTACAACATGTTGTCGTCTTGTGTCTCTTGACCCTCGGCCACGACAAAAAACGTCATCTTCAAACTTTTATTTCAAACAAATCAGCGATGTGTTTTAAAACAAAGTATTTTCGCCAAACAAATAGAAACACATGTTCGTACGTGCCGTAATGTTAAAAAAAATTCAAATGATTTCCAGTGACAAAGAAAAGTACAGAAGTCGCTATGTTCTGTCCGTTCCCGTTCAGTACGACGAAGAAAAGTACACAATTTGTTTTGTTTTGTCCGTTTTCGCTCGGTACGGATTTTGTTTTTCCCAAGGGTCTTGAAATTCCGATGTTATTTCACGTCGACCGGACAGGCGATGCAAAGGCAAAGCGCATCTTCTTCAACCGTGAAACGGCACAAGGCTGGAAGGCGGTACGTCTACAAATGTCACGATAAAACATGCGACGTCACAAGTAGTTCCAAGATATAACGTGCGACAACACAGATCGTAGACGGTGACAACCGTCACAGGTATTGTCGACGTATACAATAGTCACAAACGTAAGTTACGATTTCGTTCTTACCCATAGGGACACTTGAAAACCGGGTCCGGCGGATCCGCGCTAAAATACAAAGTAAGTTCGCTAAGTTACAAGTACATAGGGACATACCCTATGTATCTGCAGTTTGAGTGTACGGCTTTGTACTATTTAAGGCTGACGGCTCATACGCTCAAAATGAGCGAATATCCATGCATAATGAAGGATATCCATTTTCCAAGCAATATCCGCATGGAATTCCCACTTTTAGTGAAGTTTCGCACGATTGGCTGATTAAATGTTCGCACATTTCGAACATAAGCATGGAGTATGTGATGAAGCATGGGGGCGTCGGAAAGAGTTTTCACTGTCAGGGTGTCAGATGAGACGGGAATTTCAATTGCAGATAAGGCTGACAAAGTCGGTATTTTTTTGTCGTTTTCCAACAGGACGTGGCAGCTCTGCGTCCTCTGACAGGCATGTCAGAAACGTACTTTTTTGGCAAAGCCATCGCCCGCGCCGCCCGCCTAGGCGCGATCGCGGTGGAAGTGGGGCTGGCCGACGCGGCGGCCAGCGTCAGGCGATTCTTGCGAGATAACCTCACGCCGTGGTTCAACGGAACGGTGCCAGGGAACGCCCTGCTGTACGACACGGTGTGGGGAGGGATCATCAGTAAAGCGGGGGTAACGGATACGGTACACTTGCTCAAGGCCATTGCCTCTCTCCGTTGCTCGTAACTACGTCATAACTTTGTCATTATGTGTGAAAGGAAATATTTACGTAAGATAGATTCTGATAAATGATTACTTGTGTGGTATGGTGGCGGTCACTTATTTAGAGATATCAACACTATTTTCGGATTTTTGAAGTAAATAACGCATAACTGAACGAACATGATACTACTGTTCTATTGTTAGGAGATTTGTTCGACATGCGCTGTTGCTGAATATAGCCACGTGTCCATTTTTTGCCACGCAAAAGTATAAAAAACATTCAAAAGTACACTCGAAAGTACCGAAATCCACAATCCCCTATTATTGTGGCAACACTAGAAGCTCACAATCTTACCGTCATTTCTAAACATAAAAAAGCACTTGATACTCTCTCCATTTGTCTCTTAAAACTAACAGCAGCAGACATATTAGCCACACTATTTTCAGTATTCGACCTATTTGACATTTTTGTCTTTTTCCGATGTGCAGCATGGCGACTTCGGATTGGCCCTATACAACGACCATCATTTCCACTACGGCTACTTCCTATACGCCGCCGCCGTACTCGCCCGACTGGATCCAGTGTGGGGCGCCGCCTATAAACCCCAAATCTACGCCTTAGTCCGCGACTTTATGACCCTCAACCCCAACGATCCGTACTTCCCGCAACTCCGACATTTCGATCCGTACGCCCTACATTCCTGGGCGTCAGGGCTAACTGAATTCTGGGACGGCCGGAATCAGGAAAGTTCGAGCGAAGCTGTGCATGGGTACTACGCCGCCTCATTGGTCGGGTTCGTCTTCGCGGATCTCCAGCTAGCCAACGCCGCTGCTACGCTGGCAGGGTTCGAGGCGCTATCCTCTCGGATTCTGTTCCACGTCAGCACAAAATCCACTATTTTTCCTCCGGTATTTAAGGCGGAACAGCGGGTCGTAGGAGTTCTTTGGGCCACGAAACGTGACTCGGGTTTGTGGTTCGCACCGGCGACCGATTTGAAGAAGCGTTTGGGGATTCAGGTGCTGCCGGTGGCGCCTTGTACGGAAGTACTATTTACTGACGCGACATTCGCGAGGGAGCTCGTCAATTGGGCGAAGCCTGTGGCGGACTCCGACGTGTGGAATCAGTATATGTATGCGATACAGGCGATATATGATCGTGACGGGGCGATTGTGAACATTAAAGCGCTCCAGAGTTTCAACGACGGAGATTCGCTTTCGAATCTTCTTTGGTGGGCGTACACACGCTAGAGATCGTTCACATGTGGAATTAATTTATTCACGCTGTTTTTTTTTTCTTTTTTTATTCGATCTGTTTGTATATTAGGGGAGGGAATTGTTTCTTAAGGGAAGGAATAGTGCGTATGTGCGGGTAAAAAAATTGGACGGGGGTTTGAAATCCAGTTATTTAGTTTTATTGAAATAACTTGTTGACTTATGGCGAAAAAACAGTAAAACAAATTCTCCCAATGTTTTTTGTGACTATCGTGGAAACAAGTCATCATGTAGGTGATGATGAACTGAAAAAAATATGGTTTGTTGGAGTTGCTCTGTTTTGTGTGAACTTCGGTTGTTCTTTTCCAAATGTGTCCCTATTTGATGTGATCATTATCGCGTCAACTTTTGAGAAGTCGGCGTAAGTTGACATCCTCGGTGGAACACCAGCAACATCCATAAGCTTATTATTGCTTACCCACCTAAAGTCAACTCGGCAATCTTCCATCAAATGAGAGAGAATGTTGAAATTGTTGTGCGGTAAGCGATGCGCTTTTTTGATTACGCTTTGGAGAAATTTGATGGATTTTGGAATGCACTTAGAGCTCAATATAACAGAAACCCCTCGTTAATGTTAAACCCATTCTGGAAAAGTGGTGGTTGGTAGTGCTTAGATAATTCATTTGAATGTTACAGCAAGCTCCAAGCCGAAAGCAATACAAACCAATTTCAAAAAAACAAACAAATGCCGCTAAGATAATACAATTCGATTTAGTACTTCCTACTAACTTATTTGGTACACACAACAAAAGTGAATCAACAAAAGTAAAACCAAATAAGACAAAAGGAAATAACAGTGTGAACAATTAATCATGGCTTATTAGACTCATAACGGTTATGAAAATTGTGTGCGACTGTTTCTTCAATATGTCAAATCGTTGACAATTTTGCTATGTTGAATCATCATACACAAAAATTTGCCAACATACACAAGCGGTGCTTCGACAAGATTAAATGCTATTGTTGTAGGCTATGCTTCCTATTTCTTAAAGGATTTGGATTAAACCTTCCTAACAAATACGTGTACGAGTTATAGATTGTCCATTAAGAATAACTCAATTTTCCATTTTCACAATACTACACTTGTTGTTGTTAATTCTAACTGGCAAAATTTCATCCACGAAACCTATACAGTTGTCAACCACGTCTGCAAAAAACGTGAAAACAAGAACATTTTTTTTTTTTTGTTTTGGAGATCTTTCTCTAAATTAGTGATATTACCATTGATCGGATCTCTTCTATGTACGAACCACTAGAATCTTCTAGAACCACATTGGATACGTATAGAAGCACAAATTTGAGTGACTGAATCTGCTTTCCAATTTGTCTTCAACTAGCAAACAAAGTTCTTAACCAAGTGCTGAAGGTTGAGCGCCTCCGACTCTGCAAAGCAACAATGGTCGTATTGTTACACACGTCCTCCTCGGGCATGGAAATATTTATCATATTAACAATCAAGTTCTTAAATACATAACAGATACTTACCCACAACGTATTTACTCAACTCAACTCAACTCATGTTGCACTATGAGTTGGTCTTGGACAAACTTGACAAACAAAATAAATGTAACCATATTTATGAAACCTCTAGAACAACGTACCGAAATTTATTCAAATTTATAAATTTTCCTTGCGTAAAACACACTAATCCAGAAATGTTAAGATCATTTACAATTCACTAATTTTTTTTGATACCATGTCTCTTTGTCCTTGCTCTATGCAGTCTTCCTTTTCCAAATTGTCACAATATTTTTATTATCTCTGTATACAACTCAAATACAATCGGCAACTTCTTGAAATCCGCAGCAATATCGACGGAATCTCGTACGACTTACATGAGTGTACGGCAGTTCCGGGCAGGGAGTTCTGGAGAATTTACGCGAACCTCCAAACACCCCAGAATATTCGATTTTGTCATTATGTTCCGCCACACGTGTAGGCCACGTGTTCCGGGCTCGGCCGCGGACGTTCGAACTTGACGGGCAGGCAGACTCTTGCCAGCCAGCCGGCTGCTGTAGCGGGCAAGCTGCCGGAGTCGGCCGCGGACTGACTGCCGGCTGAAAACATGCATGCAGGGAGCCACGTCAGCATGTCAGGGTCAAGACCTTTGAACTAGTGTTAGCCAATAGGGGTTCATTCTCATATTTCGGTTTAACAAAAAAATTGTCTTTTCTCATCTGTACCTGATGAACCGAATATAAACCAGAGCAAGAAGTTTTTTTCATCAAACAAATACAATAGTAAATAAATAAATTAGGGTGAATCTGAAGAGAATAAAAAAGGAACGAAAAATACAGAGCAGAAAAGTATTTAGTATGGACTTGCAAACTCGAGAAAAAGTGAAAAACCATAAAAACAATACAAACAACACAACACCAAAAATCACAAAGCACGGATACATGACCTTGACCACATTAAATGGGAATGAACACTAAAAGAAAAAAATTGAAAACTTGCTCATCAAAACCACAAAAGTTCCTTCCAATTCATCGCCGCAGGTTCATTTCCTATCATGTTTTTACTATTCACGGCCGTACGATGACAATTTGACGGCCTAGATGTGTTCGTCTAATTCTGCGTACTACGCTGACGACGAGCGCAAAACCCTCCGTGGCATCCGCCGGCCTCACAATCCGCAGAAAAATGCGGAAGCATCTGTTCGAGAGCAATTAAAACAAACCTCAGCCGTACAATATGCATCGGACGGCCAAAAACACATAAAAAAATCACCCTTGGTACGGCCAAACAAAACTTGACGTGGACGTTAATTTCTCGGCAGACCGTCAACAGAATGTGCCCATCGACAAAAATCAACCAATGGACGGCCAAAAGACAAAAGGCACACACTATTCAACATCTGACGGCCAAACAAAAGTGACGCGGCCGTCAACTTCCCACCGTTAACTCAACAGCGAGTCAGGCAGTTATCTGTACCAGCGGCGCCAAAGGAGCCGCCGAATGAAGTATACGCCGTCGCTCGCCGCAGCACGTGCGAAGAGGCCGGGGATCCACGTGGCAGCAGTCTCCTTCCTCCTCCAAATTTTTACCGCCGTCGTTCGCGGTCAAAACCTCCTAGACAGCCGGCCGCCAGCCCCCTCCTTTAGACAACGTCGACGACGGTGCACCTAGGGGCCGGAGAAGCGTGCACGACGCCGCTCGCTGCCGCATATGAAGTAAGCCGCCGAGGAAACCGCGGCGACCATGT
>JBBHKE010002506.1:188344-313422 GCA_037447655.1 Zygnema cylindricum | reverse complement strand
GGGGGTGCTGTTAGAGGGACCGGAGGGGTGGGCTGAATGGATGGAACTGGAGTCGGGTGGGGAGGCCAGGGAGATGGTCGTGGGGGTGAAGGGAGAGGGAGGTAAGGTTGTTTTGACGGGGGGTTGGGGAGGGAGAGAGAGGGAGAGTGGGTTGCCGGCCGTGGCAACCGATCCGAACGCCGGCGGAAGTCGGCGGTTGCGGCCGCCACCGACCTCGCGCCAACTTCCGCCGACGAACTACTTCGAATTCCGAACTAAGGTATAAAGCGGTATAAAGTGCGTACTAAATTTTCGATGCTTGGAGGGTTCCTGCGTATTATACGCTTGTTTTAACACTTTTGTTTATGACTATTTCAGTATTTCGACAGTCAAAGCTATAAAGTGCGTACTAATTTTATCATATCATGAAGGGTTTTCCTCCATAGTCCATACTGTACGGCTGTTTAAGGCTTTAACCCTTTTTTTGTACGACTATTTCGCTCGTTAAAGTTCGATTTTATAACGTATACTTGATCTGGCTTTAATTTCCGGAGTTTTCTACCGTATGAAATAGGTGTGGAGATATTTTATGGAGTTTCTCCTTATTTTACGCTAATTATGAGCGGATGACGTGTCCAGTACGGTTTCACTACATATGGTATGCTCAAACCTGTTCCTCCCTCAGAGTTCGGACACCTACGAATGACGTGGAATAACTATTTTGTCGAATGGCATAGCCTTGGCGGATTGTTTTGAGGAGAGGCCGACACGTGGAAGTCTGTGGAAACTTAATGCCCTTTCGAGTTGCGGTTTCGTACGGAATGCATACGTTTCTGGGGATATGGTACGGCGGTGGAACAGATTTTCAGGTTCCGCGAGTCTGTGCCGTTTTTGCTTGTCGTTTTGCGACAAAGCCTTGAAATGCAGTGGCGTGCATTTATTTTTTCATTAAGAAAATGATACAGGAGAATGAATAGTAAAATGGTTTACTGGAATATGTTAAACGTAATATTCTTTCGTTAGAAATCTACAGGAAGGTATATGATACCCAGTATATCTTCTATTTTCCAAATTGCTAATCCGAGAATTTGTTCAAATCTTTAAACTTTTCGGAAAGAAAACTAGGGAATATCTGTTTGAAAAACTGTTATAGACAGGGTTTCTTGGAAACAGGCTTGTCAAATCCTCTGGAACAATCTGCCATAGCCATGAATGCTCCGAGGAGCATGCTGTTCCGTTCCGTTCTGTTCCGAGGAGCACGCTGAAAAGGATCACATGTCCGTCTGCAGTAATTCTTGTGAAAAAAAAGCAGCATTGATGGTGGACAACATGTTCATGTGTCCACTGTTGTCCATCAGCGCCATCAAACACAACCACATGCAAAACCTCCGATCTTGCACTAATTCCATTTGACAGTTCAAATAGGCGACGTCTGTCCTACAGAAGGACAGAGACAAGGCCACCTCTTTAGAAAACCATTTCTCGCACATCAGATTAAAGTTTTCCTTCTTTGGATCGGCACTAGGTAAACTTAATGATTTCTTTTTTTATCCATCTGTCATGTTTAATCCATGGCCTCAAAAGGGGAACAATGTAAAATTTCCAAAGGAGAACAATCAGCATTCACATGTAGGCATTGTTTCGTAAGATGTTATATAAACATCACAAATATATTCATATCACCTTTCCAATAGCAAACATGACAAGATTTGCAGTAATGACATAGGCAACAAAGACATAGCCAAAACTCTATTTAAAATTTATCTTCTCTGAAAAACTTTACAAATCCGCTACAAATCCGCTACAAATCCGCTCATACTATAATGAGGCAGACGCCAATAGACTACATCCTATTCAGAATCACATATCTTTGTGCAGCAAAAATGGTGGCCACAGCTGTTGCATACAAGAAACAGCATCGTTTTCTAATACCTCTCTTCATTCCGACTTCTTGTAAGTAGTTTCGTTTTCTTATAGAAACACTCCAGAAATCTGAAATTTAACAACGAGAGGAAAAAATAAAACTACGAGAATATCTCTTAATTCCGTCTTCTTCTGAGTAGTTTCGTTTTCTTATAGAAAAACTTCAGAAAACTGAAATTTAACAACGAGAGGAAAAAATAAACATACAAAAACTATCTCAAGTTCTAGTGACAATAGTGCAAGATTTGGCTATTTCTCAGCCAAATTTTCCTATGTAGTTGTTTCTCGAGTGAATACCCACCACAGCATATTTGACATCGAATTTCCTTCATCGAAACTTGTCAAAGACTGGACATTAGTGAGAGCTCCCGACGGATCATAGAGAGCTTGCAAGGCCCACACAAACCCGTTCCATTGGTCCGTTGTACCCTCCGGAGATGCCAGAGCCCACGTGACAAGCTGTCTCGTATAATTCAAATTACTGTGAAGAATTCCAGTGTAAGGTGTGATTGGAAGTACTTGAATCCCGAGACGAAAAGTACGATAAGTTGCAGGTGCAAACCAGAGGTTTGCATCTCTCATAATAGACCACAATACTCCTACTACACGGTTATCCGCCGTGAAAACAGGATCATACAGCGTGGAATTTTCCCCAATGAACCAAAAAACGTTGGCGCTATGGCTCTCAAATCGAGCGAGAGTGGACCCCACAGTGACCAAGGAGGAGTCATTAAAAGCAAGACCCACCAATGAGGCGGCATAATAGGCATTTACAGCCTCACTGGTGCTCTCCTGATTGCGTCCCGCGGCAAATTCAAAGAGACCAGAAGACCACGAGTGTAATACGTAAGGGTCAAAGTTTCGGAGCTCGGTGTAATAAGGATCGGTAGAATCGACAGTCACGAAGTCTCGCAAGAGCGAATAAATTTGTGGTTTATACGTTTGACCCCAAGAAGAGTTGAGTTTTGCAAGGACAGCTGAAGCATAAAGGAAATAACCGTAATGATAATGATGGTCGTTATACATACCCAACCCATAGTCGGCATTCTGAAAATAGGAAAGGACAAAAGAGAGGGTGGGGTCAGCCATGTCAACACTATTTTTTGATAGCCATGGATAAGCAAATTATCCTGTTATAACAACCATATATCTCTGTGTTGATAAAGGAGCCGTTACAAAGGTCAAGTTGCAGGGAAATTCTGAGACTAATGTCAGATTGGAAGTTAATTTATGAAACTAAGAAATTCTTACTTAAAACCTTGCCACCAATCCTCGAAATTATAGTGCAATCTTCCTAACGGCGGAAAAACAACCTTGAATTTGAGCAATAAAGTAGGTTAAAAATGAGCACGATCGACAACCATCAACAACTTAAAAAAAAACAAAAACAAAATCCCGTTGAGATGTAACAGGGTGTAACTCACTGGATCTAATGCCCCTGACATACTGAGAATGCCTCCCCATCGATTATCATAGAGAAAACTATTTCCAGGATAAGTCCCAGTGAACCACATCGTGAGGTACTTCTCCAAGTAGTTTGCGACTGTCGGGGTCAGTCCTGGCGAACCAACTTCTTCTGCTATCAGAGCAAGTCGAGCGGCTCGAGCAGCGATCTTCCCAAAGGTATACGTCGAGGGAATATTGTCGATGGATGCAAGGGAGGCAATATCCTGTGAGAAAATAAGACAGCAATGCAAAGTTTTGTTAGGTTTACATGCCGCTGTAAGAGCCGGAAACAGCCAGGGAAGAGAAGAATATATTTTGAAAGATGCACCAAAATCTGGAAACCCAGTCTGCAAATTATTTTCAAGTATCCCTGAACCTAATGCTCTTTCCCAGGTGTCAAACGCGGCAAATTATGTATATGCTATTACTGGCAATACTGGCACAGTAGTCAAAATAATCATACAGAAAACTGAATTATCTCATTTAAAAAAGTAAATAGTCTTTGTACAATTACTGTGATTACTGGCCAATTTCACCGGTAATTGCGTACGTATAATAACCGTGCAAAGCACATATCATGGTGTCGGCTAGCAGTTAAAGCAATGAACATACCGGATGCTTACCAACAAGGTCATTAACACATGCAAGCTGTTAGCAGTAGTCGCAGCAATCTTACAGAAAAGAATATGAATCATTCATTTTCTGTACGGTTACTGCCATTACTGGCCAATAACAGAAGTGATCCCGTACGTATAATTATCCAATAAGCAACAGCACAGCAGCATATCTTGTTTCCATTACCCAAATAAAACCATCATCATGAATGGAAAAAAGCTCATGTAGCTTGAGATTCTTTCTGGGAAGACACCAATGTTACATCACCCTTGCGCAAAATTTGAAATATACAAACTCATTCAAACCACCACACTATCTCGTAATCAGCGAGTACTAAGTACATGAAGGCTTCGTAGGCTTAGGCTTTCTCAATCACGGAATTTTTAATAAATAAGTGACAACCATAGACATCGTTATGGATTGGAAAAAAGCTTACGTAGTTCAAGATTCTTTCTGGGTAGACAGCTATGATACATCATCCTTGTTCAGAACATACACCATGCTATCGAAGTTCTCTAAGTACTAAGTAGACAAAAAAAAGCTGGATACATTCTCAGTTTTTGGATCTTTTTAATGAATAATGCTCACCATTCTCACTGCAGATTGCACCGCTGCCAATTCGTCGGGGTCAGATACCCCATTGGAGGAGTACCACCCGACAGAGGTACCACTTGTCTGAATAACCCAATTGGTGCCGACAACTCCAATAGCCACACCATCGATAGTTTCATAGCTGAGAGAAGTAGGAGAGAGTTCCTCAGGCACGTCTGAAGAACTTACAGTAAGATTCACAAACCAGCGATGAACTGCAACAACCGCAGAAACAAGAATAGGAAAACCTTCAACAAAAGGCTAGGAAGAGGACTATCCTGTTTAATTTGTGCGTGATTGATTCTGAAATGTGAATAACAGACATGAAGAAAAAGAATAGAGGTTTGAAACAGAAAGCGATCCAACTAAAAGGTTCCTTCAAGAAACTGGATAATATGGAAGTCAAATTGATGTCGAAAACTAAGTTCACTAGTCTTTTTGAACTTCCAGCACCACCTGAGCCATTTGACAAGCACCTCAGGGTCAACTAGCTTTAGTGCCATTCCCGTGATATCTTTCTGTATCTTTTTTTTATTATCATTTCTGTCTTGCAAATTGTGAATGTCTGCTTGTCCTCTCCATGCTAACAGAAGAAACAGTTAAACAACTTATCGAACTAAAGACTGTAAAAAATGATACTACCATTTCTTGACTTTTGTATAGACCTGAAAGTCCGCACAAGAAAACAAAACATACTTCAGTATCAATTTTCGCTGGAAAGATCATATACTGCTGCACCATGAGGTTACAACGCCCATCACTCTTGGTGTTACCAACACTAATAGCGATAGGGCAATTTTTGGCCAAAAAGCATACAAATCTATTAAAGAGTGCATAAAAACTGCCATGTCTCCGTACACTAAATGAGTATTGTATAATCTCACTTGCATTTACACTATTGATTCCTTTCCTCCAAAAGCAACGGGTAGTTGTACACAATCAGAACCTCCACCTAAAAACCCCTAAAAAAACATAATAATTGTCTGCCTCTTTTTAATCTCTGCAGTCTCAGTGGCACTAGAAATCGCCTAAACTCTCTGAAGCCAATTGCTACTAAGATAAATTAAGCTGCTAAAAAACACATAAAAACCATGTGCCTGCTTGCAAAAAGCTATAAATCAGATTCCTCTTCCCGAACTGTAAAGATGCATGCTTCGAAGCCATTGCCTACCAGGAAGGGTCAAAAGAAGAAGCTCCGATGGAGGAAGTGTTCCCATGCTCTCAGACTGCCAACTGTAGCTAATCTGGGACTCCTCAATGCTGATGTCACATCCTGTCGGATATGTCTCACTGTAATAATCGAGAGTGGTCTCCGACAGAGGTTGATCAACAGGCAAAAGAGCCAAACGAATCACCCCAGAGAAAGGTTCTGATCCGCTGAACGATGCACCTGTGTTGTCGTTGACAGGAGTAGATAATGTGAGAGCACTTGACGCATAGATTAACCAGGTCTGTGAAACATAAAGGACGAATAAAAGAAGAAATGAATGCAAAGATTAGCCAGATTTGCTCAATATCAAAAACGAATAAAACAAGGAATGGCGCATAACTTAACCAGGTGTGTTCAATGCAAAAAGCAAATGAAACAAAAGCAGCAACAACAAACAACAACAAATGAGCAGGGGCTAAACCAATAAGATAAAATTAGTGAAAATTACTAGATTATTTGAGAGAGTACATTATCGGCATTGTCACAAGCAACAGTCCACATTAAAGTGAATAGAAGCCAGTGAATAAATGAAGTGAAATGTAAAGCAAGTCAAACATCGAAGCGGTAAGATGAAAAAGTGAAGTTTCAGTTGATGTTAACCATCTCACCTGCCCATTGTTAAAACCCACTCTATATTTTGTTGCTTCCGTATTTGAAGAAAAATTAATTACAGCGTGAATACTATTGAACCTTGGTGTTAATCCATCGAAACGGAAGGTGACATACGGACTACCTCGAACAAGAGGAACAATTAGGCCAGGACCCCAGTTAAAGGTGACACTGAGTTTGTCATACGTTGTAATGGTCGGGGCTGGTACAGTCTCAGCCACAGACAATATGAGATCCGTGATAAAAGCCTGCCAGTATGTCAGGCAAATGTCAACATAAGAGGACAAAACCAGGGCAATAAAACATAGAAAACTAACAGGCAGATCAAGAAAAAGTAAACAAAATTCAGTAGAGCTCCCTGAATAATGGTCATGGAAGAGGAGGCTGGGTAACATGAAGTGGCCATTGATTTTTGTTAATGGTCTGAAATCCACAAAGATGTTGTGATGAAACATGTTAGAAGTATTCCTTGGTTCCCAGATCAGATGTATCCCAAAGCCACACATTCGCTAACTCACTTGGGCCTGTCACTAACACAAAGCTAAGGTTGAAACAGTAAAAGAAATCTTAGACATTACAGCAGAAAACCTCATGAGTTCAGAAAACCAACTCACCTGCACAATAAGAGTTGAAGATACAGTTCGTAGAGGGAAACCAAAGGCAACGGAAGACATATTTATCTGCGCTATGTAGGGTGAAATCATCTCCGGTGCATTTCCCGCATTGAGGACATAATTCTCCCAAAAAGCATTGGTAGGAAATGGAGGCTGTGGCCAATTATTACAAGAACAAACTATCAGCACTTCAACAAGTAAATCTGGAAATAGCAGTGTATAAGTACTCGAATCAGAGTCCTGGTCTGAGCCCTTCGACAACAAGCTCATGTATTCAAACAGCATCCATGAGGAACACTTGAAACAAACATAAAAATTACATTCTTATCAAATGCACAAGCATACCATTCCAACTTACGTATGCAATTCACTTTAAACGAATGTTCCCCTTGGGTCACAATTAAATGCAAACAAGCACACTACATACATTATTTGAAGCATTGCTCCGTAAAAACTTGCACAGACAATCATAATCAGAAACCAAAAGTGAGATACTGTCCTTTGAATGAAATAAACAACAGCGAACCTAGGTACACACTCCAGAAGTATCTCAAAAGGAAATGATCAAAACTTCATGTACTAAAGCTAACACACTAGCTAATAATATTTACTTAAAAAGCAACAAGAAACACTAATTCCCGCAATCGTGATCTCAATGCAACATAAAGCTGCATTCTTTGCAACAGCCATGCTTCCCAATGCAGGTTAGACCAATAAAATTAGGTCAATAAGAAGAAAAAAAAGAACAAAGGATGTTTGTTAAAAGTCAAATTTCAAAATCAAAGGAATCTTAAATCCAAAAATTTTCATTTTTTTGAAATGAATTACATGAATACTTTCATGCACCATTATGGACTGAATTCAACACAACTAATGGTGAACTCACCGAAAGGTTGGACGCCAAAAATGGTGTGGCAGGGGGTGGGGCAGTTGTCACGATTGTAGGAAACCCTGGAGCTGAGTCCATTTTGCTTTTCACAGGAACTCCAGAAAAAGCAACAAAAAGTATAAAATCTTATACTCCAATAGTTTCTTTCCGAAAGATCTTAAGAAAGCCAAACGGCAAACTATCACTACCAAAATGGTTCCACTCATGAAATTTACTCTTGAAAAGGGAACCAGTAGATATTTGGAAAGACATCTGCAGCATGGAAACATATAATAGCCAGCATTCCTGATAAGAGACAGTCGTCCCTCCTGCACAAAGTACGGCAATAATTGACATGCCATTTGTAGGTGACACGTGGTGCGAAGAGCAAGGTTTGAAAAAAGTGAGAAACTGCGAAGGCGGATGAACCGAAGAGGGAGCCATAGCCGGTGGGAACGATGGAGTGGAAGCACATTGGACTTTGACAGCTTCGACTTGTCATGCGTACGATGAAAGGTTACATCAACGTCATCTCCATGACACTTTATGGGGGATGGGGTAACATCACCATCAACACGGAAACACTCTTTGGCAGTTTTTGCTAGTTCCAACTTATTGTACCCGATACGCGTAATCGTAGATACTATTGTTGTGTATCGGTTAAAAATTTATCGCGATAACACCGATACCGATAGTTATTGGTTATCGAACGGTCAGGGGTCCCGATATATCAGTCAGAGACCAACAAATTCCATATCGGCGATAACTTTTAGAAAATATAGTATGTATACAATACTACTGTATAGCAAACTGTATTATATTATTTACTTTATATAGCGTGGTATGCCGTATAATGTATCTGTTTCGTATCGGTTTAACTAAAATCTATTACGGACAACGCAGCACATAAAAGTCAATAAATTTAAAACAATACTTTTAGTTCCAAAACTATAGTATTGAAACGAACAAATTAAATTACATTGTAAAATTTTAAATCAAAATTTTTCGAAAAACATACGTACAGACACATCTGTCAGACTGCCGCCATTTACTGCAGCCTACTGCCACAATCTTTTGACGATTCAGGGGCACTTATTTGAGGAAATATTAGTTTTACCATCTTTTGACAATTCAGGGGCACTTATTTGAGGAAATATTAGTTTTTTATAAAATAGTAAAAATATATATTTATTCATTGCGATTTTTTGCCGAAATCGGGGGGAAGGGGGTCCGCGGCGCGTCCGGGGAATAACACGTACAGCTGAGTGTACTAACTGTACATTTATCTGTACGGTCTGTACAGATATCGCCGATAGTTATCGATATCGGTGTTATCCCCGATAAAAAGCGATAAATATCGGTTATTTATCGGCGATAACACCGATAACAGTATGTCATACCAATACATCGATTATCGGCTACCCGAAAAAAGGCCCATATCGGTTATCGGCAAATCCTTACCGATACACAACACTACTAGATACTTTCAAACGTATACATACGTGAAAGTACGAGAGGCAGAGGTCGCAAACGGTCAACCGAAACCGTGACCGACCGTTAACCGACCGCCCGCGCCGGATCCGGAACGGATTCGGTTGCCAAATTTTGGGGGTCGGGCAGTTACGGTCGGTTGATTCACCCAGGAAAAAAAAAACGGTCGGTTACGGTCGGTCAACCAAAAAATGAAAATTTTGTACTGTCCCTATAATCCAACAATCTCGTACTTTGTACTCTTTGGCATCGTGGAAGTACGTGACATCATGATTAGCGTCGCAAATCTGACACGGTACTGTAGTAAGCTATTTATTTCGCAAATCAAAGTGAACGCGACAAAGCCTCGCAAATCTGACACGGTAGTACACTATTCATTTCGAAAATCTTAGGGAAAGCGACAAAGCGTCGCAAATCTGACACGGTAGTACAGTATTCATTTCGCAAATCTTAGGCAACGCGACAAAGCGTCGCAAATCTGACACGGTAGTAACACTATTCATTTCGCAAATCTTAGGGAACGCGACAAATCGTAATTATTGGCTTATTCCGTCGTACATTGATTAATTTTGTACTTTTTCTGTTACAGGCGGGCACGGTTAGTCGCGAAAAATCAAGATTCGGTTGATTTTTTTTTTCGTAAACGACGGTCGGTTAACGGTTAACAATTTTGGAGCGTGACAAAACTCGGTCGGGCGTCGGTTACTCAGATTTTGAAAAAAAAAAAACTGTCGGTTTCGGGTATGATTTTTTTTGACTTTTGCGACCTCTCACGAGAGGTGTGAAATTCAAAAACCGAATTAACAAAAATTGCCAGTGTTTGTACACAAACGAGTTGTGCAGCGTAACTGGTTGGGCTATGTATATGTTTCGTACTATTAATGTTCATTGAACAGCTAAAATTTTGGCCTTGTTTGCGAAACTCATGTGTGTACCATTTTTATTTACACAGGTCCGGTTATGAATGTATGAGAGGAAAGCGTGATGGAAGAAAAGAGATACAACTACTCCAGAGAGCCACTTGAGTTAGTCCATTAGGTGGTTGGTGCTGACAAAGGGGGAAGTCTCACAAGAGGAAAGCTTGGTCGTCGGGAAGCGAAAGAGGGAGAAAATCAGAAATGTTTGCCACCAGGAAGGAGGGGAGCGGGGGCGGTGTGGGTGACTTGGGAGGAGGGAAATGTGGAAATGGAAATGTGGGAAAGTCTCACTGGTGAAACGGGTGCAGGAAGCCAAGTCTGAAGGTTAAATATTATGACCGGGAGAAGGTGCTCGGACAAAATGGTGGAGGAGCAAGAAACTACACCGCTACTCGTTATTAGTGTTAAAGTTTTTTTCGCCACTTATAACATCTTTTCTTCATGCATGCTTGTCAAATTGTCAATTTGAGACGGCCAATAGGAAGGTGAGAATATTGCCTTCCAATAACAATCATTAGATTGACAATCCGACTAATGTGCACAGAGAAAAGATGTTTTAAGTGGCGAAAAAAACTTTAACACTAATAGCCATTAGTGGTGTAGATCTGACTGCCTAGTAAAGTAATGGTAGTGCATATTTGGCTTTGCTTAAATTGCAGCAAAAAGGTGACTGTGCTAAAAACTGTGGATAAGTGTAAGGGTGCGTCTCCATGTGCCTAAGTAAGGGTTTTTTTCTGTCGTTTTCTTGTAAACTTAGAGCCGTACCGCGTAAGTTTCAACCGTACAAAAAAATAGAGAAAATGAGAAGTACATTTTGCGTCATCATCGAATTTAAGATGTACTACATGTTGTCGTTTTGTGTTCTACGACCCACAGCCACGCCAAAAAACGTCATCTTCAAACTTTTCTTTAAAACACAGGGAAGATGTGTTTTAAAACAAAGAATTTTCGAAAAACAAATAGAAACGCGGAGTCGCACGTGTAACAAATTTTCAAGAAATTTCAAAAGAATTCAAGCGACGACGAAAAGTGCACGATCCGCTATGTTTTGTCCGTATGCGTTCAGGTACGACAAAGCAAAGTGCACAATTTGTTTGGGTTTGTCCGTTTGCGCTTGGTACAGATTTTATTTCGCCAGGGGTCTCAAGATCCGATGCCATTTCACGTCGAGCGGACAAGAGACGCAAAGGCAAATTGCATCTTCTTCAACCGTGAAACGGCACAGGCTATATGGCGGTATGTCTACAATGTCATGAAAAGTCATGCGACGTCAAAAGCAGTTACAAAATAATGAAATATAACGTGCATCATCACGGATTGTACACTGCCGACAGCCGTCACGGGCATTGTCGACGTATACAGTCGTCACGCCCTTAAGTGACAACTTTCGTTTGGTATACATAGGGACACCCGAAATCCGGGTCCGCCGGATCTGCGGGATCTGCGCTAACAAGCAAAGTAAATTCTCTAAGTTTCAAGTACATAGAGACGCACCCGAAGATACTTTGATTAATTGTTTTTGTCTTTTTCCCTTGCATTCCGTAAGTTATACTTAGACAAGATTATCGCTGGATAACATTCCACTCACTTTATCTGGAGCTAAAGGTAAGACGGCAGCAAATATAGGCTGCTCTATCAGCTCGACAAGTACTTCCTCCATCACAACCACACCATACATGACTGAGACTCCATATAAAGTAGAAAAAATATATGAAACAAAAAAAGAATCTCAGACCACGTGCATGAAACAATCGACAAGGTTAGGGAAATTCACCCCCACAGATGATCTTTGTTCTGTATACAACGCTGATTTAAAGAAAAACAAAGAAACCATCACTTGCAACGGTATCCAAGTCTTGAAAATTGATCGGAACAAACTCTCTTATGATTTCCATATAAACCCATTGCTCCTACATCCAATTTCTACGGCCCAATGTACACTTTCACGACGACAACCACCAGGAAAGTGCACCACTTATGAACAGTCGCAGAACAGCTGACCCAAACTATATATAGCGCGGTGCCACGACGGATTAGGGTTAGGAGCTATCGCCTGGGCCAGTAGAACAGTCCTGCCCCATATTGCAGTGTCAGCCCACTTGTGAGCACTTACATTGCATAGTCCAACTTATTTGGACTCCAGATTTACACTATACACGAATGGAGTCAATCCATCCCTATGCTAGATCGATCCTCTGTAAAGCTCAAAATTGTAACACAGCAGAAACGTCTTAAGAAACTTTAGTCCACTGAAAACTATTTTATCAAAATCACTGCAAACTACTTGTCCAGTTGGACTTGAGCCTGTGTAGCCAAATGGACAAACTTCACCTAGATTTTTCTACGGAAATTGATGAAAACCACGCTAATTTGTCCCTGCCTCCCATCCCTATCCACATCCATCTCCAAGCGGATCTGGACCTCCTATTGGTGACTACCTCATCCACTCTAACTCCTCTATCTCACTCTTTAAAACATGGATTCATTCAAAACAGATCGGGGAACAGTGAACAACAGCTATAGATCTGAAGTGCCAGCCATGACCTCTGTCCTCTACCTTTTTCCCAGATGATTTTATAGAGCAAGCAAAGAGATAATCATTTTTATTTTTTTCAAAGAGAAGACCCTGCAAGACTAGACTTTGCGACGTTGTTGTCCAGTGTTGTAACGGCCTCTGGCTCGCCTTCTGCGTTCACCAACGAAGGCGCAAACGGAGCTTTCACATAGAGTTGCCCGTGGAGAGTCACCATGGCTGTAGTTTGGTGTGCGTTTATGCCACCTGGCAACATGATGACCTGCAAAAAACAAGCTATCGATGAGCTTCTTGAAACATGGGCAAAAAAATTTCTTTAGGAGTTTCTATAAGAAATCAGCGCAAATGTTGCCAGAATATGTAAACGTCGCCACCGCGGCTCAAAAGGTTTTGCTCACAAAAGAAATGAGAAAGGACCGTATTTGACGAGACAATGAAACCAACCAAAACATCATAAACATAAATTAGAAGCAGGTGGATCCATCATCCAGATAACAATGAGTTTCTTGAAAAACCTGCCAGCAGCAGGACTTGCGCTGCAAAGTGACAATGGTGAAACTTCGTTCAGGATTGGAGAAAATTATGAAGGTGACGTATTGACAAAACTTGTACGATGCAAGTTAGGCTAATAAATACATTCATGACATTCAACACTCAAGATGAATTTTGATGCAATGCTTCAAAACATGGGCATCCTTTAGGGATTTCTATTGAAAAAAAAATCACACTGCAGATAACGCTGTTTTGCTCACAATAGAAATGACAAAGACCGTAATTGACGAGACAATGTTGCTGACAAACAGTTCACTAACTAAAACAGCATAAACATAAATAAGAAGCAGGTGCACACATGAAAAGTAGAGGATGAACAATGCGAGAAACTCAACAGTGTCATGAACCGTGCAGATCTCTGAACCAGTCCAGAAGTCTAAACCACATTCCTGAGGAAGGAAATCTTCAATATGTGCAGTGGTCGTAAACGTCGACATCTATCTCCACTGTCAAACAAGACGGAGGCAGTCGAGGGAATTGCAGTACTTGACCAAACAAACAGAAATTGACTTAACCAAAAAGGAGATTTTGTGAATTCACCTTCCGAAATGCAGTGACGCCCCATGGATTTTCTGGCTGCTCGGGTTCACCAGCTATGATCAACTTACCGCCACCCTCACATTGTACTCGGACCTGCAGAGACACAGAAATTGTAAACTGTATTCAGAATGTTAACAAACGAAACAGCAACGTATGGCAAGAAAGAAGGGAAGGGAAAGGCGCAGGTGAAGAGGTGGTGAGAGATCCAGAGGACATTGGGCAGCAAAAACCCGTTAGAATGTGATGGCAAGATGAGCGATTACAAATGGAAAAAGCTGAAATAATGTATCAAAATAGAGAAAAAAACAAGAGGGTAACTGCTGTGTGCGGGAGAAGAATAAAGCAGCTCAAGACATGCCTCTTCTCGGACCAATCCTGGAACCAATGCGTAAATTTCAAAACAGTCCTCCTGCATCCAAAAGAAAAAGAAAAAAAATGCTAGGTTAATAGCTGAAAAAGTGCTGACCGAATATTCTTCTTCTATCAAGGAATTGTTACAACTCAGAAACATCTGCCTTCTTAAAGGAGCATAAAACAAGCAGACATTAGCCACAGCTCGTTCATAACTAAACGGTTGATTAACAAACAACAAAAGTCAGCAAATAATAACTAATAATATTCAAAAGTGGATCAAAACGTGTAGCATTTACTTGTGCCATGCGCATAAAGGATAACCGAGACATATACCAAACCATGACGAGAAAGGTGATTCTTATGATGCACAGGATTATTCAAACTCCAACTAATTGTATTCAAAAAACTCTTCCACAGACCAACAATAAGAGATGGAAGTTTGTAAAAATAGCATCCTACAACAAGGATTGAGTGGGAATGGAGTCGACAAGCCTTACCGAGCGCCGAACATTTACTCGAACCCAATCGGCTGGAAGGCCCTCATCCATAATAACAGCAGCCGCTTCCTCTTGCTGTCTCCTACCATTTTCCCTGTGTTCTCTTTTTTTTTCTGGATCACCTGAGGCTCGTCCTTTATGCGATTCCTCTGCTGCTCCTGGTCTCAACGTTTCAGGTGGCGAGGTCTCAACTGTTCCAGCAGGCATTGCCAGTGAGATACAATACCTTTTTGAAAGGTTATTAAAGTTCAATTAAAACTACTATAAATTCTCCACCCGCCACGAATAATTACATTGAAAAAAGGCTTGAGAAATTAACAAATATATAATGCCAACAAAGTGTCTAATACATTTGCAACCAGGCACACCAACAATGATTACATATCTAGATTATCGTAGTGGACTAGACAAGACAAACAAAAGGTGAACAAAAACTAACTTTCACTCGAATGAGGCAGAAAGAGGCATGATAATAAAAACAGTCACTGCCATATAATGAATTGCACAAACATAAGCATCACCAGTAACTTGAGAACACGGTTTTGCCAGCTCAAAAAACTGTTTTCTACCTCCATTTCCTCCCTAAGCAGGTTTCCTTCACTTACAAGTTTCCGCTTGCCTCCGTTGACGTTTTGAAGACGGTGGTCCCCCTACCTGTACCCCCATCCCTCCTTCAGCTCCCTGCCTTGCCAAAGCCTACACCCAAATTCTTTCTTGCAAAGCCCTCTGCCATACAACATGCCATCGCCCCTCTGCTGGCTTCTTAAGGAACCTTATGCAACATCAGCATAATGTCACCTGAGACATCTAGTGGCACAAGATGAGAAGCTCACACTTATTTTTTTTCAGGTGATTATAACCACACATGTCTACCACACATTTTGCTCACACCTGGCAACAACTGGTTTACTTCTCCCCCATCCAGGAAACACTGATAACTTTCCGCTGACCACCTGATTCTGTAGGGAGAGTCAAATTTGGAAATATTCTCTCTCTATATGATGCCTCTTATGAAACTGTAATGTTAAAAAGAAACAGGAGCAACAAGAATAAAGAGGAGCACCTCGTTTCTCAATGTTCCGCTGGCAGGTGGACTTCGGCCTGAAGTAATTCCAGAATGCTTCTCATAATCCAATAGTGTCTGCGACATAAAAAGTTTTCCAACCCATAGAGGAATTCTAAGGCATGTGACCACTTGAAACAATCATTCATCAGCAAGCAGCCACAAACGCATTTCAATCATTCATCCATTCAAGGATTTAGATATAGACATAAGGTTTGGCTTTCCCCATGTGAAACTACAGAGACTACTAAGGTGATACACCAATCGTTGCTGCGTTGGATAGTCGAGAAAGGCACTTTCCTGTTCTGGACTATATTGGCTGAACCATTTTATTCGTGTACACCTAGGAACTCAGCTGACACTTAAAAACAATCGAGCTCTATAGGTGAATTATTCAAGTGCTCTCTCAACAAACATCTGCTAACTCAATTGCCTAAAACAAATGGACAGAATCTTCAAAAAGTACCGCAACAACGAGAGCAACCAGTTTTAACAATGAAGATGAAGCTTCATTGGGAAGACTCCGTGTAGTACCTTTTCATAGAAGCCTCGAAATGTCCATGAGAGTGTGGTGCATGACCTGAAAAGCACACAAAACTACCGTCAGGACAAACATATTTTGTGAGAAGTCGCAACAACCATTTTTCACTTCAGCCATGTCTAAGCTCTCTGCTTACAACTAGACTGCAATAACATTACCCAGGACAGCTTAAAAAGATGGCCAACATCATCGGCCGTTCACACGCTCGATAAAAAAAAATTCTCGAGGTCAAATGGGTGAGACCCTCGTTACATGTTATCTGTCCTGGGGCCATAACATGGTACAAGCTAACATGCTGATTTCTATATGTTTGTCGTTGATACATTTCAATCAACCAGATGCTTTGATGCTTCTAAATATTAGCTCAGATAAACAACAACTATTCCAAGTAAACCCGCAATAAAGGATTAGAACGTAGATCCTTCTTTAAAATGACAAAAAGCTCCACTCCTGCCAATGAACCATTTTTCTTACCTGAGTTCACTTCAAACGACCAAAGACTACAATCAATACTTTGAGCCCAAAAATGGATCGCTACTTACCGAAAATCAATTAGCCCTGTCCAGTAAGCATAATATTGACTTCAACAAAAGAGGTTAAAAGTACCACCAAAAATGAACGCTGGATAAGAGTACTCAGCAGTTCTCAGAGAGTTACTTGATCTCTTTCAAGGAAAAACATCAATTACCATTTAACATAACCAAGAATGGAACAGTCAAAACATCAATGAGTTACAGGCCTTCAAACATTGTTAGTAGCACAGAGTAACTCACAACATAAATCGGAAGTTGAGTACAGTTAGCTGCACAAACACTTGTTTGACAAAAATACCAGCAACGAAATCAAGAGAAATAATAGGCCTCGCTTATTGACAGACAATTTGTTGTGGACCAGAAAAATAGGAAAACTGATTCCAGGCACCTTGAACATAGAGCTGGAGACAATTCACTGACCGCCAAGATAGTCAATGACCCAGAAACAATGGCTTTTGGAAGAGATTTCTTGAACCTAGTTGACATGAAACAGACACAAGTTAATCTCGTCGGTAAAACAAATCAAGGCTCCATCCAGCTTGTGACTCTCTCCAAAACATATCGTAACATCTTCAACCAAGAATTTGAAGCACAGACATGTACATACCACAAACATACACTTAAGCCATAGCCGGTCCAAATATTTATGACATCCACGATCAAGGCTTTCACTTAAACAGTCAAAAAAGTTCAGCAATTACACAGCCGCAGATGCAACCATAGGGACAAAAGCCAACACCAAATTGTCAGACAATCCAAACAAACCAGGATCTATATAGCTATCAAGCTTTTGAATTAGAAACGTTGGAAAATGCATGCTTGAAGATACTTCTCATGTAATGTTGCACAAACTGAAACAAAACAAGCTTGTATAATTCAATATTAGGACAACATACATGCAGGCAGGGATCCGAAGGTACTTGCACATATCCACACGCGACCAGTTTTATATCTGAAAACAAAAATCTCATTCAAAACAGATATTACTCTCAAATATTATTCTCTGGAACATATCAAACATGTTCAACTAACTTGCTTACGCAGTAACTTAAAGAAACAACGTGTGGAACAGTATTTCATCCTTGCAGAGACTATTTTTTTCTTGTCTTAACAGAAAACCAAATTCAAAAATATTTCGTGCAATGAAGTTCACCCTTCTGCATCCAAGAGAAACAAATTAAGCAAAATAACATGCCAAAAAAAGAAAAAGAAAGACTACAAAGCTGTCTGGGGCAGACAACTGTACCAACACTATGGCAGATTTTTTTTGGAAGCTGCGAGCTCCAACCCAATGGAAGTATGCACCACTTGCTTCGGATCAAGCCAAAGCTGGGCTTTACCACATTAGGGTTTTCGATATTTTTTAACTAGTAGACACAGTTTGTTAAGAGGGAAAAACCTTGTCAAGATTCAATGCTCAAACGTAAACTTCCACAAGTCGATGCCATTGTCCATGAGCAGAGGATAGACCACCCAATCCGGTCAACATTGTCTACCCACTAACTACATCCAAGTGGCGCACAAGAGATTGATGGGCTGTGATTTACGCTCAATTTAAAAAATTTACCAGGCGGAAACTTTAAGGGCACCAAAATTCCGCAAACTTGGAACGTCATTAAAATGCCGCGACAGAACTTGGAGTCTATCTCTTTCAACAACTTTCACTACGCAAAGGGCTCCAAATAAAGATAATGGGGAAATGATTCAGCATTCAAATATAAAGAACGACTGAAGGAACGTTTGAGACGGTTAGGAGACAAACACGCGGTACCTGAAAATAATTATCACAAACTTATGCCTAAAAATGCAGCCAACATAGAAAGATTGGGTCAGAATAGCATTTTTTTTATCTAGTTATCTGGTGAGACTCTCGTTAGTTTTGAATACCAAAAACAGTTCACAAGAAAATACAAGTGACCATGGGCTTCCATAAAAAATAGAACCACACAGACATACCACGACCAGAATCTCCTGACAAAAGAAGGGGTCCACAATGAGGTTAGTTTGTGATGCACGATAGTCCAATATCTTCAAAGCGTGTGCACTACTTCCGCTTCTGTGAACTGCATTTTGTGCCCCATTGTAGAGATTGCTTGCCCATCTGACATGAAAAAATTCACGACTTATTTTGGCTGACAAATATACGCTGACACGCCAGTGTCATGGAGGACTGTGGCAAAAAAACCTACAAATCCAGTTCCCTAAAACAGGACAGGAAACGCTATTGGGAGACCCATCAAAACACTCCCCTTCTAACATCCTCTGACTAAGGCATCAATCAGAACCATACAATAAACATTGCATTTGCGACTGGCTTCACATGACTCACCCCAACTTGAAATACGGAGCTAAACAACAAGGAAAATAGCAGGCAAGCGTTGAAAAATCTCCAGCGGACTTATGGAAAATTTCTCAAATAATTCTCCTAGCATGTGACAGAGACATGTCATGCAATTACGTGGGTCCAGCAAAGATATACAATGTAACAAATCGTCGTCAGCCTTTATTCCACATCATAGCCAGCCTTTGATAAAAATACACGATAACAAATGGTAATACCTTGGGGTACCACTGACAGTGCCCAGAGAACCATTTGAGCTTTCAAACTGCATCAAGTCAAACTGGTCAAGCACGAAAAATAGGGGTACAACTCTTTGGTGTAACCTGCAAAACTTCTGACGTAGGACACAACAAGCTGAGGAGAACAATAATCGTACTGTATAGCTGCGTTGGTAACCGCACTTCCAGTAGGCTTGTGCACCATCAGGATTGGAAGAGGCACAGACGATCTGAAGAAAAAAAAAAAAAAAAAAAAAAAAACAAGCAGTGGAAGAGAAAGACTTACTTTGGAGGCTCGAAATTGTCGCCTACCACCCGCCACAGCTTGCCTGAAGTCACCTGCGCATTCGCAAATCATCGAGCCGAGCATCCACGATAACAAGAGCCCCCTTCAGATTTGTAGCCGAGTACCCTTTCCTTAAGTACCTCCCAGCAGAGCACAGCATAAGAACACGATTGCAGTCGTAGAGTACAAAATAATCAAGTAAGAAAAACAGCAACTGCCGATAATGCAGCATATGATAATCTCATCCCTGGTCAGTAAATGTCAGAGCTATAGAAAATGACAGCTTAACAGAAACCTACACTTCAGTGCTGACACAACTCACCAACCACTTCTCCTAGTCCTGCAGGCAAAACCGTGAATAAGTATAGAACGTACCTTGTCATATCCTCCAAGAGAAACCACCACATTCCACAACCTGCAAAATATTACATTTCACAATCAAATGAAATCACACCTTCTGAAGTCCCTGACAAAACCAAAAAAAGCCTTCTTGCACAGCTTCATCTTCAAGCTAACTTTGACTGCCTAAGAGCTTAATCGTTACGATCAAAATTGGCAAACAAAAAAAAAGAACTCTTCTTGTTGCTCCATAAACTTGCAACATTAAGAGTGCACAAAATCCAAGAGGTGAAACCGAACCCACTGGAATCAGCTAACATTCAGGAATTGGAACACACAATCCACTCTCTTGAGTAACTCTAAAACTCAAGATATGTGCCTTCCTGGAGCACAAAATGCCCGGTGACCTCTAACTACATGGACCGCACGTACATCATTGCCACAGAAAAACCATGACACCATAGCATCATTACTCAATTAGAAAAAAAACTACACTCAGACACCGGATATTTGCGCCACAAAACAAAAATTATATGCATTTTCGTAACCACTCGCTCAACTTTCCACTGATAACCATTATGGTCTACAATGTTTTTGTGTCAAGCATCCAAAAATAGTGCATTTAAAAAAAGTCCAAACTAGACTAATTTAGGAAAAGCTACATTATTTGTCATTGTTAGAATAAACTGCACAAATTCAGATGTCCATTCTTTTAACCAATAACAAGCAAAAGAGCACGTTACCATCTCACTTAACTCTTCACTAGTAGAATTCCGTCTAAGTCACTAATAACTATTTTAATGAATGAACACCATGGTTACAAAGTGTGGCACCAAAAGCTTATCTTTTGAAGGTTTTCCTGGGTCTAGACTAAATTCATCCACTACGTCTGTGATCCAACTGCATCTACTCAGCCTTCTGTCATCTACACAAAATATAGCGAGTGTCAGACTTCCAGATGACAGTTTTTTGTATATTTCTTGTTGTCGGGTATGTCAGATTGTTCAAAACATACACCAGTGTGTCACATTTAATCTGGTTGACACACTACTTTGCTGCTCTCGCTAGAAGCAGTGACAAGAATTTCAAGACAACTCCCATGGATATCTTTCGATTAACCATTTCAAGAACGCATCAACTAATCTCAATAAAAATCAGACACTCATCTCATCTCCAGATGCATATCGCAACCTTAATTTCTCGCAAGTAAAATATGATCCCACCGTAAAAATTGTTATAACAAATTACTGGGTTAAAAAGCCCCTTTGCATAAATTCACATTTACAATCAAACGCCCTAGAAACTTACATGCTACATACGCCATCGTAACCAGCAACAAGAACACAACAACCTATAAAAAGAAATAGTCCCACGCCCTCACATGTCATTCATGAATATTTAGCCAGACCCACACATGTTTTTTGTTTCTGCAACTAGCCGAGAAGTTGTTCCCATGCGTTTGTGGTCAAAGCTCTGTTTAGCATTTTCTAAACCTGTTACCTGGTTACCTTTCTGATGATAAGTTTCGGACCAAGCATCTGAAGAAGAGATGTCTGCAGCTGAGATTGTTCGTGGGCAAAAGCCAAAAAGCCAGCTTCAAGTATAGGCACTAGAAGCAGCTTGAAGAATATCCCAGGCAACTCTAGCATGGCCACTACACATAGTGACTGAAACAGTCTCTCTATTGATAAGATAACCCTTACATTCCCACTTATCCGAGTGAAATCACTGAAGTCAGTCGCAGACCAACATCTCTTGTGTGTTGTGCAAAGTGATTTGACCTTTAAACACACATACACTGACATCATGCAGGATACGGGCGCACATCATCATTAGGACAATATTAAAAGGTCTTGGATAACATAGGGAACTTTGCCAAATCCTTTAATAATTTCTCAGAGCTCAGAGTGTATCTTACTACAAGAAATAGACTTCACATTGTTGAGATAGTTGCAGCCACCGTAGCACAAGCAGATGTTGCTAGTTTCCTTTCACTTGAAAACTAGGAAAATTTTGAGCCTTAAGCGCGGCTCTTCCATAACTAGGCAAAATCTTGTTAAACAAACCTAATATTGAAGTACTGGGCGAGATTCCTAAAGACCTCTGTTACCAAGAGTAGCACCACGATCAATCGCCAGCTCTGGTGTGATGCTCTCTGAAATACGTACAATGGCTTTGTCACATCAACAAGCTCAAGCTGCTCAAGTTCATCTGCTAGGCAAATGTCGCCACCTGAGTTTTACGACCAACAATATGCAGTACTTTTTATGTTATGGAGGTGTGGGGAAAAAACAGAGTTTTATAAGTGTGCTATCATTGACCAAGGCAAACATTTGACCAACAAGCAGATATGGGAGAGTGTGCTGAAGGAGTTTGAAGTTATAAATATTACAAGGTGGACGGGCGACCTCATGGTATCACACAGATAATGAATGCAGGCTCAGCTAGGTCAACTTCCCCAATGTTGCTCGAGTCCTCTTTCTCTAGTTCCTTTACGAAAATAGACTCTGCTTCTCTCTCTGCTTAGCCCATTCTCTTTTGGCTGTATTACGCTCACTCTTTTAGCTTGCATCTTTGACAAACGATATTTATAAATTCCTTATAGTGCCTGTAATTGATTTCCCAATCAGATCTAGCAGCTGTAAGTGGAAGGAAATCCTTCCTGAACATGACATTAGGGTATAGTTTGGCAACAAAACTTGACTCTCTATGCTGATTACAACTGATTCATAATAGACAAAGCACTTGATTCATAATAGTCCCTTTTGCACTTGCTATTACGCATTAGAACTGGGGGGCAAATACTTCTAGTTTTCAGTGAAAAATTCGCTTGCAGAAATTACCAAGCTGACGTCAATTCCACGTTTGCGCATACAGCTAAAAAAAAGTCACTGATCGTTCCTAAGAAGGGCTACTTCTTGAAAATGTAACAAAATGAAAACCGAACCTCTAAAACTTACAAATTGCTGCTCCTCGTGATTCTAAAGCAGATCCCCCAGATAATTGAAAACCGATGAATCCTCCACTTGAGAAAAAAACATACGACGTTGCGGCAGAGAAGAGAGGAAAAAAAAAAGCAAAAAAAAATGAATAAACAAAAAACGCACTTGTGAAGGTCGACCTCCTCGCCATAAAACTTGGGCACCTTCAGCTCCATGGCTCTTGAATAAAAAAAAGCCTCCAATCGCCGCATGAACTCCTCTGCCTCCGTCTCTGACGCCTCTGTGGTTCTTTCATGGTCCCCACTGTCCTGGTCTCCACTGACTGGGTCGTCGAGAATGTCCGCTTCAGTCCCGTCGCCATTTTCGGATCCACTTGCAATAAGAGCAGCGCCATCTTGCGACACAAATTCCGCATCCATGCTCGTCCGTTTAGCTTTAGGGTTAGCCACAGCATCAGGTGTTCCTGTGGCAGCACTGGAAAGAGAAGCTCCGGTTGCGTTTTCCTTGTGTTCGGTTTTCTTTTCTTTCATTTCCGATTGAGTATCCCGACAGTCTTCCAAGTCCGGTGCTGTCTCTCCTTCCATGACCAATATTCAAGAGATATCCACAATGCAGGTGTCTCGCACCAAGCCCTACCTTTTGGTGGATTATCTGGGTCCCATCTCCTGCAAAGTTATTTCTCTGAAGTTTCCTCCTCCGGCGAGTGCCTAAGCAAACAGAAGCGGCCAAACAATGGAGAAATAAGAATATGAGCCGGAGTAGGAGACATGCGAGACTAGCCCCGCAAGTGAGCAGTGTGATGAACTGTTCCGTGAACACTCTGAACAGAACACAGCAGTCTCGGCTCTGAAGCGCGGTCGTCACGACCAAAGCATTAAGTCGAAAGTCAGACGGATGTTCATTATGAACATAGAGTACTACTGTAATGTACTATGCTTCGCTGTAGAGACGTTAAAGTTACGGTTTTGGTCGGGCCCTAATGGTTCTGTCAACCTTCGTACTGTCCTGTACACCGCCAATCGTTATTAGCGTGTAAGTTTTTTTAGCGTATAAAAATAATTACCGTGGTGTACGCTATTTAAGAATTTGAAAATTTTGGAAAAAATCATACATTCTAATTGTTTGGTTATGGTAATTTGTAGTGTTGTGTATCGGTAGAAAACTTATCGCGATAACACCGATACCGATAGTTATCGGTTATCAAACGGTCAGAGGTTCCGATATATCGGTCTGGGACCAACAAATTCCATATCGGCGATAACTTAAAAAATATATAGTATGCATACAATAGTACTTTATAACATACTGTATTATTTTATTGATTTTATATAGCGTGGCATGCCACGTATGAAAACATGTTCCGTTACAGTTTAACTGGAATTTATTACGGTAAACGCCGCACATAAACGTTGGCCGGTTAACTGAACAAAAATTTTACGGCGACGTACGGAAATTTACTAAAAAACTGGTAAACATGGAACTGGAAAAGGAAGGCGGACACAAAAGTACAACGGACGCAAAATAGCATTCTGCGCGCCGCCGGAATCGAACGGACGACTTGGAATGAGAAAACACGAACGGACGGGCAAGCGTGAGCGCCGGCATCCCGGAATGGCTCTTTTGGCAGCTTTTGCCAAAAAAGCCGACAAATTGACACGTGGCAGGTCCCCAGTGGATCTCAAGGAATTAAGGGACAAAGCCATGGCGTCGGATGTGAAAGGTACATCGTTTTTACTGGATCCGTATCAAAATCGTACAGATTTCATGGCGGCTACGGTACTTTCTATGCTTGTACACGTCCGGAGAATATGATGTACAGTTGTGTTCAGACCGTACATTCATCTGTACGTTTCATCAATTATCGCCGATAATTATCATTATCGGAATTATCGCCGATAAGTACCCGATATTATCGGCTACTTATCGGCGATAAGACCGATGTCGATATATCGTACCAATATATCGATTATCGGATACCCGAAAAAAGGCCCATATCGGTTATCGGCAAATCCTTACCGATACACAGCACTACTAATTTGGATCTTTGAAAAAAAAAATGTCTGTCGCAAACATGCTTACACTAGTATAGGTCTCCGTACAAAATCTGACAAATCGTACACAAATCGTACATTCAGACGGTCGAAACGCGGCTGTCGGACGAATATGTGCGAGCGGGGTTTTTTACGACCTGGTTTTTTTTCCTTTTTAGAACACACCTTCTCATGCGTCCACGGTTACTAAAACTAATTTATTGTACTTTCTAACTTAAAAGGGTACATTTACGTACGGTCTGACATTGACCGTACATCACTCTATTTAAGAGACAACGTACTGAAAATAACCCTTAATAAAATAAAGAAAAAAATAGAATGAACTACGCTAATGGAGAATAACAAAAAAAAAAACGGGACGGAATTAGCTTACACAACGCTTATAACGATTGGCGGTGTACTGTACAGTACACCGCCAATCGTTATTAGCGTTGTGTACGTTAATTCTGTCCCGCTTTTTTTTTTTAATTCTCAAATAGAGTTATCCACACTATTTAAAAAAACCCCAATTCTCAATTATAATAGACGATTTCTTCGAAAACTTCCAAATTCCCAATTAGCGTAAACCACGCTAATTATTCGTATACGCTAAAAAAACTTACACGCTAATAACGATTGGCGGTGTACTGTACACCGCGAATCGTTATTAGTGTCAAAGTCACTAATTTGGGTTCATAAAAAATTTGATTTTTTTACTCAAATAGGATACATGATTTTAATTTTTCCTTGACGTTAATTAAGGTACCGTACAAAATAGCGTAAAGAACGAAAGTATAATAGTATCTAAATAGTGTGGTGTACGGTCGATGTCAGACCGTACATAAATGTACTTTTTCAAGTGAAAATTTTACAAAAAATAAATTAAATCAGACGCGCACGCATAGGAACGTGCGCTCAAAAAATGGGATTAGTCAGACACGTAAATTAGTGTGACATGTACGTATATTTAAATTTGCCGACGGCGTATGATTTCTAGTATTCTGTACGGATAAATATATTAATATGTATAGTCGTACAACGAATATTCCATTTTTGCTGTTCCCAAATTAGCATAATGCCGATATTAGAATACACTTTTTTTTTTAATTTCAAATTCTTAATTAGCATCAATTAAGGTAAATTTTCTTCAACACTATTTAAACTTTGACACTAATAACGATTCGCGGTGTAGTTGCTCGGAAGATTAATGTATTCGTACAAGGATTCAAATGTTTATGTTTGAATGAGTTTCTAGTTTGGGTGTAAAATATTGTTAACATTGATTACGATTGACGAACCCATTGGCTAGTATGTTTTGCCGATAAGGCTGTTTTTTGCATTTTACGTCCATATGAGTCCATAAACGTACCTTTCTAAGTTTTGGCCATGCCACCCCTTTTGTACCATAGTTCAAAAGTAGGTGACCGTACGCCCATACAATATGCCTATTGTACGCAAAATATACAATATGCCCTTAAGACCCATATTGTATTTGCCGCAAAGTGAAATAAAATAGGAACAGGGTTGAGTTGCACATAGACCGATAGAGAATTTAACGTCATGTCTAAATTTTGAAAAAAATTCGGACAATTTTTTTTTTCTGTGATTTTTAAGGTATTTTTCATTTAAACCGTCAGATCTGGACGATCCGGCGGTGGCTGATCAAAGTAGCGATCTAAAAAGATCACATGAAAAGCCCATAACACAACTTACGATAGGACTTACGTCCGCGTTTTTGTTTTTTCATGCATAGGATTTTCTTTCCTGCGGAATGTCATCCTACGCCGTGTCAGTTCGCTAAAAAGTTTCGTCCGGCTGAGTGCGCTGTGCTATAATCATACGTCAGATTCGCACGTTCGTAAAAGAGTGTGCACAACGCACACACATACAGTATGCCTACTCTGCGCGAGTTTTGTGCCAAGTTTTGTGCGTCTACCAAAGGCCTACCATAAAAACGCTTACTTTTGAACTATGTTTTGTACTCAGATGGGTTACCATCGTGCTTTTTAATTCAGGGTATGGTTACATCCGGAGGTCTTTGTAATAGTACGGACAGCAAAAATTTTGTATTACATAGGTCTCGTTTACATCGCGTATCGTATGTAAATAAGTTTTTATATACGTGTTATGAGTTGAGTGGTTCCACGTAAGTCGACGATCAAATCTTTAAAATCGTCAAAGATTTGGAAACCGACCATTTTCGTATGTTAATCCGTACTTGCGTATTAAGTACGTGTACTTTGCAAGTGTACCGCGTCAATGTACCTCAAAGATTTTCACTCTGCTGACTTTCACGAAAAAACCGTATTTCTTTTCGGCAAAGATTTTTCGGTCAACTACAGTAGTCCGAAGGCACGTGACTTTGGGGGCGTGTGAAAATTTTCATTTTTCATCTACGCACATGTGTATCGTCCAGGTGTAATGAATTGACTGGTTCTGTATTGGTGAACCCACCTCCGCGAGGTGGGTTCCCCAATAGAGAGGCGTATGAAGCGATTGTTTCGCAGATGAAGACCAAAATGTAATCGGACGGTCTATGTCTTCTCCCGTATACTTGGAGAATCGTAATCTTATTTTCTGTAATGTTATTTTCAAGAAACTCAAGAAAATATAGTAAGGCATGGTATGGGCAAGTACAAAATTATTTATTAAACCTCACTTTTCGTTTGATGTAACCATGCCCTTCTCCTGCTTTTATTGATAAACGTACATTAGTTGTGAGTCTAATTTTTAGTATTGTGTATCGGAAAAAAACGACCTCGTTAAATCCGTTATTGGATATGTTGAATATCGAGTGGTCAGAGGGCTCGATTTATCACTCCGAAACCAACAAAAAATATCGCGATACATTGGGTGGGAGGTGGCTGTCTGTACATCTAAAGTACGGAAATATTGTACGTAAAACCACTTGAACTGAAGCGATAAATCGATTATCGGGTACTCAATATTAGGTGCATATTGAATATTGGTAAGGGGGCTTCAAGAAACAACATTATAATTTTTGTAATTTAGTCATTTTTTGTATATTTTGTAAGTATAGTTGGAAGCATGCAATTTGTTAACGTATGTGAGTTGTGAAACTCTGAGACCTCCATTGGCCTTCAGAGTAAGCAGATCCAAAAAGAAGCTTATCTAGATAGTGCCGACTCCAAGTTGATATAAACCCAAATGACTGACCCCTTGACAATCAGAACCCAAATATAGATTCACCCTTGTGAAATAACACTTTCTGTGTGGTCAGTTCCACCACAGAATGCAAAGTTAGAAAATGAGATTTGGACAAATTCACCCACTTTGACTTTCCCTTAGAAATACCGCCACCTTGGCAAACAAAAACTCTGACTGACTACACCCCTTTGTAGCTTGGACTCCCCTGAGTCAGCAACAAAAAGAATCACTGAAAATGGTCAAGTAAATTGATAGTTATGGCTGGCCAAAGTTTGCCATTTATACAAGGTGCTCTCTAGGAGAGGCAGCTACTTACCCAAAATTTTCTAAGTCCTATTCCCTCTGTAAAACTCTATCTATTGAAGTACGGCACCAATCAAATTAGTGTGTCGTACAGAAAAGTACAGGTGTCGGTGTACTTTCTGTACGACCATTCTACAACATGGCCAAAATGTCGACACGTGTCATAGCCGGATTTGTTACCGCAATCTCCGGAGTCGCCGCAATCCAACATTGTCGCGCCACGTGTCACATGACGTGGCGATGACTAAAAAATGCCAAAAGTGCATAATCCGTGATCACGGCGCCTATCATGGCCGTCCGATCAAACCGGATACAATTGTAGCCGTTGAAAATATACGTGCGATATTTGTTTCGCGTTCAAAACAAACGAGCTGTATCCGTTTCATAAAATACATTAAATCGTACTCCGTACTATACAAAACTGTATCTATGCATTACGTATCTATTTCCGTTAGACGAACTAGTCTACGTGTACAAATATAAATATCTGTCAAACCTATTGTACTCTAGCACTGTATTTAGACTTGTTGGTTAAAGCGAACGGCTAGTTTGACGGACGGCAGGTACTAGGATCAAATCCTGGGTCCGTCACACCTTTTAGATAACTCTATTAAGAATTGCCTTCCTGTCCACTTTGGATAGCTTAGGCAGCCATGGATCTAACTCCTCTTCAAGTCTTCAGTGACTGCGACAAGTGTGGGGACTTGAGTGAAGAGTTGGAGGTAGGTTGTCAGTGTCCCCTTTTTGCTTTTTTATTTTACAATCTCTAGACCTAGAAAATACTTAAATTTCAACAAGTTGCAACGCTTATTATTGTATGGTTAGTGCCTATGGTCAATAGTGTACATAAATGTTCCATGCTTGAACGCATATGTTAGATAAAATATCTATCCAAATTTTAAGACTCCCCATGAAAGCGGTCTACTATGGCTAGGGTCCTTCGATGATTATGACTCCCAAGCTCGATTCTTATTCTTTGCTTTTCTCAGGAACAACTCGATAACGTCAATTTGAGAGTGTCATTCTTAATAAATGGAAAGGGTAAGATTTTGAACAATGTCTTTCAGTTCTCTTATTTCGGAATATAACACACTATTACAAAAATGATTTAGGCATACGCTCAACAATGCATATCGTCGTTTCATCATCTCATACATGTTGTGAATTACCATAACATAGCTAAAAGAGGACAAAAATAAAGTGTGGATTGTAAGTTTTTTAAATAGAAACAGATGTACAACGACAATTTTTATTCAAAAGGACAATTCCTAAGCAAAGATGTTTAAACCTTTTAGACAACGATTGCTACGTAGCCTAATCTCTAATTATGTTGGATTATGTCAAACATATGCGGGATTTTTCATAACATGTCACTTTTCACACTACCATTACGTAAGACCTAGGTTACATTAGGTTAGGTGAATTCGGTATCATATAAATAGGTCGTTCATTGTACACCCAATCCTCGTTCACGATGTATATTGGTTGCAATATCTTTCTGCTAAGACTAAGATGTTAGCGTGTAAGACTTGTCACAGTCATCAATGACGATGTTGCAAAACACCCATTTATTAAATCAACATGGGATCTTAATGGAAGATCATCAAATGGACATTTGTTTCCAACCATGTGGTATATTTAGCCCCCATAGGGGCATTTCACTACTTTTTTGCCTATTTGTGCAAACTTTAGATTTGGCATCATCCTTTCATCTTTAAAGGGTGATCATTTACTTCACAAAGGGTTTGATGTCCAAATGACGTGCACGTCATACACTCTCTAAGCCGTGGGCTGTGATTTGTGTAGTCGTGGGCAAACCTTTGATTGTACGTGGAATCCTCGTTGGATTGATATAGAGACAACAACGTTAAATATGACACTTTCCCTAAGCCCACATTCTTCATGACGTATGGTTTTACCGTTTAGTGCTTTTAAGTTAAACGAACACCTTTTATTTGACGTCGTCCAAAATCTCTAGAGCGGTTATTATATGAAAGGCAATATGTTCATGGCGTTGTTGTCAATTCGAGATACATACGTGGAATCGGTTCAGATGATAAAGTTTTCCACTCCCAATCGTCCCATTCTCCCAAAATAAATACATATTTGTGGGCGTGTCTGAAAGGCTATATGCACAACGTGAATTACTCGAGAGTAAAATACTAATATAATTATGGGTGAATTGTCACATGAGGGTTGAACGGTTGTCACAAAAAAACTTTGTTAACGTAAAGCGACATTCACTTGAGGTTAACCTAGTGGCATTCGAGGACTTGTCTTGTGTGAACTTTTATTTAAACAATTTTTATTTTCAAAACTTTGTTATAGCTAATATTATTGCATCTGTGTTGGTCGATTTGCTCAATTTTACTCCCCTTTAAGCACCTTGGTAACGAAAGTTAGCAGATGTTAAGTCTGTTACGAAGCTTTCCCGATTATGATATGAATACAATATTGGTATTCGTATGATAGAGGCGTATTTATTGCCAATTGATCGTGTTTTTTTATCATTTTTAACTTTTTACGGACGATGACTTTACGATCTCCCATTCGTAAACACATCTCCTCTAACCATATTCTTTCGGTCAACGAGTTTTTTAATTTTCTCTGCGGGTTACACTACTTAGAGTAAAAATAATCACTTATACAAGAGGACAATAAAACTAGTTTTGATTTTTTCATGTTTCAAATAATAATTTTTTGTCTAATAAATTGTTTTTTTCGCAATAGATGACTGCCAAGATGTTATAAATAATGGTAGAGGGGGTTAGAGTAAGGCATAGACACTAATTACACTAGGAGTGATAAGTGGGATAACATGTCATAAAAAATAAATGTAGGTTTGGTTTGTAAAGAGATGCACAATAGAATTGTGTGAATTATGGTATTATAAGATGATTTTAGTTTTAAAATTAGAAACTCAATCTTACTTTAAAAGTCTTTTACAAGCCATGTAAAAAAAAATGTCAGGTCAATTAAAAAAAGGTGTTATAATTTTTATAAAGAGGATCTATTTATAAGGTTTTAGCCCAAATTTTTTAACCCTATTTTGGAAATGGAGAGTGGGTTCTATCCCCTATCTAATCACCATATCCGTAATTTATACAATAAATAAACACAAAAAAAAGATAGTAATTTCATTTGGGAGCTAAGTAGACTTGTTACCTTGTTAATATGTTTTAGAGTGTAGAAAAACCTCTCATATTATAAAATGTACATTCGTTAGAGGATTTAAAATTTATGATGTCCCCTCAAAAGTTTGAATTACTTCTAATCTAAAATGTAATTTTGAGAGCAAGAGAATGAGTACCTTGACTACCACGTTGGAAAAGTGTCAAGGGGAGGTAGCGTTGTCATTATATATCTTGGGCAAGATAACATATAACATTTTTTTCAAAAGTCCTCAGTTTCACAATTAAAATTTGGTACAATGGTTAGGATAAGTGACAAAGATGGTTAACCCTTCACGGACGTAACTTAACAAAAACAATATGCAATTTTTATTGTCAATTTGTTTACCTTTGATTGTTGTAATAAGGCAACTCGTGTCACAGAAGAAGTAGAAGAAGCAGAAGCAGTTGCCATAATTGCCATAATAACAACATAGGCGCACAGTAAGAAACTCTCACAATAAACCCACAAACTGCTAACTTCACAATTAAGTCTCAAGCAAACCACACACACACTAGGTTTAGAAATTTTCCAAAGTGAAAACAATAACACAAAGAACACACATGCAAAATTCCAACGAGTTCTGCCAAAAGATCACAATGATCATTACAATTGATTAACCCCAAAAATTGCTTCACAATTTTTGCATACAATGAATTCCTACCTACAAAAGTAATCTAAGTACTATAAATATAAGTGAGTCTACAAAGACCCTAAACCCTATCAGTCGGAAATATTTACATCAAACTTAGATCTGATTGCCGCCAAAGTGATAAGTACCAAACATGATTGCGTAGTCAATATTTCACTTCCAAAATGACGGTAGGCTCTGTCCGCCGTCTTGGACTGACACGTGTCCCTGGAGTGTACCAAGCATGTGTACTCCATTTAGAGTTATATACCACACCAACACCTGTCTATTATAATTCAGTCTGTAAACAAAAGTGATTAATTCCTGAATCTCTTTCTCGCATTAAAGATATACCGAGGACTAAAGGTTTCTAAAAAAATACTCCCATAAAGCTTTAGACTATCTCAGCCACTTAGTCCAGATGCCTCTCTACAAAATTGCAATTTAGGTGCAAGTAGAGGCTTAGTCATAAAATTTGCTACCATCTTCTCATCTGGCAGATAAGTGGGTTTTAAAATTCAGTTCATCACCTTCTCCCTTACAAAGTGCAGCTTGATATCATTGTGCTTGCTTTTGAAGTGATGACTTGGGTTAGATGTAATCGCTATAGCTGCCTGGTTGTCACACCACACTATTTGAGGTCCAAATTGTATGAAATGAAGTTCTTGAAGGAGAGACTTTACCCAAAGTAACTCATTGACAGCTGAGCTTGCTGCCATGTATTTAACATTCATTGTGACTTTCTCAAACTTGCTGCTCCAGCAACATGTTCGACTTCCAATTTTGTTCCACTTCCAATTGCAAAATCAATCCGCTGGTGGAGCGGCGACTTGGCATGTCTCCATAGCTTGCATTACTCCAATTTTGAGTTTTAACTTCATCTTTGGCGAGAGCAAGTCGCAGATTCCGTGTCCCTGCAAAACACTGAAGAACCCTATTTTCTGCCTCCGTATCCGATCTCCTCGGATTTTGTAAAATTCGGCGTAAAACACCAACTGCTGTCGCAATATTCGGCCTCGGGCAGTTTATCAAGTAGATTAGGCTGTCTACAATCTGTTGGTATGGAATGGTAGTCATAAAATCTGCCTCCCTTGATTCTAAGGTGCCATTAAAGATGACTCCTCCATCGATCTCCATGCCTTCCATCTTTTGCTTAACGTCCATGGGATTGGCACTTCCCTTTGCCTCTGACATGCCAAACTTTTCAAGCATATTCCTAATCGTTTCCCGCTCCGTTAGATAGATTATTCTACTATCTTTATCTATTTCTACTTGATTTCTAAAAATATACTCTGTTTCTCCTAAATCTTTCATCTCAAATTTGGAATTCAAGGCTGCATTTGTTTTATTAATCTCATTTAATGACTTACATAGTAGCAACAAATCATCTTTATACACCGCAATGTAAATAATTCCATCTTCCCCTTCCATAATATAGACTGAGTGAAGATAGATTATTCTACTATCTCTATCTATTTCTACTTGATTTCCAAGAATATACTTTCATCTCAAATTTGGAATTCAATGATGCCTTTATTTTATTAATCTCATTTAATGACTTACATAGTAGCAACAAATCATCTATAAACACCGCAATGTAAATAATTCCATCTTCCCCTTCAATAATATAGACTGAGTGATCTGAACTAATCTTTACAAAATCGAGACCAGTTAGAAACTCATCTAGTTTCATATTCCACTGACGTGGAGCCTACTTCAAACCGTACAAAGATTTTCATATGCTTACAGAATATATTTTCTTTTCCGATCCTTGCATATATTTCAGGCTGCCTCATATAAATCACTTCCTATAAGTCTCCATGCAAGAAAGCCGTCTTAACATCCGTTTGATGTAATTCCAAATCCTCAATGGTTGCTAAAGACAAAAAAATTCTAATAGTTGGAAACTGGACAACCGGAGAGAAAGTCTCTCATAGTCAATTCCCTCCTTTTGATTATAGCATTTTGCAACAAGCTGAGCCTTATATCTTTCAATATAATTGCTCGTGTTCAATTTAACTTTAAAAACCCACTTACAGGCGATTGCATTTCGATCCGGCGGAAGCTCAACAAGCTCCTAAAGTTGAGCCTCCATTATTGATTTCATTTCGTCGTTCACTTCGAAAATCCATTCATTCTTTTCCGGAGATGAAAAAGTCTCCTGTATGGTGACAGGTTCCATCGTACTAGCAAAAAGTAGAGCAAGCTCCACTTGTTCACCTCGCAGCCTGCCACTTTGCTTTCTTCCCCCCGGAAAATCTGACGCAAAAATTGTTGGAGAAGTACGTGTCCGTTGAGGTAGAGGAGGACGAGGATGCCACTTTGCTTTCTTCCCCCCGGAAAATCTGACGCAAAAATTGTTGGAGAAGTACGTGTCCGTTGAGGTAGAGGAGGACGAGGATGTCCAGTATGTTATACAGGTTAAACATTGGGATTGTTCAAAACAACTTTAGGGGTTGATCCTCCATCCATTGAGAAAGAAATTGTGGGAGAAGAAAGAGAAAGATTTTCAAAAATTACATATTCTTTAATTTTGACATTTTTTTTCAAAATCAATTATGCCAAAAACATTAACCGATTGACTCTTTTCCTTAACTTGAATATTTATAGCAACTTGAAGAGTTTTCCTATCCGTATTATATACTATTTAGCCTTTGGACTCATCATATCCTATAAATATCTCGAGAACAGATTTCAAACTAAACTTAGAAATTTGACGATTATCTAAAAAAAAATATTTACTACCAAATACCCGGAAGTGACTAACATTAGGTTTCTTTCCAGTCAACACTTCATAGGGTGTTTTCCCTTGGACTGCTCTAGTTTCTATTGTATTCCTAATATATGAAGCACAAGATAAAGCCTCGCCCCAAAATTTAAAATCTGTCCCTTTATTTAGCATCATAGAATTTGCATTTTCCGTTAAAGTTTGATTAAGTCTTCCAGATACTCCGTTTTGCTCTGGAGTAAAAGGGAACTGTAAATTGACGAGAGATACCATTTTCTTAAATATATATTGAAAAATGCATTGGAAATATATTCACCTCTGTTGTTCGACCAAATAGAAAGAAAAGGCTTATCGTGAAGTTTTTTCGCCAAAACCCGAAAATGCTTAAAGTGATTAAACACTTCCGTTTTCTCCTTCATAAAGCAAAATTTGCTATAAACACTTCCCTTTTCTCCTTCATAAAGTAAAATTTGCTATAACTTGAAAAATCATCGGTAAAAGTGACAAAAAATCGGTTGCCACAGAGTGAAGGGACTTTTGATGGTCCCCATACATTATAATGAATTATTTACAGCAAATCTGTGGCCTTGTTATCCGGTGCCTGAGGTAAGGGCAGCTTATAAAGCTTTCCCAAAGCACATACATCATAAACACGAGAATCTTTTTGTCTTAATTTGACACCTTCTATCATATTTTGTTTTACTATTTTATCAAGCCTTTTATGATGAACATGATCGAGTTTGTTATGCCTCAAAACTTTTTCCGCAAGGACACTGGAGTATGCAAAGGCAATTTCATTAGCCAAGTCCATCTGATATAACAAGTTTAGGCCTCGAGTTCCTACAAAGGCTGCTCTTCTATCTTTGCTTACAACCTTTTTCCCATTTTCTGCAAAATTTCAAATCCTTTCATTTTTGTTACTGAAGTGGAAAACAAGTTTTTCTTCAATTTTGGAATATAGAGAACATCATGTAAGATTCTCTTTACAATCTGACCATTGATGTTACATGCTAACTCCACACTTCCCTTTGGCGTAGCCTCCACACGGTTGTCATCCGCGTAAAAAATCCAACGAGTGGGAATTAGAGTAAGGGTTTTGAAGTAAGCCCAATTGCCGCACATCCGGGAGGAGCACCCGGAGTCCATAATCCACCGATTCTCTTGATGTCCTTCCATGAGATCTTTTCCAGGTACAAAGAACTTATCATCATCTAATTCTGGAAATCTGACCACAATGTTTTTTCTTCTGCTTGTTTGTCTTGTGGCGTCTTGTCGATTGCAAAGAACGTCAAAGTTTTAACCGCCAATTTTTATGCCTGCAATTTTGATGATGAATCCTCCTGTCGCACCTTCCATTCCGCACGATAATATCATATTTCACACGCTTTTATAAATACTGGACACAACCAGAAAAGATGGCATTGACCAAAACAATAGACACACCTATCATATTGTTTGTAATGTGAATTATGGTTGAAATTCCTATTTCCAGAAAATCTAGTCGAACTTTATGTTTGAGCATTGTAACCTGTCGCTCTGGGTTGGGTATCCGAGCTAACGGGAAAAGATTCTCGTAGCCACGGAAAGCTTTGACCGGCCACATGTAAATAGCTAGATACGAGAGATAAAAAAGATTAGGGAGGGATATGCGTAACAAACAAATAAAGAAGACAAATAGACAAAATAAAAGTACACGAAATCCGTAACTTTAATATATGGTCCTCTCAGGAAAAAGTGTTACAAATTACTTTTGAATACAGTCGAACTCTATTCTTGTCTTACTTGATCATATTGTAGTGTTTGTTTTAACATTAATGGATGAAGGATATTTTATTGTCTCTTCTGAGTGCTTATTTGTATATGGTCCAATGAAATGATGCCTACGCATGTTTGTTCACTTCAACCTGAATATGTACAACTGCATGATTGTCATAATGGTTAACTCCATGTCGTCTAAATTCCAACGTCTATTTTTACAAATAGTATTGTTCCACTATGTGAAGTTGGTCACACAAAATCGGCGGTACCCAATATTGCCCAAAATCCCAAATAAAATCAACACTCCCACTCGAGTTTGCGGCGATATGTGTTCGCGTAGAAGATTGCTTTGAAATAATTTTGGGTCGATTCGAAGTTGCCCGTAAATACAAAAGTCGCACTGATCCATGCTAGTGGAAATTGCCGCGTATTTTTTCGAACTGGGAACCTGTATAGCGTGAAATTTGGAAGGTTCAAAATTTCCTCCTACTTTTGCATTTGAAAATGTTTCGTCGCACGCTGACAAGTTTTTCATGTAAACTTTGGAATCCGATGCGATTCCCTCGTCATTAGACATGTGGATCTCATTTGTTGGATATGTGAGCGCGAGATTCCCACGTCCGTTGATCTCTGGTTTTGTAAAAATCCAAGACCGTGGATTCGATATTTTAAGTGTGAGTTTTAACGTCTCCTCCAATGGACCTCGTTCATTGCCAATTGGATGATCCTCGACAATTGATAATTAAGGGTGGTCCTCGTCTGTTGAAAAATCTCGATGTAGTTGCGTGAAATTTGTCAGTGAAATCGAACGGCGTTCGCTGTTCCTTGATTTTGGCTCAATGACGTAGATTGCGATCGCAAATTTCAACGTCCCGTGGTTGTCGCCAATCCTACGTTTCACGTATGACTCGTCGCCCAATATGGCGTTGCTCACGACGAAACTTGTCATGACGCCGTATGCGTTTCCGGCGGCGCAAATGGCGAAGTCTCATTTGACCCAGACTTCTCCGTATTTTGAGGTACGATTAGATTTGAATGGATGGTCAAAACTGAGGGTTGAATTTCGATCATTTACCTTTTTCGCGATTTAAGGAAGGTACCATCAATGAGTACGAAATCATCTTTTGAGTTGGCATCAACCATACTTATGCCCACCTCTCTAGCTTTGGAACAATTCTCTAAATTATCCCTGTTTGCTGCTTGTAGTCCTCTCTCCTCCTCTCTAAATTCTCCTTCTCCCCTTTTGACTTTCTTTAGTGCTTTCCTTTTTTCTTTCAGTTTACTTCCCGAAGGTATTGCTCCTCGTTTCCTTCCATTCCATTTTCTCTTTGAAGCTGCCACCTGCTCTCCAATCTATTTTTAGGCAATCTGAAAGCTATAAATGGACATTAAAGTAGGGTTAGGAATTAGGGTTAGGTTTTCTTCCTCTTCTCCTCCACGCGTTCTGCTGCTTTTGTTATGGCTCGTCCCTCCGTTCGCACCTGCTAGGCGCGTGGACTCGAATGTGGATGAGTCTGAACCTCTAGATTTTCTTCATGAAGGTGAGTGTTATTTTCCCCTTCTTTGACTGTTTGCTTAGCAGTTTTTCTTTCTGTATAATTTCCAACCAACGTATCTCTAAATGATTTGTATTTCAGTACTCTATCCTCTTTCACCTCCTCTGACATCTGGGTTTCTTTGCTCGCAGATTTGGTGATGAACTCGGTGGATTTTTGTGAAATACATAGTGGAGGAGATCCTGAATCTCCCACTATCGTCTAACTATAAGGTAATTTATCCGCCGATTCTCCCTTTAGATTTATCACATTCCTTTGCTTCTTTACAAGCACCAAATCTAAGCTAAGAGTTTTCTCGGCTTTTACCTCATGCTCTCCATTCTTCTCCATTTGAATGTTTCATGGTAGATATTTGGATTTCCTGATTTTGACCTTTGAAGTCGCTTGTGGCCCTTTGTGTGCAGGTCCACTTCCTCCATCTCCAAGGGATGAGGCATTAAGACAGCCAACTAGTTTCTTTCCGCTCTCCATCTTATTCTGCCATGTCCTCCATGCTTGAGGTAAGACACGAATCGCCTCTTTTGGGACATTTTTCCCACCGTGTGATGCAAATGTTCGAAGACTCTCTGAGCTGTTCAATTTTTTTTTGCTCCTCTGATCTAACTCCTGCTTGAGTCCTCCCTGATCCTTTTTGTTTCCTTTCGGCTCTTGTGTCGAATTTGACACCAATGTTGATGGCTTGCTATCTTTTCCTGCTTTCTCTTGTGGCTTTTTTGACAAGTTTTTCTGAACTTCGGATGCCAAAGCAGTCTTCCTCCAATCAATGTAGGCGGGCATTGGAGAATATTGGTTGATGACTCATGCTAAGCCTCTCAGCTGTACTTGCGATGGTGTATGTGCAAATGAATAAGTTCACTTCTCTAACTTTTGACTCTTTGTCCTTCCTCCCACTGTTTTGCATCTTTTTTTTTTTTTTTTTGTATGTAATGTTTTTTTTTCTTTTTTTTTCTTCATTCTACCCCTTTCTCACCAATGCTTCTGCTGCAAAAGTCCACTAGACTCTTGGTTTCTATGAGATGTCTAGCATGTGGTTTGTTGTCTTCGGATTTCTCTATCATTATTCCACTTTCTCTATGGTTTTTCCTATCATTGTTTTTGCTGTCAGAAAATTGATTTTTGATCCTCTCTCTCTATGCAAATGTTGGACTATCTTGTCATTGGAGCTAGTTCTTAGGACTCTGTTTGTGCTACCTAGCCCGACAATGACTATGAGAATGTTTTTTGTTCTCTATTGACTACCACCTCTTTTATTATCTCGCTTAGGATTGCCTTTCTCCGTTTCATGATTCTTTAGGTAAGATTCTGAATTTTATTCCATTTTTTCTTCTTTCTTATCATGCATTTGATTTTCTGTGTCTGTTGAAGTCATGTTTGACACACCTGCAAAGACACTTTGAAATGGTTGTTCCAGGGTGTTGGTTTCGGTTGTCACATGTTTTCCTGTATCAACATGCATGACTAGTGTGCGATCTATCTCCCATTTCTTTGCTTAACTGATGGCGTTCTTGGTTTACTTGCAAGATATCGATCTCGTCCTCCTTGGGGGTTGCTAATGATGAGTGCTTATTTGTTTTGGAGCACTCTTGGTGACATCTCTGCATGTTTCCTCTTTTGTCGTCTCCAGCCTTTCCGAGGCGAATTTGCTTGGTGTGATGTCATTCGATGACACCTGAAGCGTGGTGTCTCTCTACAACACCTTTTTTCGAACTCCTTTTTTGTAAGACTATGTACTTACGTCCTTTTGAGGTGAGTGACTCTGCTGGTGAGATCTTGTGTTTGTCTTTTTTTGACGTGAAAGGTCTTCTGTTTTAGAGTCTTTTTCTCTACGAATGCTCATTTTTGAGCTGCTGGTGCTTGTCTTGCGTTAGCGATGATTGATTCTAGTTGTTGCTCCAACCTTTTTAGATCTAACCGTGTAGCACGCCTATTTGCTGCTTCGGTTCTCTGTGTGAGGGATTTGAGCTTCGTTGTCGTCATTGTCGTCCTTTTTGACCGCTTCCTCGTCCTTTCTGACCGCTTCTTCTATCTTTCACAAGATGGCATCCCATCGCTTTGTGCTTCGAACTTCGGGATCTGCAGATGTTTGAACGTTATCTGCGGCAGATTTCCTTGGCAACCCCTCTTCGGGATCCTGCATGTAGATTGTGTTAGTCTATCTCTTCCAATTCTCTGAATGAAGCTCTCGAAGAGAGACTTATGTTCGAGGTCATGATGTTGATTTTCGTGAAATCCGAGATTCAATTTGTCATATACTAAAGAAAAGTGAGTCGACCAGAGCTTAAAGGTGGGACCTCTAACTTGAGTTTTTCGTCCACTAAGCATTGTACCAGCAGCTCGATTTAGAGCCTGGCAGATTCGTACCTATTTTATTTAGGCCGTTTTGGGTGTGAAGTATCACATTCTACCCCGTATTAAAGCGGCATTCACATGCTAATCCAACACCCCCTCTCACAGGGAAGACGGTCACACCATACGCAATCCCGCTGACTTTGATACCATGTTGATTTCCGTGAAATCTGGGATTCGATATGTCCCATACTAGGGAAAAGTGAGCCGGCCAGGGCTCAAACCTGGGTACTCTAACAACAGCTGTCAGCGAACTAACCACTGTGCCACTGGCTCGATGTAAAGCCTGGCGGGTCCGTTCTTATTTGTTTAAGGCAACTTTGAGTGTGACGTATCACATTCTACCCCGTATTGAACCGACATTCACATGCCAATCTAACACATGATGTAGTCTGGAGTGTGGTATGTGATGAGGTCATGAGAGGTCTTTCTGTCTTGTTTATCCTCTCCTCCACCGCTATCTACTATGCCTCTCTGCTCTCTGCTTTGATCGTCTCCGCTTGTGATCTGCATGTTTGCATTGCAAACAAAATCATTGTGATTTGGGTTCTGACTTATTTGCTTGGTCTCTACCCTATCACCTCGTACAAGGTCAGACCTCTGACCGCTCTTCTACTTGATGTCAGGCTCCTTCTTGGAGGCCTTTTCATGCATCACCATCTCGGTGGAGCCTACTGCGGGAATCAGCTTCTTAACCATATCCTCCCACTTTGACCACTCATATCTGTGGCTCTCTAATGAGGTGAGAACCGGTTCGAATATATAGGGAAGTGACATGAGAAACATTAAGATTTGCGTGTGTGTACGAAGGTAAATTTGTGTTGATTCTACCATGGTTAGGTTTTTTGAGTATTGGGAAATGTTCTTTTACATTGACATCGTTTCTTCGTATTGTGTGTGTGAAAGTCTCCGTAGCAGTCTCATCCTTTCAACCATGGTTTGTTTCACAGGTATCTTGTCTAACTTTTCCTTAGGCCTTTGGAATCTATTTTCGAAGGCTCCACCTTCATTCTCATCCAATCTCTGGGCTTGACCTGCAACACCTTCTTTTGGTGTTTTCGTTGCTGATATACCCAGTTCTCCTCCTCTACTCACAAGCGTCTCAAGATTACCGCCGTCTCCTCTTCCAAACTTCCGAACTCCTTTGGGCCCCATATCGATGAGCGTTTAACTTTTCCTCTGGGTTGGTCATCCGAGCTAATGAAAAAGAATCTCGTAGCCACGGATTGCTTTGACCGGCCACAGGTCAATACACACGGAGAGGCTTGGGGAGTCACTAGAAATAGTTAGACATGAGAGATAGAAAAGAGTAGAGTGGAATATACGCAGCAAACAGATGAAGTAGACAAAAAGACAAAATAGAAGTACACGAAAGCCGTAGCTTTAATAAATTGTCCTCTCAACACAAAATTGTTACAGATGGCTTTTGAATACTGTTGAACTCTATTCTTGTCTTAATTGACTATGTCTGTACTGCTTGTTTTGACATTTATGGATAAAGGATATTTTCTTGTCTTTTCTGAGTGCCTATTTGTATTATAATGCTATATGTTTAAATAATACACTCTCTAATATGGTCCTATGAAATTATGCCTGCGCATGTTTGTTCACTTCAACTTGAATATGTACAACTGCATAATTGTCATAATCGTAAACTCCACGTTGTCCAAATCTTGACGTTTGTCCGTACAAATGGTACTGTTATATGATATAACGTTGGTCACACAAAATCGGCGGTACCCGAGATTGCCCAAAATCGCAAATAAAATCAACATACGCTACTGCTAGATTTCCACTGTTCAGGGCTATCTGAGTGGCATCTTTGTCTAAAATAAAAGCTTTCGCTACAATTATATTCTAACTATTCTTCTCTAACATTTTTAACTGTTCTGCAGCTCATGTATTCATTAGGAAGCACTCTCATTAAAATCATACCTTGATGATATGTAGGAAACTTCCCTGAAACATGCATTTTCTCACAATAGAAGTTTTAGGCCATTACAATATCACTTCATATCACCTCCGGTATTTTTATAATCCCATATTTTTCCAGTAGGTTTAACTTCATTCCGCTCATTAGCAAAGACATAAGACTCTTGCAAAGCCTTCCATATTTTAGATGCTGTACAGATAGGGATATATGTGATGTTTAGATCTTCTGACACGAGGAATTTGAGAACATGCAATGCATCTTCATTTTTCTTCTCAAAATCTGGATCTATATTATAAAAGCAACAAAAACCACATCATACAATTTTACTTGGTTAAGGTAAGACTTAGTCAAATCAGCCATATACGCATAATTTTACCCATTAAACATCGCAATCCGTAGTGGGCCCATATCTTGTTGTAATGAAGCGGTTGGTGTCACAAAAGAAGTAGAAGAAGCACCAGCAGTTACCATTATATTAACACATGCACATAGTAAGAAACTCTCACGATAAACCCACAGACTGTTGACTTCACAATGAAGTCTCAAGCAAACCAGACACACCCTTGGAATGCAAATTTGCCCAAGTAAAGAGAATAACACAAAAAACCCACATGTAGAATTTCAACAAGTTCTGCTAAAAGATCATAATGACATTTTCAGTTAATTAACCCTAATAACTGCTTCACAGTTTTTGCATACAAGGAATTCCTACCTACAAAAGTAATATAAGTCTTATATATAAGTGATTCTACAAATATCTAAACCTTATCAGACAAAATAATTACATCAAACTTAAATGTGATTGCCGCCAAAATGATAAGTACCTAAAATTACAACGTAGTCAATATTTCACTTCCAAATTGACGGCAGACTCTGTCCGCCATCTCGGACAGACACGTGTCTCGGGAGTGTACCAAGCTTGTGAACTCCCTTCAGCGTTACAAACCACACTAACACCTGTCTACTATAATTCAGTCTGTGAACAAAAGTGACTAAGTCCTGAATCTCTTCCTCTCATACTAGATGTAGAGAGGACTAATGGTTTCCAAAACAACAATGATCACCTTAGATATAGAGACAAAGGCGCTCAACATCATTTTGGTGGTTTAAAGGAAGCAAACTGTCAATTTTTTGTGAGGCTGGTTGTAAGAAAGGTGACCAATAAAGATGGTTAATGTGATGCCTTTTGTAAAGGTATTTTTTAAGACTATAATACTTATATTCAATTGTAATGCTCATCAATTCATCGTTCTTATTCTAAGATATTGTTCGACTAACTAGCTTTTGCTATCGACAATATAGAAACTTGTGAAATTTGTAAACAAGGGATGCAAGTACGGTCTATTCAAGAAAATTGGGGCGGGTCAAACGACAAAACTGAAACTCGTGAACTTTTAGAATAAGGGATACAAGTGCCGTCCATAAAATAAAAGTGGAGTGGGTCCAAAGACCATATTCTACATAATTTGATAGATTTATCATAGTGCCTCTTAAAACTTTGCTGTGTTTCGTGAGTTTCCCATTAGAGCGATTAACATGTGAAGAGTTGGAAAGACTTAAAGAAAAACAACTAGGTTTTTAAATTATAAGAGTGTGATGGAGACCAATAGATGAGGCTTTCAAGCGTATTTCCTTGTCACCAACAGGTGAGCGTAAAAATACGATTGGAATTCTTGTTAAAGCTTTTCATTTTTATGTGAGTTTCTCGCTAGAGCGATTAACATGTTAAGAGTTGGAAAGATTTAAAGGAAATCGACAAGGTTTTGAAACTAGAAAATTGTGATAGAGACAAATGGATCAGGTATTCATCTGTAGCTATGTGCCACCAACAGGTGAGCGTAGGACTACAATACAATTGGTATAATTAAAATTATTTTTTTTCGACGTTAAGGCCAAAAAAAAATCACATACATGCATGTCTCGACAGAGAGGTGAGCAAATTTTTTTTTAGAGAGGGTGGCTACAAGACGGTGGCATTCACAGATGTTTTTTAATAGATCGGTCAATAGTAATCATGTTATTGGTGAATAGGTTAAATATTAACAAATTCTACATTGCTGGAGGATTTGGTATCTATCACCCATCTATTGAGTAGATTGAAAACGAAATTACTTTTCATTGCGAGAGGATTGGCACCACCAATGAGGGTAAACGTAACGACGACAAATGAGGGATCAAAGGTGATTTCATGAGAAAAAAGCAAGACTTCTCAAAGAATTAAAATTCTCTCTTTTGTCGATAATTTGAGATCTATGGTAATGACAATCTCCAATAGACCAACTATCAAGCTTGAGGAAAATACAAATGTTGAAACGTATGGTCAAGAAACACTCTAAAGGTCATCTTTAATAGAGTAACTAACAAATTTGTGAGAAGTACATAAAAGATGTGTTTCAATACCTTCAAAAAATTTCATTGGTGAGGAGAAAAGGTTGTTGTTGTTCACAATGGGAGAAGACATGATAATTGATCAATCTAGCTACCATTGTTGACTTGTTGTGAGCTTACACGCCCATGACACTTTTTCATTTTCTCATGTACAACTTTGCTCATGAGTGTTTGAAAGCGCTTAAAAACAAGTTTAAAAAAGAAGTTTAATATAACAATTAATATGTGTATTTAGATTTTGTCCAATGAAAAATAAATTCGAGTGAATTTATTGGCAGCGCATCAAAAACAAAAAACAAATTCTTATCGATTAAATCATAAACCACAACCAACGTGTTTCGATTTCAACTATGTGGCCTGTTTGCAACATAACAAGCTCGCCCATGTGGAGATTTTGTGCTTAGATAAAACAAAATGTTATTTTGGTAAAAAATGGTGTCACATAAGTCCACATTGTAGTTATTAACTTGATGGCCAAGGTTGAGATGGAAAAAAATGTGGAAATGTTAGACGCAATGGCGATCGTTTTGGTGGTCGTGGTATTTTTTATGGTTGTGGTTGTAGATGTGGTCATCTCGTTAGCCAACAAAATTACATGGGAAGTGGACAAGATGAAGCAAGAGAGGGTTTAGGCGCTCAGGCTATCGCCTACATTAATCGATCAATTGACACACTAACCGGATGAAAAATGTTAGGTTATTGATTTGAGGCATCTCATTATATCTATTCACATATGATGATATTTTACCATTTGCGACAATTAATTGTATCGAAACTAATCAATGTTAGAAGTGATTAAATCATCGTTGTCGACAATGTAGAAAGTGTTCCCTTTTATCCCTTCAGATTTAACTATGACGAAATGAAACTCATCACTTAAGCTCGTTTAGTTCATGCATTTTTTATACTAGACAGTTTTATAGGTTTTTTTAGAGTGCCCAAAATTCAACGGGTGAGCGATTCTTTGGAGGCACTTGGGAACTCATCGATTCAAATGGTAGACTTGTATAGAGTTATTTTTGGTGGACTATGGTTATTATACTTCTCATACAAGATAGTTTTGTAAGTTTATTAAATGCGCCACAGATTCTACGTGCGGACGATAGTTTTTAGGTATTGCAAAATCATTGATTCAAATTGTAAATGCGTATAAATTTATTAACGATGAATTAGGATTAATGTACTTTTCATACGAGAATATTTTTTGAATTTATTAAGCGTAACCCGGACTCAATGCGTGGCCGATATTAGGTAGGTGCTTGGAAACTTCTTTATTCAAACTATAAATGCGTATGAAACTAATATCACTGAATGAGCAGTAAGTGATACCATGCACATTTGGCTCATTTGAAAAAAGGTTGAAAATCGATCTCCAACCATGAAGCTTTAGCAGTCAAATTTGATAATCAAAATTTGTTTATTTTGAACCATCTGTGTGTCATATGTCCAAGGTAATGCTAAAGCGAACTATAAAAACCGGAAGGGTAGGGGGTTTGTATTATGTATCAAAGAAATGTAAATATATATGAGGGGCGTCGTCAAATGAGGTTAAATCAGAAGCCTCATTCAGCCAACTACATTCAATTTTGATATAAAAATCCTCTCAAACTGATTTATATAGACTTGTGTTGACACTTAAAACCGAAGGTATTTAGGGAAATAGATATGTTATGGTTATCATCAATGATTTAACCCAGATTTTTTAGGTCGTTTTCTAAAACAAAATGAAAACTTTATAAAGATTGAAACGGGTCGTACGTTATTACAAATCGCCAACGCGCGAGGAAATTGAAGTCAATTGGGTCACATAATAGAAGACGTTTCGATAGGAAAATGAAGTCAATCCGGTCAGATAAGGGACGACAATTCGCGGTGTTTGAGGGGTATTGTCGAGAATAGAGAAAAATGCATCAACTTCCAACACTTTATTCCTCAAAATGTAATGGAGTGCTTTAGTGCAACATTTGGAAACAAATAAAAATGGTCCATGGAAATGGTATATGGTTTCGATCAATAAAAGTCTCTTTGGCGAGATTATACTTGTAATTGGCATCTCAGTTGAATTTTGGGGGAAAAAACATCCCATCGGTTATAAAACGGTAGAGATTTATTTTTAGCACCTATGTATTAGGGCATGTCCCTCCATAGTGTATTAAACATCACAATATATGCGAGGAAGTCTTTCGGCAAAAAGTTGGTTTGGCAAGTTTGTTGGTTAGAGTTAAAATTGTTTACCAATCCAAGAATAACATTTTATCTCTAAGTGTTAACACCAGAATATCATGGATCTCAAAATTTTGGAAGTTTAATTGATAATATGCAGATTGTGACACCATCAGAGTCTAATAGGGAGCTTGATGTTTCACTACAGAAAAATGTAAGAAATATTGAGTTTGCTCGATTGATATATGATTGAAAAAAATAAAATTTTGAAAATTCCCACTACTTTAGTTCCACAGCTAAATAATAACAACTCCACTCATAACAATCACTTCGCAAAAATGCTTCGGGCGACCCTCGATCATACATCAAATTAATAAATTAGTGTTATTTGAAATTAAAGTAGATGTCCGATTACAAAAAAAAATACAATTCCATTGACAAAAACAAAGCTTTTGAAAAAGTGTTCCTATTGAATGAGGAAAATAAGATTTACGCGAAATAGGTATTCAAAGCTATATTTTTTTGCAAAGGATTTTATCTAGGGGAAAAATATTTCATTATACTAAGACCTTGCACTAAACACGAGAAGTTTGTTATATGGAGACATATACGTTTGTTGTAAAGTTTCACTCATTAGGGATGATTGTCGCGATTGTCGCAGCTGGACAAAAGTAGTTACCTGATGAACGTAAAGACAACATTTCTAAACGGTGATCTCGACGAGGATTCGTAGATAAATATTATGTAGTTTGTGGTGTTGTGGGAAAATAAGCTATGCCGGTTTTAAAAATCGTTGTATAAACATTAGGAGGCTCCACAGACCTAGTGCCTTAAATTGTATAATGTGTTAATAAAATTTGGTTTCCTCCCTAAAATTTAGCACTAGGGTTTTTTTTAAATGAAGAAGAGAAAAATAAATCAAATTTTTAGTTTAGGTTGACGAATTATTATGTCTTTTGACAATGTAGAAAAAAAATGACGAATAAAAGGTTTTTTTGCATATTAATTTGAAGGTGACGGAGTTGAGAGACGTCCGTTACATTTCCAGAATTGATGTGATTCGTCATCCAAATGGCGACACTAAACTCAACCACTTCTAGATTTATGGAGAGGTGTTAAGTCAAATTTGCATGATCGACACAAATCTTATTAACTCTCCATTGAATTTGAAAGCTTAATGTCGCAAATGTGAGTCGTCGACTGACGTGTTATATGAAGAAGCTATTAAGAGTCTAATGTAATTAGGCGTGGGCACTCGTCTAGATATTTCGGTGGTTATATCGATTGTAAGCCAATATTACTAGGAATCAATGTTTGTTAATCAAGAGTTTGTGAACCACACGTTTCGTTACTTGTTTGTTATAGTGATATTCATTTTATTATTTAATATCGAGCGGAATTGGAATGGAATGTTTAATGTGATGTAGAGTAGGGAGGCAACTGTGACTCGGAGAAGTTGACGTTAAGATACGTGTTCAACTTCTTTAAATCATCAGTTTTATGGAGTTCGCGACTTCAACCAACTGTTTCCCAAAGTTTGACGATGGAGTGTGACAACTAAATATATAACTTCAACTTAAACACATATTCTTTTATGTTATGATATCGTATTTATTCCTCCGTTTTCATAGTTATTCTTATTTAATTAATAAAAGTTTCCTTTCGACAATTTATGATGATAGCGTGCATAAGGTTGAATTGAATTGAATATAAGGTATACAGTCAATAATGTAAGTAGCGTTAGGAAAAAAATAATGTTGTTAATGTTAATGTAGGTAAGGTGATTTAACTTTAACGAAACATATACGCATTCCCATAGTGTTCCTGCAATATTCTTTAATCATATAGTCGACGGTGAAACATGTGAGACTAAGTTCGTGCAACTTTCCTAATTCTTTGAGACTTTGAATCAGCGCGTCGTCGCGTTTTAACACCACTCATTTTCTCTTTTCGGCGTCGGTATGCAACACTGTTTTTGTACTTCAAAAGGAATTTACGAGCAATTTACGTTTTACTACCTTTAGATTATCGTAAATGGCACTAATCATTTATGTTGTGTATAGTGAAGTTTGTTATAGTGATAAAATCGATAGTCGATTTATCAAACATCGAACGGTGAGAGGGCCAAATATATCGATTCATGACTACCAAAAACAATTGTGATATATTTATTGTGAGGTGGGGCCCGTACAGCCATAGTTTGCAAAAAAAAATTTTTTGGCAGACAAACTTACATAGGTATCGCGGTAATATTAGACCCGATAACACTTTGTGATATATCCTAAGTCCATTGCGATGTTACCGTTCTAATATCCGGATCGATATATAGATTATAGGTATGTAAAAAAAGATTCATATTGAATGTTAGCAAGAGGCTCTCTATCAGAGGTCGCAATCGGGTACCCGAATCCGTACCTGATTCGTATACGACCAGCCGCATCGGATCCGGAATCGATTTGCGTGCCAAATTTTGGGGGCTGGTTAGATTCGGTCGGATGATTAAAAACAAAAAAAGAAAATTTGAGTATGCAAAATATGAAAAAAAATAAAGGTTTTGTTGGTACGTTCCACTACAATAGTAGAATACTGTATATTACAGTGGTGTCCATACTATCCAGCATTATTGTACTTTGTACTCTTGATATCGTGCAAAGTATAAGAGCGTTCGCGATCGCAGTAAACACCAAAATTCGTTCACTGAAGCCATCGTTCCATTGTGTCGGGTCAGTAACCGACATTTTATTTGCATAGCACACTTTGATACGTCTACGTAATAGATGGATACCATTTTATAAATCTACAGAGAATCTTTGACAGCAGATTGTGACCACATATTTGTACCAGCGAAGGTACAATGTGACTCGTACGACGTATTGAATCAAATATGTACGGGCGGACGAAACTTATGAAATTCTATAGGCTCCATTGCCACACAGAATTCGCATATCAAAATAAGCTTATCTAGATGGTGCCGACTCCAACTTTATATAAACCTAAATGATTGACCCCTTGATAATCAAAACCCCATTACACCTTCACCCCCCCTGTGAAATAAGACTTTCTGTGTGTTTTGTTCCACCACAAAATGCAAAGTTAGAATATGAGTTTTGGATAACATTGCGCACTTTGACTTTCCCTTAAAAAATGCAGCCACCCTAGTAGGCAAACACTCTAACTGATTGCACCCTTGTGTAGCTTGGACTTCCGTGAGTCCGCAACAAAAATAGTCTCTGAATTTGGTCAATTGAGTTGATAGTTATGGCTGCTCAAGTGAGCCTTTTACTCAAAGTGTGCTCTCAGAGAGAGGCGGCTACCTACCAAAAAATCAAAGTCTTAAAACCCCTCATAGCCCGTGTAGACCAATCAGATTATCGCACACTACATAATAAACATCTAAAGTACGTTAGACGTCGTACTTTATGTACGGAATTACGCGGCACCAGTCTCGTTCTGCCGGGTGGCGAAAAAGTCGTCGTCGTTACGTCCCTTTCTTCTCAGGCATCTTATAGGATGATGCCACGTGCGTTTTTGAATTGCCGAATTTATCTTTGTTAACCGTTGAATTTCAATGGTCGTTGTTCCGTGTTGACCGTTAAAATTCTTCGTTAACACGGAACCAATCATACGACTATATGAGGTATAAGGTAGAGACCAATCATATTAATGTACCGCACAAGAAAGTACAGACGCCGAAGTACTTTATTTACGCTACTTCTACGATATCGCCATAATGTGATATTTGTCACATCCGAAGTTGTCATCTTTCTTTCCGGATTTCGCGCGATCCTTTAGGAACTTGCCACGTGTCATCCGGAGTGGTGGTGCCCGAAAACGCCACGTCGCCCACTTCGGAATCCTGACTCGCACCACGGCCGTCGATTCAAATCGGAATTGTATCTAGATCGTCAAAACAAATATCCGTACCATTTGTTTCGTGCGGTACTTAAAGTACATATGCTTCTATTCCCTATAAACCGTAATCCAGTTAAATGAGAAACCCTACGAGTGACTATTTAAATTTCTATTAAACCTAATATGTTTAGCACTAGTTTTAGACTAAACGGACAAAGCTAATGGCCACGCGATGTTGGACGGACGGTAGGTACTAGGATCAAATCATGGGTCTGTCAAATACCTTTTTAGTAAACCTATAGAACAATTGTGGGGGCTTGGAGAATGGAGTCAGAGTCAGACTGCCTCTACTATTTTGTATCCTAAAATAGACCTAAAAAATACTCAAATATCAACACTCCTCTTATTTTCTAGTATGTTTTCCTTTCGACTCCCACACACATAAATGAACACTCCCTCCCACCTTTTTTTTTCTCTTTCTTTTCTTTTTCTTTTCCTAAACCATTAAAAAAATACTCTCGTATTTGAAACAATGCATTAGATGAACCGAAATAATTATTGCATCACACATTTTATTTAGCATCCCAATTTTCATAAATTCAAGCAAAGATTTTATTCACCTCGTCTTTTATCAATCCACGCTAAATCTAATTTCCCTCTTGCAATTTAAACAACCAACCCCGTCTCTAATCTGCAACATACACGCAGATGCTAACCATTTTACACGCACAAGTTCATAAATGCCATCACTCCCATTAGTGATGTCAAATCCATTACCCCTCAAGTTAATCTTTAAATCAAGAGTCCCCACTAAGTTCTTCATAAAAACTACATCTTCCGAACTCATAAATTTATCCATGATATTTACCCCTTTTTCTGAATTTTCCTCACTTTCTCCCATGGAATTCTTTCCAATATCACTTTCTATTTTTATTCCCAAAAAATATTTCGCCTCCCCTAAATTTTTCATTAAATATTCCTTTTTTTCCCCATCTTTTTAAACCCCCTCTGGTTTTACTTCTCCCCTTTCCTCAGAATCCGTTGAAGTCTCCCTTTGCGACGAGTTTTCAGTTTTTGAAATATGTATGAAATTATCCTCATTAATATTATTCTTCCCTTTTTCACTAATAGATTCTAGATCCAACTTTCTCATTTCTAAGTCATACACTCTACACTCCTTGACATCCTCAAGTACCTCCTCTCTCTTTACTTCCCTTTTATCTCTAAAAGCACACTGTTGCCTTCGTGGAATTTCTGTGTGCTTTTCTCTCTTCTTTATACTACCAATGTGGAGAAGCTCCAAAATATCTTCATCCTCTTTCTCCTGTTCCTCTTCTTCCTCCTCATTAACATTCCAAATTTTAAGTTATTCCAAACAATGGCACTCCTCCATATAGTGACCCAATTCTCTACAAAAGAAGCAAACCCTTTTTTTTAAAGCTTTGCTTTCTTTTCGTCTCCCTCTTTTGCCACCAAAGTTCTGATAAGGTTTACCTTTGTCTTTCTTCCTCTCATCACGCTTCCGCCAGCCACCATCATTCCTCACATCATGCTTCCGCCACTCACCACCAACTGTCAATGCATTCACCCTGTCACGTCCCTAAGAAGCTCCAAAGTGCTTTCCCTCAGAAGAATCATCCCCATAGTAATGCTCGAAGTCCATGAGGAGCGATGTATTTCTTGCATACAGTTAATTATGTTTTCGTACTCATCTGGGAGTTTCATGATTAGTGTGTTAATCTTTCTCTCCTTAGATTCTACATACCCTACACTAGCAAGCTCAACATATAAAGCAACAATTTCATTGTAAAACTCTATCATGCTACCACCTTTATAAACATATGCCTATATTTTTACTAATTGCTGCCTCTGTACAGTCTCACTCTTATAGATCTGACTTAGTGTTTCCCACATTTTTGAAAACTTGGTTATATTTAAAAGAGTGATAGCTATAACATTAGACACATATCTAAGTATGAGGTGTTTTGCTATAGTGTTTATATACTCCCAAATTTTTCTATCATTTTTTTCAGTTTTTGGTACAGTTATAATCCCTACATGTGGAATTGTAGTCGAGAGCCTATCTCCCCTCGTCATAAGTGTTCATTTTCCCTTCTCCCCCTTTCCCCCTCCCATGGTAGTGATTTTTCTTTCACCTTCCGTTGCATCTAAAATCCGGTTGGTTTTTTGGGAAACCCAAGATGAATCTCTTTAGTGAGTTCCACCAAAGCTCGGTGGCATAGAATGTAGAAATTGATGGTATGTTTTTAAGTATTTTCTAGGTCTAAATAGAAATATAGAAAGAAGCCGAGGCAGTCTATCTCTAACTTCTCTCTCCAACTCTCATTCTTGTCGCAGTCACTAAGAAATTGGAGAGGAAGCTAGAGCCATGGCTACCTAGGCTATCCAAAGGTTTACGGGAAATTTATTAGTTTATTTACCATTAGGGGTTTATTTACTAAAAGGATGTATGTTGCACCCAGGATTTGATCCTGGTACCTACCGGTCTGAAATCAGCCGGTAGCCGGTATCCTTTAAGTCTAGAACTAGTGTTACGTGCTATATGGTTCGATAATTATTTAAATATATTCACGTAGGATAATTCATTTAACTGAAAATGTTTACGCGATTCATAGATCTTGTAATGTAAAAGTACGGATTACGGTATGGTTACAAAACGTGTACCGCGCATTTGTTTCTTTAATGAAACAAATACCGCGCATGTATTTATGACGGCTCCGATTGAAATCTGCATTCAATCGGACGGCCGGGAAGAAAGTCGAGATCGCAAAATAGATTCTCGGCGGTTTATGGTCATCGCCACATCGGATGACACGTGGCAAAATTACGTTGGATCGCGGTATCTGTCGGGATTAAGGCACCGAATCCGGATATGACATGTGTCGACTTTTAGGCCATGTCGTACAATGTCAGTACAGAAAGTACACCAACAACTGTACTTTTGTGTACGGAAGTGCAATATGATTAGTGTTGTTCTTTGGTCTAAAATAGACCGCAGAAGCCACCCAAACTATCATGCAAGAAGCTAAGTAAAAATAGGTCGACGAACAATCATTTGAAATGCACCTCCATTTAACATACAACAACATTTAGGGTTTCATGAAATAATCAACATAAATAAACCCTATGACATCATCTAAGGTTTGATGGAATAATCGACATAAACAAACCCTAGGACAAATGCATAAACAATGCATATCAAACATATATAAAATAACATAAATAAATAATAAAACAAATGCATCACACATAAACAAGAGTAAAATCAAAGTATAATCAAATAATCATTATATCATTCAAAGTGCATGACCTACTCGACAACCCTAAAATACTACATCTTTGGTCCCCACTCTACTAACCAGCATTGATGATTTATTCCTAACAAAGCTCATTCCTATATATACACTTGTGAGCTGTCAATGAATCACTAAGTGTCAAAATAACCAACATACATTACGTAACTGTCACTAAATCAAACTAATCGTAAGCGTACACCTGAGAGTCAAGCAATCGTAAGCGTACACTTGTCTACAAGTACGACATCGTACACACACAAATTAAACTATCGAAAACCCTAATTGATCACTTAAATATAAACATCATAATCAACTCTAATTTATTAATACATATACGACAAGAAAATGTTTCTTCAAATATTTACACCGACGCATCCACAAATCTGCGTCATAAGTGACAACTTGCTTAGTCACTTGTCGATAAGTCCACGTAGTGAACCGACATCGCATATGTACGGTCCACTTAAAAACACGTCATCAAACAATACGATCCCTTGGAAATATCGAAGGACGTCGTCCGCCCTCCACGTGTAGCTCGAACTACTTGTTGAATTGCCACCGTACTTTTCGAATTCCATTCGGTACGAAAAACCGCGTCCACTTCAATAAATGCAGCTTTTCACATTTAAAGTACATGTCGTTTCGCCACACCTGTCGCCCGTTGCTAATAAGGTACACCTGTCAAATAAGACGCACCGTACAGGCGGCGTCCCATTTGATAAATATCGTCTGTCGCATTATCTGTCGTACGGTCGGAGTCCAATTTCAAACATTTTCACATTGGATCGCAAAAGCGATCCGCCGTCTACATCTCCAACGCATTTCTTAATTCCTGTGCATATGTTCGCGTCACTCGTTTTGTACTTTCGTACGCTTCTAACAATTATTTCATATCAGATCGCGAAGCGATCCGCCGTCCATTTCCAATTAATGTTCGCGCCACTCAATTACTCCATTAATTTAACTCGTACATTAATTTCCCAATCCGCAAATCCTTTCGAACCTCCACAGTATATTAGATAATTACATACGCACGCAAACATGCGCACGCACGTACGAAACTTAATCTTCCAAAATCAACAATTAGTTCCGTACAGTAGTAGATAGAGTCTGTGAGAGAGATAGGACTTAGAAAAATTAGTAGAAAGGACCCTCTCTCCCAGAGAGTTTCAGTACAAAAGGTCAAATTTGACCCTCCATAACTTACTGCTCAGGGGAGCAAATTTAGAGATTCTTTTTGCTATCGACTCAGGGGAGTCTTCCCTTCACATGGGTGACGGTAGTCAGAGTTTTTGTCTGCTAGGGTGGCAGTTGTTCTTGCTGAAACACAAAGGGGTCAGGGTTATCCTAGAGGTTTCTTGGAAGTTGTCCATTCTGAGGACTTATGGAGGTCTCAGAGTTTCAGGTTATGGGCCCACCCTCTAGCGTACCAATATTTAAAGGAACTTGTTTCATATACTAGGAAAGTATGATGATAGGAGCTCTATGCAAAAAAAGGTTTTGGGGGATAGTGAGTGGACGAGTGGGGCGTCTATCAAGTATTGGAATTCCTTTAGGGTTTTGGAGGAAGCACATTTACAAGGAAAGCAGATCCACCGTCAACGGAGGAGACAAAGGAAGGAGAGGTGGTGGAGAAAAGAGCGTAGAAAGAGACGACCACACCAATAGGAATTGGTTCAGCATTCATGTCACCTTTTTCGAGGAACGAGGAGAGTGATACTCAAACTTGGAACTTCAAAAATATGGCGGCAAAGCACTTCATCCTACGCCATATTACTCAAGGACTTGCATGTCCTCATTTGCAGGTAGAAAGGGCATCCGATCTTTGGATGGCTCTCATAGAGATGTACCGATGTGGTACGATTCAGCAACAACAGTTGGCTGATCAAAAAGTTAAGGAGTATGTATACAAAGGGGGGAAGATGCTGGATTTTTGCAATGAGCTTGCTACACTCTTCATGGAGCTAGAGAGTGCAGGAAAAGATTTTAGTGAAAAAGAAAAGGTTAACCGTATACTGATGAAGTTACCCGATGAGTTCGAGAACATAGTCAACCATGTGCAAGAATTGCTGGACTCAAGGTGGATACGGAACTCAATGGTAGGGGTGATTCTCGTTCGGGAGAATACGATTGAGATTCGAAGAGGAGGAAAGAGTGGGCAAGCCTTGGCAACTGCGATGGACTGGAGGAACAAGGATTCCCAAAAACGGTCGGAAACTATGGAGGGAGGGAGCAGAAAAATCAGACTAACGAGATCGGACCAAGGGCTCCCAAATGTTTATGTCATTTTTGTAAGAAACCGGGACACTATATGGCAGAGTGCACTAAGCTAACCGAGCTTCGATTAAAAGAAGGGCAGACCTGTGGAACCTCGAGAGGAAAGAAAAAGGCCTTTGTGACACAGCTACATGAGGCGGAATCCGAAGACGAGGACAATGAGCTCCTTTTGGATGAGGAGTTGGAGGAGAAAAACGAGGTCGAAATTCCACGAAGGCAGAAATGTGCTTACGGTGAATTGAAAGGTGAAACAGTCTGGATTATAGATTGAGGTGCCTCTATGGACATGTGTAAGAATAGGCACTTGTTCACTAAGATAAGAAAGATTCCCAACGTAGAGATTGAGTACGGGATGGGTAGATAGTCACTATTACTCTTGTAGGATCGGTAGATCTGAAAGTGTTAGTAGAAGGAAAGACATCCATAGTAACATTCTCCGATGTATTGTTTATTCCGGAGCTGAACAAAAACCTCATCTCTACAACTGTATTAGATGATAAGGGTTTTTTTACTAGCACTAGGGAAGGAGTCTTTACTGCTAGTTTTGAGGAGGAAGTCTATTTCATTGCCGAGAAAGGTAGCCATGGGATGTTTTGGCTCATTTTAAGTAATGAAACAAATAAACTTTATTATGCTGGTGTTCATGATATTATGATGTGGCATAAGAGGCTTGGGCATGTGAATCTACATAAGTTAATAGGGATGAAAAAGATGGGAGTGATGGAAGGGATTCAATTCAGTGAGAGTGATAATATAAGTGATTGTAGTGGATGTGCTCAAGGTAAAGCACACAAATTACCCTTTCCTAATATAACCACCTATAAGGTAGAAAAAATTCTAGATCTAGTACACACAAATATTTGGGGACCGGCTAAAGTGCCCTCACCGGGGGGGAAGAGATTTATGATGACTATCACTGATTATTGGTCTCGGTATTCCAAGGTGTATTATTTGAGAAACAAGTCAAAAGCTTAGGATTTTTTTAGACAATATAAAACATGGAGCGAAAAACTCCATGAAACTCCAATCAAGAGAGTAAGGAAAGAAAATGGTGGAGAGTATACTTCTAACCAGTTTGAGGATTTTTCTGATGGAAGATGGAGTCCAACACCAAAAGACAGTACCAGAAAACCCGGAATAGAATGGGGTAGGTGAAAGGTTAAATAGAACACTAAGTGATAGTGTCAGAAGTATGTTGTCAGATAAAAAGATAGGAAAAAGGTTTTGGGAAGAAGCAATGAACTGTGCTTATTACCTCAAAAAAAGAGTTCTTACTTCAGCTATAAAAGATCAAACACCATATGAGAGATGGACAGGCCGGAAACCAGACATATCTCATTTAAAGGTTTTTGGCAGTCAAGTATTCAGTCTAGATACAGATCGGTCTAATTGGAAGCTAGATCCTAAAGGAAAACCATGATTCTTATTAGGATATGATGAGGATTTTAAAGGATATAGAGTTTATGATCTAAAAAGGGAAGATATAATCTTAGTAAAGTATCTAGTAGTTATGGATGAAAGAAAGTCTGTGGATCCCTTCAAGTATACAAAGTCAGTAAAAATCAGATTTGAGTCAGAAAATTCCGATGACTTTGAGCTTCCTAACTATCCAGGTTCTAGAGAAGATGATATTCTTGCAGGTACAAATCAGACCGAAAAAGACTCGGCTGAGGAAACTCCAGTGACAACTCTTCCCGAAGCGGAAGACGTGGTGGAAATTGATTCGGAATCAATGGATAGGAGAGAAGCCGAGATTGTTCGAAAGAACCCACGACAACCATCTACTTTGGCCATAGATTTTGAGGGGGGAAGGAGAAATAACAAAAGATTGCAAGAAAAACAGGTTAATAACAAGGTAACAAAACTATCTCATGAAGATGAACCTCAGACTTATGGAGAGGCGATGACTTGTCCAGAAAGGAACCGGTGGAAGACAGCCATCAATGAGGAGATGGCCTCAATTATGGCAGCCACCACTTGGGAGCTGGTGGATTGTCCACCTAACCGAAAACCAATCGGTTGAAAGTGGGTTTTCAAATTAAAACTGATTCGGGGTAACACCATCGAGCGCTACAAAACCCGATTAGTGGCAAAGGGATTTACACAAAAGGAGGGAATTGACTACGAGGAATCCTTTGCCTCAGTCGTCAGATTTCCCTCCGTTCGCATGCTTCTAAATCTGGCAGCAGCGGAAGACATGGAGGTGCACCAGATGGACATCAAGACAGCCTTTTTGCATGGAGAAATAGACGAGGAGATCTTCATGCGACAACCAAATTGATTTGTGGAGGAAAGAGAGGAGAGTAAGGTATGCCGGCTGATTAAATCTCTTTATGGTTTGAAACAGGCGCCTCGACAGTGGAATAAGAGCTTGATGAGTTTCTTACCGGTCAGGGATATATCTGGATCAGCTCAGATCACTCAATCTATGTTTTTGAAGATGAGGAAGGTGTTATATTTACTGCAATTTATGTTGATGAATTGATTGTTTTAAGTAAATCAATGGAAAAAATTAATAAACTGAAAACCGATCTTAAGGGGAGATTTGAAATGAACGATATGGGGGAAGCAAAATATATTTTGGGAATTCAAGTAGAAAGAGATCGAAAAAGAAAGATTATAAGATCTATTCAAAAAGAAGCAATAGGGAACATGCTTGAAAAATTTCAGATGGATAAAGCTAATAGTTGTACAACTCCAATGGAGTTAAAGAAAGGAAGTGAGGGGAGTGAGGAAGAAAGAGTCATAATCTTTAACAAGGAATTATCTCTTGAAGAACAGAAGTTTATGCAGACTATTTCTTACAGACAAGTAGTGGGAAGTATAATCTATTTTATGAATTGTACCCGGCCGGATTTAGCTGCAGCTGTAGGAGTGCTGAGTAGAAGTCTAAATGCTCCCACTAAGAAGGATTGAGAGGCAGCTAAGAGAGTCCTTAGATATTTGATAGAAACTAGGGATCTATGGTTGCATTTCGGTGGGGAGAATACTGACATCACTACTTGGAATGATGCTAGGTATGGTGATGCTCCGATGAGGAGATGTACTTCTTGATATTTATTATATGTGGGTGATGGGGCTTGCTGTTGGAGTAGCAAACAGCAACAGGTTATTGCTCAGTCCACCATGGAGGTTGAGTATATGGTCGCTTCCTCTACTGTAAAAGAATTGATGTGGGTCAAGTCTTTGCTTGGTGAGCTTGGACACCTTAAGAGTGATGCGCAAAGAACTTTTTGTGATAATCAGGCAACAATCGCTATTTCTGCCAATCCTAAACATCATTTGAAAGCCAAACACATGGACATTAGACACAGTTTTGTTACAAAGAAAGTAGAAAACAATATAATTAGTTTAGAGTATCGACCAGATAGTGAGATGGTAGCAGATATGATGACATAACCTGTGCCTTCCCCTAAGCTAATTTTCTGCATAGAGAAGTGTGGTCTGAAATTAAAGATTGACTAGAAAATAACGGGAGTGTAGAAATTGATGGTCTGTTTTTAAGTATTTTCTATGTCTAAATAGAAATATAGAAAGAAGCCGAGGCAGTCTATCTCTAACTTCTCTCTCCAACTCTCACACTTGTCGCAATCACTAAGAAATTGGAGAGGAAGCTAGAGCCATGGCTACCTAGGTTATACAAAAGTTTACGGTAAATGAATTATTTTATTTACCATTAGGGGTTTATTTACTAAAAGGATGTATGTTGCACCCAGGATTTGATCCTGGTACCTACCGGTCTGAAAACAGCAAGTAGCCAGTATCCTTATCCGTTAAGTCTAGAACTAGTGTTACGCACTATATGGTTTGATAATTATTTAAATGTTTTCACGTATGATAATTCATTTAACTGAAACTGTTTACAGGATATATAGATCCAGTAATGTAAAAGTAAAGATTACGGTATGGTTACGAAACGTGTACCGCGCATTTGTTTTTTTAACGAAACAAATACCGCGCATGTATTTATGACGGCTCTGATTGAAATTTGCATTCAATCGGAAGGCCGGGAAGAAAGCCGAGATTGCGGAAGAGATTCTCGGTGGTTTATGGTCATCGCCACATCGGATGACTCGTGGCGAAATTACGTTGAATCGCGGTATCTTCGGGGATTACGGCACCGAATCCGGATATGACATGTGTCGACTTTTAAGTCATGTCGTACAATGTCCGTACAGAAAGTACACCGGCAGTTGTACTTTTGTGTACGGAAGTGCAATATGATTCGTTCCGTATATCAGTAGATAGAGTCTATAAGAGAGATAGGACTTAGAAAAATTAGTAGATAGGACCCTCTCTCTTAGAGAGCTGAAGTACAAAAGGTCAACTTTGACCCTCCACAACATACTGCTCAGGGGAGCAAATTCAGAGATTCTTTTTGCTATTGACTCACAAGAGTCTTGCTTTCACAAGGAGGAAGGTAGTCAGAGTTTTTGTCTACCAAGGTGGCAGTTGTTCTTGCTGAAACACAAAGGGGTCAGGGTTATCTTAGAGGCTTCTTGGAAGCTGTCCATTCTAAGGACTTATGGAGGTCTCAGAGTTTGATACAACTCACTTGTCCCAAATCAATTCCCCACAATTGTTTTTCGAAAAACAATCCCTAATCGTAATCTCTTAATAAGTGAAGTCTTTTCCATCAAACATAGGAACCCTAGATGGTGGGCCTATGACCTAAAATTCTATGGGCTCCATTGCTACACAGAATTCGCAGATCCAAGTAAGCTAATATACATAGTGTCGACTCCAACTTTGTATAAACAAAAATAATCAACCCTTTGACAGTAAAAACCCCATTACAGCTTCACCCTTGTGAAATAAGACTTTTTGTGTGCTCTATTCCACTAGAGAATGCTAAGTTAGAATAAAAGTTTTAGATAGCATTCCCCACTTTGACTTTCCATTGAAAAATGTAGCCACCTTGGTAGGAAAAAACTCTAACCGACTACACCCCTATGTAGCCTAGCCTCTTTTGATTGCTTTAACAATAATAGCGGATCTAACTTGTTTGTAAAGGGGTATTTAAGTGTTATGGTTTTAGAGTACTAATTCTGTTAGACATCAGCTAAAGAATCACGCGATTTGGAGTTTTATATAAAAAATTATAGCAATGGGTGTATTTAGGCGACAACGGGGGGTCTAAATAACAAGCGGGTATCATAGAAACGGATTAATGGTCAAATTAGTACCAAAATTTCGCGTGCACGTTTCATAAAGTTCTAATGAAACGTTTATTATGCACTGTGGTTCGTTTCGTACAATTTTTAGTACGAAACGTCACTTTCACTAAAGGGAATTTCAAAGGAAGTTTCGCGGGTGAAATTTGTGACGCACGATCGTGTGAAGTCGCGTTTCGTTTGCCGCGCACTTTTGCACGTAAATGTTACGTAGTGAAACGTAGCATTTGATTGGTTAGTAAAGTGGTAAGTAGTTAGTAAGAGATTTTGCACGTTTTTGCATTGGTCAAACCGAGTCCCAACTGATCAATGATTGGCCTACGTAAACGCCTGTTCAAACGGAGCGTTGATTTTGGTCTGGCTAGTCTAGGGCAATGAGGGATAAATAGTGAAGTGTAAGAGGAGAGTAGACATCTTTTCTTTTGGAAAAATTTGGGGAAATTCTGACTGATCTAGGTCTTGAGCGATTAAAACCAAATTGGAGCATTGGCATTTTGGCATTGAAATCTCTTACAACCTAACTAGTGTTTTAGTAGTTAAGAGATAGAAATATTTTTAGAGTGGAGAGCAATGGAAATACTTTAATAAGAAGGGTTGAGCCAAGAGGGCAAGTGACCAAGCTAATGTTATGTGGACAGAAGCTTCTTCTAATTTAAAGTTTATTTCTTTATGTGAGTGCTTTCCAATATGGATGTGTATTTTCCAATGTGTGGAATGTGTGGTTGAAATTGGTTGTAGTAATGGGATTTTTTGAGAGGTAGGAGATCCTATTACATATGGTATCAAAGCTTCAGTTAGAAACCAAATAGAAGTTTTCTCACCCAAAAACGAGGGTGCTCTGACCAGTGTCGCTGAAACCACAATGTGAAGTGGTAGGGGATTGGAGGGAAGCTAAGTGACTACACTGCCAGCGGCCGTTGGTTAGATGTGGGGCGTGTTAAGGTGCTAATGACTAAGGCGGGGTGGGCAGTGTAGCCACCGCTGAAGCTCACTCAAATTACCTAGAGGCCAAACAAACTTGCCTTCTCTTAACAATGATTCATGTGTAGAGGGAGGGCTTGAAGCCATGAAGGGTGAGAATGTGAGGATTAGAGAACAAAAGATCTTGATGTAGTGGGAAATGGGAAATTCGCTAATGGTGGAGAAAGAAAGTGGAGCACTTAACTTCTTCAAGAGCAAAAGAGTCCACAAATGACTTAAAACTTTTAAAACCTTAAATTGTTATCTTTGGTTGTCTTTTTATTATGGTGTTGAAAAATTTGTGCGGAAATTTTTACCTTTTTGTTTCAATTTTGAGGAAATTGTAGAATTGAATTGACATTAACTTACTTTCAATGCCTTTTTGATTTCTCATCTTTTGACATTTTTGAAGGATTTGTGAAAGAGAACAAGTCTTGGATTAGAGCAATTTGAGGACTTCAAATCTGCAGCAAATTTCTTTGGGGAAATTTTATTCTATCTTTCTTTTGTTTAATCCTATTGTGTGATAATGCCACACACTGCATGGAAACATGAAATGGAGAATGCTTTGAATGTTTTGAGGAAACGTACTGTGAAATTGGTCAAAAGATTTAATAATCATGTTGTTGTTCTAGATGAAACATTTTCAGAATTGAAAAGTGAATTGAAAATTGCTAAAGAAAATGGAAATGGTTCAAATGCCAAGTTGGATCAGCTCATTAATTTAATACGGACTAAGAATGATGTTAATGACCAATTGGGTGAAAGTAGTAAAAAAAATGCCAATTTTAGGGAAGATGATCATGATAAGCCTAAAAAGATAAAAGATTTGATATTGTCTATTAGTGAGATACCATCTTTTGATGGAAAAAAGATTGATGAGATGGATGCGTGGATTTTTCATATAGTGTATTATTTGGAATCCAAAAATTGTGATCCTAACGATTACACTTCTTTTGCTGTTAGTTGTCTAAAAGGTGATGCTTATATTTGGTATTACACTCAGAGAAAGTCTAAATTGATTCCGGATAATGCTGATTGGGAAACTTTTAAAACCGCGATCAAATCGCGTTTCTTGTCAGTCGCTTTTAAATCCAGAATGGAAGAAAAATGGTTGAACTGTAAGCAAACTGCATCTGTGAAGGATTATATTGTGGAATTTGACTCATCAAGTATTCATGTCATTGGTCTGACTAATGAAATGGCTAAGTTACATTTCGTGAACTATCTTAATCCTCTACCGAAATCAGAACAAAAACATCGAAATTTTAATAATTTGAAGGAATTACAAGTTAATTCATTTGAATTAGAGGACCAGTTGGGGTATAATCAGGAAACTCGATCACACTGGGGTAATATGAATGAAGTATCCGAGAGGGTCTGAATGGTGATTTGGTGAATAGGCAAAATATTTTCATAAGAAATTAGAGAGGTGGACAGAGGCAGAATATTTTAAGAGGAAATTAGAGAGGTGGACAGAGTGTTAATGTAAGAAACAAATTTAAAAATAGAGGGGGATACATCAAAAGTCCAAAACCAAGCATTAATATTCAAAAACCTAACCTTAACATACCCACCAGTACTATCTGTCATAAAAGGGGTCATAGAGCATTTGAGTGTGCAGAATTAAAGAAGAATAATTGTTATAACTGTGAAGAGGAGGGACATTTGAGTAGGGAGTGCACAAAACCCAAAAAGAAGGTCACTTGATTCAAATGTGGAAGTCCAAATCATTACGTTAAGGACTGTACAGATAAAGGTTCTCGCAAAACAGTCGATGTCAATGAAGTTTTTGACGAAAATATTGCATTATACCAAGCTGAGCGGAAGCCCAAGAGGTGGGAAACGGAAAGGACTAACTGAAAGTCCTCAGTTGAGTCAACCAAAACCAGATGCTAAGGCGTTGACTTTGGGAGGCAAATAAATGAATGGGAAGGTTAGAATAGTTGAATTCATTATGATTCTCAGTACAGTGCATAGTTTGAAGAATCATTCTGAAGAAATTCTCAGACCTATGTTAGGAGAGTTAAGTAATGATGACACCAAACACAGTTTGATTAGATTTGAGTCTTTAGTGGAGGAAAAACCATTAAGAGTAATGGTTGATTCAGGTGCCACACATAATTTTATTCCACATAAGTTTGTAGAGGAAAATAGACTTCCTACAGTCATAAAGGAAAAACCTTTACATGTTCAAGTGGCATATGGTAATAAGTCCACATTAGACTTACAAAGTGACACAATTGATGTTGATATCCTGGGTTATAAAATGAAAATTGTGTGTGAAATAATGAATTTGGGAGGTGAGGAACTAATTATGGGAAAGCCTTGGTTAACTGAACATAATCCTCAAATTAATTGGGAAATTAACACTTTGAGAGTGAAATCTGAAAATGGTTGGAAGGTTTTGCAATCGTTATCATCTAAAAAATTGCATAGAAATCATGGAAAAAATATAAACCGATTGGGAGTAGAGAGTTTGATTTCTGCTAAACAATTTAAGAAGCACTTAAAAGACAAAACAAATCATGTTTTCAGACAAAACAAATCATGTTTTCTTCTTATTAGTAATTGAGGCAGTTACTGGTGAAGGGGGGGGAGAAAACACTAACATTCATGTCATCCCTTAATCAGACACCACTAAAACTTTCGAATAACTAAAATCTAATTTTGTAATTGACATTAATAGATCTGATGTTGTGGTTAAAGATTTGATTTTTGAATTTCGAGATGTTTTTCCAAGTGATTTACCCTCAAGAAAGTGTTGAAAATTATGTATTTTCTAAGTCTGTATTAGAAATATAAATAGATTAACCAAGGCATCCTGCTTCGCCCAACTCTCTCCGGTCCCTACTTGTTGCTGAAGACCAGATAGAGCCGAGCCATGGCTGTCTAAAGAGGATAGGTTAAATCGTAGTTTGTACCAAAATGAACTGCCGAAATCAGAATTCGATCCTGACACCTACCATTCTCTAATAGCCGTTAGCTTTAGCCTATAGCTTAGAGTCAACGGTGAAGTACGTGGGGTACAATAGGTATTTAGAAGTGTACAAGTACAAAATTCTACCAAACTAACAAATAACCAAAAGTTGGCTCCTCTACACCGATTTTTGAACAAAGGTCTATGGAAATATTTTTAGTGGTATGCCTTATCCAATAAAGCGTTAACAAAACGATATACGCATTAGGTTTTAAAGATATATAAACCTTTACACCAGACTAATGAAGAGGAACAATTTATGCATATACGCGAATCTGAACCGTGTAAAAAAGCTTTTGATTTGACGGCCGACATTGTAGCCGCCACGCGAAGTGAGCTTTTAGCGTCATTTGGAGATAGCTTCACGCGGTGCCACGTGGCGCCATATTATTCGATATCAAAGAAGATGGGAGGAGGAACCATGGCTCCCAATTTGTCACCTTGTACACCATGTAGTACAATGGTCGTACAATAAGTGCATCGCCCATTATACCTTTTTGTACTTTATAGTGTTCCTATTTAACTAGGGTTTAGTAGTAGGTATTCGAGAGTAGGCACACCAACAATTAGTGATATTTAGGTACCTCTCTCTAAGAGAGCTTGTAACTATAAAGGTCAACTTTGACCAACCATAACTTAATGCTCAGGTGAGCAAATTCAATGATTTTTTTTTGCTGCGGACTCGGTGGAGTCCAAGCTACACAATGTTGTAGTCGGTCAGAGTTTTTCCATGTCAGGGTGGTACTTATTCAGTAGGAAAGTCAAAGTGGGAAATATTGTCTAAAACACAAGTTCAGGCTTTGCATTCTGTGGTGGAACTGAGCACACAGAAGGTATTATTTTCACGAGGTGAAGTTATATTGTGGTTTTGAGTGTCAGGGTGTCATTCATTTGGGTTTGTATCAACTTGGAGTCGACACTATCTAGATAAGCATCTTTGGATCTGCAAATTGTATGTGGCGATGGAGCCCATGAAATTTCAGAATGCCACTTTACTAAGATGTAAAACATGCTATTAACCTTGAAACTGGATCTAATCCTCCTGTCAAATTAATTTATAAGCACATTTTCTTTGAGCAAGAAGAGTTAAAGGAACAGATAAAGGAGCTTTTGGAGAAAAGACATATCCAACCCAGAAAATCACCGTACGGAGCACCGATTCTCTTCGTCAAAATGAAGGACGGAACGTTGGGAATGTGTGTCGACTATCGTAGTATGAACAAGATTACGATGAAAGATAAGTATCCGTTACCTTTAACTTATAATATGATAGATCGTTTAAAAGGTGCTAAATTTTTTTTCGTTGATTGATCTGCCTATTGGCTTTAATCAAGTGCCAATTAAAACTGAAGATGTTGATAAAACTGCTTTCAAGACAAGGGTGGGTCATTTTAAATGGATAGTGATGTCATTCGGCTTAACGAATGCACCGCCTACTTACCAAAGATTAATGAACCAAACCTTTCCGTATTACATAGATGAGTTTGTTCAAGTGTTTCTAGATGATATTCTAATTTACAATGAATCTAGAGAGCGTAATGTAATTCATTTAAAAAAAGTGTTGGAAAGGTTAAGGGAAAGAATATTGAATAGAAAAATGTCAAAATCCGGTTTTCTTAAAAGTGAACAATTATTTTTTGGACACATAGTTAGTGGGAAAGGTGTTAAAACAGATCTATCCCAAATCGCTTCAATCCAAAATTGGAAGCAGCCTACTAATGTCACAGAAATTAGATCATTTTTGGGATTGGCTATTTATTACTGGAAATATATCAAGAACTTCAATATGATCGTCGCACCACCTTTGGCGGATTAACTACTAGAGAATGAGACGTTTGTGTGGGGAGCTGATCAAGAGAGAGCATTTGAAGAACTAAATGGGAAATTAACCTCTGCCCCTACTTTGGTGTATCTTGATTATGTTGGGGAATTTAAAGCTTTGATCATTTCAAATGCATCTGATAAAGATCTAGGTGCAGTCATAAGTCAGAAATTTGGCAAACTCTTTCATCCTATTGCTTTTGAGTCCAGAAAATTCAATGATGTTGAAAAGAACTATCCAACTCAAGAAAAGGAATTACTTGTAATTGTTCATGCATTAGTGAAATGGCGTTGTTACTTGCATAATAAAGAATTTAGAGTTCATTTTGATAATAAGGCACTCTCCTCTCTACAAAGATTAAGTGATGCACAGTTTATGATTGACCGACAAGTTAGGTGGATGCAAAAAATTTGCATATTTCAAATTTAATGTCAAACATATTCTTGGAAAGACAAATGTAGTCGAAAATCCTTTAAGTAGATGTTTTGAAATAATGTTATGGTTCAGGATGAATTGTTTTTAAATTATGTTAGAAATGGTAATGATAAAGATCCAGTTTTGGTGTGATTTGCAATTATATTTCGCGAGGGAAATCTGACCCCTTGAATGAGAGGCATGTAAAAAACTTCTGACTCGATGACGGTTTATTGTATTTGCAATAAGGGGATAGATTATGCATTCATGAAGTGGGGGAATTACGAAAACAACTTTTACAAGAAGCTCATGAGCATTTGGGATATCTAGGTCAAGATTAAACTCTAAGCAGCTTGCGAATTAGATTGTTTTGGCCTGGGATGGCAAAAGGGGCGTCGAAACACGTGGAAAGTGATGTCCATTGCCAGTAGAGCAAACCTGGAAACCAAAAACCTAGGGGTCTCTTAAAGCCGTTGGAGATCAGCGAAAGACCATAGGAATCTGTCAGTATGAATTTTATTTTCAATTTGCCACCTACAACAGTATCATGGTCGTAGTTCATAGGTTCAGTAAAATAGCAATCTTTATCCCTTACAAAACTACTCATTTAGTTGTAGATATTGCAAAGTTATGTTTTGACAACGTGGTCAGACATCATAAAGTCCCTATGTCTATTGTCAATGATATTGATTCTAAATTTACGTCTGCATTTTGGAAAGAATTACAGCAAAATTTAGGCTCTGAAATCAAAATGAGTATCTTTTATCATCCTCAAACACATGGACAGACAGAAAGGACTGAAACTCTGAGACCTCCATGAGTCCTCAGAATAGACAGCTTCCAAGAAGCCTCTAGGATAATCCTGACCCCTTTGTGTTCCAGCAAAAATAACTGCCACCCTGGCAGACAAAAACCCTGACCACCTCCACCCCTGTAAAGGCAAGACTCCCCTGAGTCGGTAGCAAAAAGAATCTCTGAATTTGCTCCCCTGAGCAGTAAGTTATGGAGGGTCAAAGTTGACCTTTTGTACAGAAGCTCTCTGGGAGAGGGGGTCCTATCTTCTAATTTTTCTAAGTCCTATCTCTCTCACAGACTCTATCTACTGATGTACGGAACCAATCAGAATTGAGTTCCGTACGCAAAAGTACAGCTGCCGGTGTACTTTATGTACGGACATTGTACGACATGGCCAAAATGTCGACACATGTCAAATCCGGATTCGGTGCCATAATCTCCGGAGATTCCACAATCCAACGGAATTTCGCCACGCGTCATCCGATGTGGCGATGGCCACAAACCGCCGAAATCTTCCTCCGCGATCTCGGCGCTAATCCCGGCCGTCCGATTAAATTCGGATTTAATCGTAGCCGTAATAAATACATGCGCGGTATTTGTTTCACTTACGAAACAAATGCGCGGTACTGATTTTTGTCCGTACCGTAATTCGTACATTATATATTACTGGATCTATGTATCCCGTAATTCATTTCAGTTAAATGGTTTATCGCACGTATACATATTTAAATAAATATCAAACTATATACTACGTAACATTACCGCTAGACTTAACGGCTAAGGCTACCGGCTATTTCCTGTCTGCCGGCCGGCAGGTACAAGGATCAAATCCTGCCGCCGGCACATACCTTTTAAATAAATAAATAAACCCTAATATAAAATTCCCGTAAACCTCAGGATAGCCAAGGTAGCCATGGTTCTAGCTTCCTCTCCGATTTCTCAGTGACTTCGACAAGTTTGAGAGTTGGAGAGAGAAGTTAGAGATAGACTGCCTCGACTTCTATATTTCTTCTCAGACCTAGAAAATACTAATAAAAACATTAGTTTCTACAAGGATAACAGTACATTGGAGGAAATGCTTATGAATGTTTGCGGTGGGGTTCATAATACATGGGAATCTAAGCTGCCATTAATGGAATTTGCCAACAATTCATGTAAACATGCTAGTACATGATTCTCGCCATTTGAAGTTGCATAGGGATACCAACCTAGAGAAGCATTACACTTAATAACAAGGGTCACTAAAGATTATAAAGGTTTTGGAACAGAGTTTTGGGAATACGTTTTTGGATAACCCGGAATGCATTACTAGAGGCACAAAAGAGGCAAGAATTAAATGTTAACCGCAAAAGAGGTGATTGGGTGTTACGCATTGGTGACAGGGTTTGGCTTTCTAAAACGAATTATAGGTGCAAGATCGAGAGACAATCGGATCCTACGCGGAAATTTATTTCTAAGTACATCGGACCATTTATTGTAATCGAGATGATATTGTCAGTTGCTGCCAAATTGGACTTTCCGCCTTTAACAAAAATTCATCCAGTAATACATATCATCCAATTGAAACCAACGAATCTTCGACCAACTGAAGGAGAATTAGAATTGGATCCCTTAATAACTATAGAATCTGAAGTCCACATATGGGTAATAGATAAGGTTGGTCAACAATTCAAAGTCAGCAACACTATATTTTGGCAGGTACACAATCTAGGAAGGCCAAAAGATGAGTTGACTTTAGAAGTAAAAGTTCTGAGTTTTTAGAAAGGTATTGGAGGGATAATAACTTAGAAATCACGTATTGAGAATGAATGGTGTTTTAACTATGGTTAGTTAAAAATAAAGAGGGGATGATGTAACACTTACAGCGGATCGAACTTGTTTGTAAATGGGTTTTTAGGTGTTATAATTATAGAGTACTAAATTTGGTAAACGTCCGCGAAAAATTCACGCGATTTGGAGTTATATATCAAAAGTTATAGCGATTGGTGTATTTAGGCAACAGCGCGGGGTATAAATAACAAGCGGGTATCGTTGAAACGGGTTAAGGGTCAAATTAGTACCGAAATTTTGCGAAAACGTTTCATAAAGTTATAATGAAACGTTTAGTATGCACTGTGGTTGTTTCGTATAATTTTTAGTACGAAACGACACTTTCACTCATAGTTGTTCACGACGATTAGTGGGAACGTACCGTACGCGACGAATTATACGTAACAAACGCATTGAACCTTTTGATCAACTCGCAAAAAATCGTTAATGAATTTACCTCCGTACTATTCCGTACATAAAAAAACAAAATAAAATTACATATAACGCAGTTTGCAAGTTTTTCGCGTTAAACTTTGCGGTAAAAAAATAAAATCTTCATATTTTGATCACACTCGTTAGTGGGAACGGAATTTCTTCACTAACTGGTAGTCTAATCGTTCACCTTAGAGTTACGTTTCGTGGAACTTTATTTAAAATCACCTCGCGAAGTGATTTTATTTAAAGTTTGAAGATGATATGGAAGGACGCGAAAGTGGGTCGAGTCTCGCTAAACGATAAACTGCATCGCGATAGACGACAAACTTCGGTACAACTAAAGTTTTAATGGAACGCAACTTGCATGGTGGTAATTTGAATTTTTTGGTACAACTGCAAATTTTATTCCTTTTTTTCCAAGTTATAAAGGAAAACGACAAAACATAACTGTAACGTTAGCACATGGGAAAGTGCCCTTAGCAAGAGGTTTCGCGTGCGAAATTTGTGACGCACGACCGTGCGAAGTCGCGTTTCGTTTGGCGCGCACTTTTGCACGTAAATGTTACGTAGTGAAACGTAGCGTTTGATTGGTTAGTAAAGTGCTAAGTACTTAGTAAGAGATTCCGCACGTTTTTGCATTGGTTAGTCCGAGTCCCAACTGATCAATGATTGGCCCAGGTAAAAGCCTGTTGAAACGGAGCGTTGTTTTTGGCCTGGCTAGTCGAGCAATGAGGGATAAATAGTGAAGTGTAAGAGGAGAGTTTACATATTTTCCTTGGGAAAAGCTTGTGGAAATTATGACTGATCTTGGTCCTGAGCGATTAAAACCAAATTGGAGTATAGACATTTTGGCATTGAAATCACTTACAAAGTAAGTAGCGTTTTAGTAGTTAAGCGATAAAACTATTTAAGAGTGGAGAGCATTGGAAATACTTTATTAAGAAGGGTTGAGCCACGAGGGCAAGAGACAAAGCTAATGTTATGTGTACAGGAGCTTCTTCTAATTTAAAGTTTATTTCTTTATGTGAGTGCTTTCTAATGAGAATGTGTAATTTTCCAATTTGTGGAATGTGTGGTTGAAATTTGATGTAGCAATGGGATTTCCTAAGAGGTAAGACATCATATTACACTAACGGCTACAGGATGTTGAACGGACGGTAGGTACTAGCATCAAATCCTGGGTCCGTGAAATACCTTTTTAGTAAACCTACCATTGTCTACTCTTGTCTCTTTGGAGAGCTTAGGTAGCTAAAGTTGTAGCTCCTTATCCAGCCTTTCAGTGACTAGAACAAGTGTGGGGGCTTGGATAATGGGAGTCAAAGGCATGCTCCCTCTACCATTTTATATCCTAAAACATACTTAGAAAATACTCAAATATCAACAACTTAAGATTTGTAAAAGCGTACGAAAATGTCAAAATGGTTAGTGGATGACAATAGGAGGGTGAAACAATATCCGTCGTCAAAGATTTTCTTGCGGCTTCTGCTGGCCTCGCATCCTCCCTGGCGGAAGACACATGTCATATGCGACGTGTACCCACGTGGTCGCGCGGTCATCGTGGATATTTTTCACTTTTCCATGAGGCACGATGGTATTCGTTCAGGCGCGTAGTATTCACCTACTCCAAGTCACCTATTGCGAACTGAAAGTGTTAGATGATGATGTATCCAATTATGCATCCGACGGTCCATTTTTACGCCCACAAATATAGAGAATCAAATTCATCATTCAGTAGGCTTGTTTTTATGACATTTTTTTTTTTGGTATGCTAGTGTACAAAACATTACGACTTTCAGTAAACATCGGCATTTTTCCCCTAATGGAACCTCACCCTAAGGGAGATGTACCACTAATTTTGTACTTGTTAAGGTATGATTGGGTACGGGCGGGACGGGTACTCGTGAGAAATCGAGTTTCGGCTAACTTTTTTTTTCGTAAAGGCGTATCAGGTACTTGGTAGCAATATAGGAAAGTGCAATAATCTGGCCGGATTTCGGGTGATCAGATTTTGAAAAAAAAAATGTTGGATTCGGGTTTTTGAAATTTTGACTTTTGCGACCTCTCTTCTCGATAAACCATAGTTCAAAAGTAGGTGAAAGTAGGTCCATACAATATGCATATTGTATGCAAAACATAGAATATGTCCTTAAGACCAATAGTGTGTTCGGACCAATTCGAACCAATTGAAACATTTGGACCAATAATTGGACCAATTAAAGCATTCGAACCAAAAATATTTATTTACACCGTCAGATTTGGACATCGGACGTTCGTTGATCAAAGTAGCGATCTAAAAATATCACATGAATAGCCCTTAACATAACTTACGATAAAGGCGCCGACCAGAGGCCTACCATAAAAACGTCTACTTTTGTTTATCGGATAAACAACACTACAGTAAATAAACCGTCCCTATTTTATTTTAAAGAAAAAAACAGTTATATTTATTATAGTTTAAGCCTGATACTGTTAATAATAGTAATAGTGATTCACGGTGTATGTCCTCTACATCGCGAATCGTAATTAGAGTAAATTACTCTAATTCGATCGCTCGAAATTTTGACTTTATCATATAAAATAGAGTAAATGATTCTAATTTTTTCATTATTCTATTTAAGGTAAAGTTTAATTTGCGTTTTTAATTCTAATATAGGTTCGTTTTAAATAGTGTGGAGTACGGACGACCTCCAACCGTGAAGTATTGTACTTTATAAGTAAAAAAGTACAAAGAATGATTTAATACAGGCCGTTATCATGTAACTACGTTTTAACAAACCGCGTAGTGCAAACGTCATAGTGACGATAAACTGTACGTTTTGCCAAATTCTGTACAAATACCTTATTTACAGTAGAGGATATTAGCGTGCCAAATTAGAGTACTTAAATAAATTAGAGTAAACTTCATAGTTTAAACAGCTATATCACATAAATTAGCGTTCAGTACTCTATTTGTTTTTTTTAGTTTTTGTACTCTAATTTTTTCATTACTCTAATAACGATTCGCGGTGTACTGGATGAGGGATTTGATTCTCCACTATTATGGTCGTAAACGTGGGCCGTCGGATGCATAATCGTATACGCCATCGTCTGACACTTTCAGTTCGCAACAAGTGAGGGCGTGTTCCCATGTGTTCCAGTAAGGGTTTTTTCCCGTCGTTTTCACAGAAAATGGGACTTCCAACGAGAAAATCTAATACCGTACGAAAAATGGGCAAAAACACAAGTACATTTTGCGTCCTCTTTGAACTTGGAAGGTACGGCAATTTGGCTTTATTAACTTATTACCATCGCGACACACTTCCAGCTCATCTTCACACTTGTAATGGAATCAAATCGTGATCTGATTTTAACCAAAATAACACCCTGTCGACGAATAGAAAGCAGGTATTACACGCATGAAAGTCTTCGAAATTTTTTGAACGAGGGAGCGTACACGCTATTATTTTCCATGCTCGTCACGCGCATGTACGTACAAAAATGACAAGCATGTACAGGAAAAAAATCGTTGGGGTCTTGGACCCCCACTTTCATTCATGGGTCCTTTGCAAAAATTTACAACGTCCTCGTCTCTCCCCATCTTTTTCATTAGACCGCTCCTCTTTCTCTCATCTCTGAATGAAATACAACAATAATAGTATCGAATGAAAGATATATATAAAAATTAAAATATATATATATATATATATATATATATGTTTTTTTTATAATATTTTTGATCTCATTTTGATAGCGTATCGAATGATAAATGGTAAGAAAAAGAAATCAGGAAGCCATGGCAGAAAGTTTACGTGTTGATGACCTCACAAGGTAGCATGACTTCGCAAAGTAGCATGACTTCGCGATGTCATAAAACCCTAAACATCTACGATGTCACAAAACCTCGACGTCTACAACCGTCGCCGTTTTTGTACACGTCACCAATTTTAGGAAGTTTCGTAGTCGTCTACATTTTGTTTCGTACTATCGTAGGCTGTCGCATATTTTGTAGACGTCTACACCTGTCACATATTTGAAGTAATGAAGGCGCAAGTAATGATTGACATAGGAACACTTTGAAAAGTACACAATAAAATCTGCACTAAAATCCAAAGTAACGTTTCAAAGTTTCCGTTACATGGGAACACGCCCTGAGGGTATGTCCCAATCTGCATAAGGAAGGGTTTTTTCTGTCGTTTTCTTGTAAAACTTAGCGCTGTACTGCCTAAGTTGCAACCATACAAAGGAATCGCAAATTTGAGGAGTACAATTTGCATCATCCTCGAACTTAGGATGTACGAAAATTTGTCGTCTTGTGTTTTTCGATCCACTTCCACGACCAAAAAACGTCATTTTCAAAACTATGTTTAAAACATATGCGTGATGTGTTTTAAAATTAGGTATTTTCCATAAACAAATAGGAACATATATTTGCACTTGCCGTAAATTTTGAAAATTTTCATACGATTTCTAAAGACAAAGAAAAGTACAGAATTTGCTATGTTTTGTCCGTTTGCGTTCAATACGACGAAAAGAAGTACACAATTTGTTTGGTTTTGTCGGTTTTCATTCAGTACACAATTTGTTTGGTTTTGTCGGTTTTCATTCAGTACACATTTGTTTTTTTGCAGGGGTCTCGAAATTCCGATGCCATTTCACATCGACCAGACAGGAGACCCAAAAGCAAAACACATCTTCTTCAACTTAGAAATTGCATAGGCTGGAATGCGTTACGTCTCTAATGTCACGGTAAGACATGCGACGTCACAAGCAGTTCCAAAAAATAACGTGCGACAACACATATTGTAGACGTTGACAGTCGTGATAGGTATTGTCGACGTATACAATCGTCACAAACTTAAGTTACGATTACGTTCTTACGCATAGGGACACCAGAAAATCGGATCCGACGGATCCGCCCCTAAAATACAAAGTAAGTTTGCTAAGTTACAATTACATGGGGACATACCTTGACTCGAAGTAGGTCAATTTTAAACACCTGAACGAATAACATCGTGCCTCGTAAAAAGGTGAACAAACATCTACGACAACCACACGACAAGGTGGGTACACGTCACATATGGCATGTGCCTTCCGCCACGAAGGATGCGAGGCCACCGGAAGCCGCAATAAAATCTTTGACAGAGGATATTGTTTCACGTTTTTTTTGCCATCCACTAACCATTTTGACATTTTCGTACGATTTTACAAATCTTAATGGTACGTTCCGATGTATTAAAGTATCTACTTTTCTCTGCCTTTTTGCCCTAAAATGCAGGGAACTTTGACAAAAACTTTAGCCGTGCGAGAAAATCATTTTTACCAAAGTAGAGTAAACGTCAATTCATACTTTGGATGTATGGCGTGTTTGTCGTCATGTGAACACATTTTGGGGTTTTCCCCTTTTAGACCCCAGGGCAAGAGAATCCTGCCCAAAAAAAACTTCATCAGAAATCACCTCGAGGGGGTGATTTTAGTTCAAGTACCGCCCACACAGCGAATAAAAAACAAACTGTTGAAATAACTAGATTTTTGGGTATTTTCTAGGTCTAAATAGATTAGCTGAAAAATATAAGAAAAGTGCAATCAACCTGCCTCCATCTCTTCTCTCACCCCCACACTTGTTGTAGTCACTGAAAGAGAGAGAGAGTGATGGAGCCATGGCTGCCTCAGCTCCATAGGCAGGACTAAAGAGTGACTTAAGTCACTCTCAACAAAAGGTTGAGTCCGGCAGGACTCGAACCCAGGACCGGCAAAGCAGGGCGTAGCCGTAGCTCTTACCAGTCTATTGTATAAGTCTGTTAAGATACATAGGGTTTGATATCTATTTAAACTAATAAACAGTCCTAAAACCGATTAACCAAGATATAAACAAAGGAACATAAAAATAGTTAAAGTTTTGGGCGGACCTTAATTCGCACAAAACAAGTGAATCGGACATTTGTTTCGACGGCTAAAATTCAATGTCAGATTTTAATCCTACGCCATATATATAGCTGCCGGGATCCCGGAATGGTCACTTTGGCGTTTATAAACGTGGCATGACCTGGCGCCACGAGGAGGGATAACAATTGGTCGTAGGAATTTCGGGGAGCGTACAAACTAGTGAAAGGTTGACAGTCCTCATGTCAGCGGCCTTGTCGTACACAGGCCGTACATAAAGGATATCGCGCGTAATACCTTTCTGTACTTTACAGTTATGTGATTTGGTCGTACATTAGTAGATAGAGGTTGTAAGAGGGAAGTAGGACTTATAATATTTTTTAGACAATCACCTCTCCCTTGGGAGCTTTGTATAAATTGGAATCTTTGCCACCTCATAACTTATCGGCTGGTTGGCCGTTTTCAGTGATTCTTTTTGCTACGGACTCAAGGGAGTCTAGGCTGCAGAGGGGTGGAGTCAGATTGTCAGTTTGCCCTCTTGGGCAGCATTGGTTTTGGCTTGAAATGGCTTAGTTAAAAGTTATCTAAAGGCTTCCTAAATTCTGTAGTTCAATGGAGGACACAAAATAGCAGGTTATGGGCCCACCCTCTAGGGTGGCCACCTTCAATTGATGAGGGTTCATCTTTAAGGAAGCCATGATGATGGGGGCTTTGTGCAAAAACGATACTGGGTATTGTTAGTGGACAAGTGAAACGTCCACCTTAGGGAACTCTAAAATTCTATGGTCTCTATTAACCTACAAAATGAGCAACCTATGTAAAGCCTCTAGGATAATATTTGACCCTTTCACTTTCCCACTGAATAAGTGCTGCCCAGGCACAAAAATATTCTGACCACCCTCACCACTGTGAGGAAAAGTCTCCCTTGAGTCAAACTCAAAAAAAATCACTGAATTTGCTCCCTTGAGCAGGAAGTTATGGCTGGCCAAAGATGGCCTATAAATAAAAAATGTCACTTGGAGAGAGGCGCCTCAAACACGCTAAGTCCCTTAACTCCTACTAACAACTACTTACTTATCTACCCTCGGACAATCAAAATGGTGTATATTACAAGAATGTATAGTGGCCGATTGTACTTTTTGTACGGCCATTGTACAACATGGCTTTCTGGTTGACATTTCTCAACATGGGAGCCATCGTTCCTCCTCCCATCCTTTCCGGCTTCCAATAATGTGGCGCCACGTGGCACAACGCGCCGCTATGTTCGAAAGCCGCCAAAGATTCATTCGGGTTTGGCGGGGGCGACGACGTCCGTCCGATAATACACGGTTAGATACGCGTCCATGAGCGGCGTTTGACTATAGATGCCGTTTTATCAATTTATGTATGTTTTGATGGAAGGGACGTTTTGCGTAACACTTTAAATACATAGCAAACTAAATACATGTATCGTTTCGTTAACGCCTTAATGGTTAAGGCGTGCGTATATGTAATACTATGTAGACCTAGGTTCAAATCTCGATCAAGGCTACTTTTTGATAATCTATTAGTTTGTCTGGCTTTCTGCCTATTTCTTTGTGATTATGGCGTCAGCCATGGTGACTCTCTCTCTCTCTCCCTTCACTCTAGAGTCTAAATTAATATTGAATATTAATTACTTCTTTTCAACACTCTCTTTGATTCTTAGTCAACTTTTAATTTAAGTCCACAATTTTCTTTGCAAAATTTTAACTTAGGCGAAGGCACCGGTTTTGTCATCATGTCTGCAATCAACTCTTTGTCACTTTTATGAACTAGTTTAATTATTTTATTCTCAACCTTCTCTATGACAAAGCTTAGTCTTATATCTATATGTTTAGCTTTGAAATGGTGTTTAGGATTAGTTGCGATAGAGATAAAAGCTTGATTATCACAAATGACATTCTGAGTGCCAGATTTCATGAACCCAAGTTCTTCAAGGATTTTACCCATATTTTTTCTTTAGTGGCAGCACAGGAAGCCATGTACTCAACCTTCATAGTGGACTGAGCAACTACTTTCTGCTATTTGCTACTCGAACAACATGCACTAGATCCAATTTGCAACACATATCTAGTTGTACATTGTCTCAAAAGCACATCCCCATAACTGGCATCACTCCAAGTGGTGATGTCAGTGTGCTCCCCTCCCAAATGCAACCAAAATTCCATTATTCCCAACAAATATCTCATCACTTTTCTGGCTGCTTCCAGGTCTTTTTTCCTGGGTTCATTTAGACTTCTACTGAGAACACCTACAGGTGCAGCTATGTCCGGACGTGTACAATTCATAAAGTAAATTAAACTGCCTTCAATTTTCTGATAAGGAATTCTTTCCATAAACCTCTTTTCTTCCTCATCCATCTCATCATTCAAAATCAATATCCCTCATTTTTCACTCCCCTCCGATACTTTTTTTAGACCCATGGGAGTGGTACACCTATTTGCTTTCTCCATCAGAAACTTTTCTAGGATATTACCCATCGCTTCTTTCTGAGTGAGTTTTATAATTCTATTCCCTCTATCCCTCTCCATTTTAATCCCCAAAATTTATTTTGCTTCGCCGAGATCTTGCATGTCAAACCGACTTCTCAGATCCTGTTTGAGTTTGTTAATCATATCTAAGGACTTGCTTAAGACTAACAAATCATCAACATAAATAGCAATAAATATCACTTCATTTTCATCCTCAAATATATATATGGAGTGATCTAAATTTTTTAAATGTATCCCAAACTTGTCAGAAATTCGTCCAATTTTATATTCCATTGCCTTGGGGCTTGCTTAAGGCCATAAAGTGATTTTTTCAGTTTGCACACCTTGCTTTCTTCTCCACTTTCCACGAATCCTTCCGGTTGCCTCATGTAGATTTCTTCTTCCAACTCTCCGTGTAAGAAGGGGGTCTTAATATCCATCTGGTGTATTTCCATATCCTCTGTTGCGGCTAAACTTAAGAGGATTCTGACAGAAGGGAATCTGACTACGGGTGGAAAGGTTTTTTCATAGTCTATTCCTTCTTTTTGAGTATAACCTTTAACAACCAACCTAGCCTTATATCTTTCAATGGTATTATCTGGGTTTAGTTTAAGCTTAAAAACCCACTTACATCCAATCGATTTTATGTCCGGTGGACAATCTACCAACTCCCATGTATTGACTTCCATGATAGAGGCCATTTCTTCATTGATGGTAGTGATCCACCAGCTGCTTCTGGGGTATTTATGGCCTCGAAGTATGTCTGAGGTTCTTCTGGGTGAGACATATTTGTGAGTTTGTTATTAACATGTCTTTCTTGAAGCCGTTTACTACTTCTTTTTCCTCCTTCAAAATCTGACACCGGTATGGAAGGTATCCTCGCGTTTCGTTTAGGAAGATTTTCATCTCCCCTATCTTCCAATTCTGGTGTTTGATCAAGTTCCTCGTCGGTTTCCATTTTGTATTGTGGTGTTACCTCGGATGTTGTGTTTTCTTCTTTCTCCTTTGGTACATTTGCAGATTTTTCCTTCTCCCCGTCTTCCTTCTTTTCATTTCCCAAGTCAAAAACAAAATACTGACCCGATTCAAATCTTATTTTGAATTCTTTGTTATATTTGAATGGATCAATAGACTTTACTTCATTTATCACCTCTATGTGTTTTACCAAAATGATATCTCTCTTTTTCAAATCATACACTCGATATCATTTTGTGCTCTCATCATATCCTACAAGATACCTTGGTTTCCCTCTTCCCTCTAACTTCGATTTAGTCTTATCGGAATCCTGTTTGTAGACTTGACTTCCAAACACTCTCAAACTAGACAAATCTGGTTTTCTTCCCGTCCACCTTTCATATGGAGTTTCCTCCTTATTTGCCGAAGTTAGCACTCTATTTTTGATGAAGTTAGCATAGTTCAAAGACTCAACCCAAAACTGCAATCCTGTTCTTTTATCTGTTAACATACTTTTGGACATATCTCCTAAAGTTATATTCACTCTTTCCGCTACTCCATTTTGTTCCGGATTATAAGGAACAGTTTTCTCATGATGGATTCCTTCTTCTTTGAGAAATTCTTCAAATTCCTTTGAGGTGTATTCTTTCCCATTATCATTTCTTATCTATTTTATTGAGGTTTCATATAATTTTTCACTCTATACTTTGTATTATTTGAAACATCTTAATACCTCTGACTTATGTCTAAGAAAATATACCTTAGTGTATCTAGACTAATCATCTGGAATGGTTAGTATCCATCTTTTCCCCCCATGTGAAACATACCTAGCTGGTCCCCAAACATCAGTGTGAACTAGATCTAATGCTTTCTCTCTTCTAAATGTGGATGCCTTTTGGAAATGGAAGTATATGAATCTTCCCTTGGGCACATCTACTATAATAATCTGAGGTCTCATCATCTCCAAAGTCAACTCCATCCACTATTCCCTTTTTCTTCATTTTTTTTAACCTATCTAGATTCACATGCCCCAACCTCTTTAGCCAAAGCATCATATCACTTTCACACGAGTAGAGAACACCTTTTTCATTGCAAAGTACAATTCTGATCATTCTTTGACTACCCTTTTCAAGTATCAAATAAACCTCATTATCTAAGCTAGCTGTGAAGATTCCTTTCTTAGTTCTTGTTTCGAACTCTTTTTCATCTAGAACAGCTGTAAAGACTAGATTCTTGCTAAGCTGTGGAATGTAAAGAACACCTGAGAGTGTTACAATTGAAGCCTTTCCATGAACTATAACTTTTAAATCAACCGATCCAACAAGACTTGTGGTTTATACTCTACCATCTCCACACTCTATCTCAACTGTTGGATTTTTTTTTAATTTAGTAAACCACCTCTTATCTTTGCACATGTGCATTGAGGCCCTTGAGTCAATGATCCGCCCATCCTCAGGTGGATCCCACTTTCCTCCGAAAGCATAATTTTGTCTCCGTAGAATGTCTACATGCTTCTCAGTGGTATTTGGTTTAAGAAGAAGCTCTTGAAGCTCCTCTTCCAGTTCGGTTACGTCATCTTATTCCTCGTCATGAACTTTTGTTAGAAAAGCTTTTTTCTTTCATCCATCTTTTGAGGAACCTTGTCCATCTTTCAGTCAGAGATCTACAAGCTTGACACAATCTGCCATATAATGTCCTAGTTTCTTGAGGAAGTGACATAATCCACCTCGAGGAGCTCCTCTCCTTTGTCGATCATATCTACCACCTCCTTGTCTTTTTCCTCCAAATTTTCGATGGGGATCCTTTCCCCTTTTCTCATCACGCTTTTGCCAATCAGATCATGCACCAAATGCTTGAACACTCAGACTATCTCTCCTAAGTTCTATGGTACTCTCTTTCAATAAAATCATCCCCACTGTATCATCCCAATTCCAATTGGTATCACCTAGATCTTGCAACCGATTTATGACATTCTCATACTCTTCAGCTATTTTCATAATCAGTGCATTTACTATTTGTCTCTCAGCGCATGAGTTACTTGTGCTTTTTAGTTCTCCAAATAATGCTCCTAAGTCATTGCAATAATCATTCATACTTCCTCCCTTGTAAGTATATGCTGAAATCATATTTTCTGCCAGCTGTTGCTGCTAGAATGACCCACTCTTAAATTTGTTTACTATAGATACCCAAATCAGAGAGGAAGATCTAACATGCATAAGTGGAATGGCAATACCGTTCATTACACTTTTGAGAATTAAGAGCTTAGCCACCTTGTCCTTTTAGTTCCAATTTTCATATTCTGACCGTTTCGTCTGACTCTGTGTCACCATTGCTGGTGGTGCTGCTACCGGTATCGTCCTTGACAATGGAGTCCCTCCTGAAGCAACTCCTCCCTTTTCTCCTTCCATGATTATTTACTCCCCTTCCTCGTAATCGTTCGTGATGGTGGCTGATGTTTTAACAGTTGTTGTGACGGAGGTGCCAGGAAAACGTGTTCCTCCAAACCCAGGTGGAGGTGGGCATCAAATTTCCCCGGACACTGTGCCCTATAGGTGCTTCTCAAAAATTTCTCCCTCCATCATCATTTCCCAATAGAGAAAGTCTGATCCATTAAATATGGGCACCCTAGAGGGTGGGCCAATAACTTGAAATTCAGTGGTCTCCATTAACCCACAAAATGAGCATCCTATGTAAAGCCTCTAGAATAATATTTGACCCTTTCACTTTCCCACTGAATAAGTGCCGCCCAGGCACACAAATATTCTGACTACCCTCACCAATGTGAGGAAAAGAATCCCTTGAGTCAAACGGAAAAAGAATCACTAAATTTGCTCCCCTGAGCAGTAAGTTATGGCTGGCCAAAGATGGCCTATAAATACAAAAGGTCACCTGGAGAGAGGCGCCTCAAACACGCTAAGTCCCTTAACCCCTACTCATAACTACTTACTATTTTTCCCTCGGCCAATCAAAAGGGTGTATAGTACAAGAAGGTACAGTGGCCGATTGTACTTCTTGTACGGCCATTGTATAACATGGCTTTCTCGTTAACACTTGTCAACATGGGAGCCATCGTTCCTCCTCCCATACTTTTCAACGTCCAATGATGTGGCGCCACGTGGCACAGCGCGCGGCTATGTTCAAAAGCCGCCAAAGATTCATTCGGGTTTGGCGGGGGCGAAGACGTCCGTCCGATAATACACGGTTAGATTCGTGTTCGCGAGTGCTGTTTGACTATAGATGTCGTTTCGTCAATTTTGGTCTGTTTTAATGAAAGGGACGTTTTTTAACACTTTAAATACATTGCAAACTAAATACATGCATCGTTTCGTTAATGCCTTAATGGTTAAGGCGTGCGTCTATGTAATACTATATAGACCTAGGTTCAAATCTCGATCAGGGCAACCTTTTGGCAATCTATTAGTCTGTCTGCCTGTTTCTTTCTGACTATGGCGGAAGCCATGGTGACTCTCTCTCTCTCCTTTCACTCTTGAGTCTAAATTAAGAATTGAATATTTATTAATTCTTTTCAACAAACTCCACCAGGGTTTGGTGGAATAAGGTTTGTTGCAGCAACCTTTGCTGCAACAGAGGAGGCAGATGACGGGGACAGCAGAGGAGGCAGATGATGGTGACAACACTGTGTCCGAAATTGGGAATGAGAAGGAGACGCCTCTTACTCCAATTGCTCCTATTACCACGGCACCAGAAGCGGCGACCGTGAAGATTGCGGAGAACGACACCCAAACGTGGGCAGACATCAACATGGTTGCCAAAAACTTCATTCTAAGACACCTCACTCAGGCTTTAGCAACCCCCCGTCTTCACATTTACAAGGCTGAGGAGTTGTGGGTGAGTTTGGTGGAAATCTATAGAGATGGTACTATTCAAGAGCTCTTGTTGGCCGAACACAAGTTTGGGTATTATACTTACAAAGGGGGAGAGATGTTAGACTATTGTAATGATCTCTCTTGTTTGTATATGGAGATGGAGAGTGCTGGGTGGACAAGTACAATGAAGATGAAAGTTAACACTCTCATAATGATGTTAACCGACGAATATGAAAACATAGTGTACTGAGTACAGAAAATGAATGACAGTTTATGGAAGTAGAACACAGTGGTCTGGATGATACTTGTGCAGAAAAACACAATTGAGATTAGGAGGGGGGGGAAGAGCATTCAAGCTCTAGCTACAAGAGGATATTGATGGGGTAAGGATCCGAAGAAACCTTTCAAAGGAGAGAGAGATCAGTCTAGAGGATTGAGGTCCCCAAAGGGTCTTTGCCATTTTTGCAAAAATCCGGGACACTTCATAGCGGATTGTGTCAAACTGTGTGAGCTGAGGCTTCAAGAGAATGTGGAGGGGGCTTTTCTGGAGGGAAGAAGAAGGCACTTGTGGTTACAAAAGTGAAAGGAGAAACCGAGGATGAGTCTTGTGAGGAGGAGGATGGGGAGCTTCTTCTTGACGAGAGTCTGGAGGAGAAGGAGATCCCTTAGAAACAGAAGTGTGCTCTCGGAGCAATTCGGGAAGCTCCACAAGAAAGATGGATCATCGACTCAGGTGCATCCATGCGTATGTGTCGTGGTACGGACCTCTTTACTAAGCTAAGAAAGATCCAGAGATCCCTCAAAAACAAAAGTGTGCTCTCGGAGCAATTCGGGAAGCTCCACAAGAAAGATGGATCATAAACTCAGGTGCATCCATGCATATGTGTCGTGATAAAGACCTCTTTACTAAGCTAAGAAATATCCCTACTGTAGAGATAGAGTATGGGGATGGGAGAGTGGTAACAACAGATCTAGTGGGGTCGGTAGATCTAAAAGTCTTAGTGGAGGGTAAGACTTATATACTCACCTTCTAAGATGTACTCTACATTCCTCAGCTGAGTAAAAATCTTGTCTCTATATCAGTGTTAGATGACATAGAGTTTGATACCTTCACTAGAAAGGGAGTCTTTACAGCTGAGTATGGGGATGAAGTCTACTTCACAGCAGATAAGGGTAGCCAAGGAAGGTTTAGGCTTCACCTGAGTAATGAAAAGAAAAATGCTTATTATGTTGGTGTTCCAAAGTTGATGATTTGGCATAAGCCGTTGGGGCATGTACATTTTGATAGGCTGAGGGAAATGAAGAAGCTTCGTGTAGTAGAAGGCATTCAGTTTGGGGATAATGAAATATTGGATGAATGTGTAGAAATAATTGGTTATTTTAGTATTTTCTAGATCTAAAATGAAATGTAGAAAGGTAGCTGAGGTATTCTCCCTCTAACTCCTATCTTGAACTCCCACACTTGTCACACTCACTAAAGGTTGATGTTATTTTAGTATTTTCTAGATCTAAAATGAAATGTAGAAAGGTAGTTGAGGTATTCTCCCTCTAACTCCTATCTTGAACTCCCACACTTGTCGCACTCACTAAAGGTTGATGAGGGAGCAATAGCCATGGCTGCTTGTGCTTTCTAGAGAGAGACAGATAGTTCTTGTTGAAAAGAGGTAATTAATAGTTCATTTCTCTATTTTAGTTATACTTTAAAGAGAGAGAGAGTGAGGATCAATGGCACGCCATGGCTACCGCCATATTTAGAAAGGAGGGAGATTTTGAAGTAGATGATGTTTTACCAAAATATTGCCTAAGTCCAGATTTGAATCTGCGACCTCTAGATTTTATATAGCCAGATGCCTTAATCATTAAGACGCAACAAAACGATAGACGTGACGGATTTCAAAGATATATAAATATTAACGAACCGGCTAATTTTCACCAAACTAACGAAGAGGAACAATTCATTCACGTACGTGAATCTGAACCGTGTAAAATATGTTTAGATCGGACGGCCAACATTGTAGCCGCCATCCAAAGTGAGCTTTTGGAGGCATTCAGAGATAGCGTCACGCGGTGCCACGTTGCGCCGCATTATTTGATACCGGAGAAGATGGGAGGAGGAACCATGGCTCCCAATTTGAGAAGTGTTACCTTGTAGACTATGTCGTACAATAGACGTACAATAAGTACATCGCCCATTGTACCTTCTTCTAATATATAGTGTTCCAATTGGACAAGGGTTTAGTAGTAGGTAGTCGTGAGTAGGGAAACCAAGACTTAGTTATATTGAGGTACCTCTCTCTAAGAGATCTTGTAAATATAAAGGTCATTTTTGACCACCCATAACTTACTGCTCAAGAGAGCAAATTCAGAGATTCTTTTTGCTATAGACTCAAGGGAGTCTTGCCTTCATAGGGGTGAAGGTGGTCAGAGTTTTTCTCTGTCATGGTGACAGTTATTCTTGCTTAAACACAAAGGGGTCAGGGTTATCCTAGAGGCTTCGTGTGAGCTTTTTACTCTGAGGACCTATGGAGGTCTCAGAGTTGCACGTTATGGGCCCACCCTCTAGGGTACCCATCTTCAATGGAACTGGCTTCATATAGTGGGAAATTATGATGATAGGAGCTCTATGTGAGAAAAGGTTTTGGGGAATAGTGAGTGGACGGGTGAGGCGTCCATCCAGTCTTGGGATCCCTCCAAGGTTTACAGGAAACAGATTCACCAAAGATGCAGATCCATCTCTAACGGAAAAGACAAAGGAAGGGGAGGTGGTGGACAAAGGAAAGGAAAAGGAGACAGTCACACAAATAGCAACAGGTTCGACATTCATGTCGACTATTCCGAGGAACGAGGAGAATGATATTGATGCCTGGGACTACAACAATATGGCGGCAAAGAAATTCATCCTCTGCCGTGATACTAAGTGCTTGCATCTCCTCATTTGCAGGTACAGAGGGCATCCGATCTTTGGGTGGCTCTCATAGAGATGTACGGAAGTGGTACGATTCAGCAACAGCAGTTGGCTGATCAAAAAATTAACACATATGAATACAAGGGGGGAAAGATGTTGGACTTTTGTAATGAGCTTGCAACACTTTTTATGGAGCTAGAGAGTGTTGGACAGGTTGAAACTAAAAAGATGAAGGTTAACTATTTGCTCATGAAGTTACTAGATGAGTTCGAGAACATAATCAACCGTGTGCGGGACTTGCCCGACTCAATATGGATATGGAATTTAATGGTAGAGATGATTCACGTTTGGTAGAATACAATTGAGATCCGAAGGGGAGGAAAGAGTGGGAAAGCCTTGGCAGCAGAACCAATTGGAGGAACAATGATTCCGAGAAATCGGTCGGAAATTATGTAGGGGGGGGGGGGCAGATAAATCAGACTGACGAGTTCGGACCAAGGGCTCCCAACGGTTTGTGACACTTTTGTAAGAAACCAAGGCACTATATCGCCGAGTGCACTAAGTTAACCGAGCTGCGTTTAAAGGAGGGCCAGATCGGTGGACCATCGAGAGGAAAGAAAAAGGCCCTTGTGACACAGGTACATGAGGCGGAATTCGAGGACGAGGACAATGAGCTCCTATTGGATGAGGAGTTGGAGGCGAAAAACGAGGTCAAAATTCCACTAAAGTAGAAATGTGCTTTCGGTGGATTGAAAGGTGAAGCATGCTAGATTGTAGATTCAGGTGCCTCTATGCACATGTGTAAGGATAAACACTTGTTCACTAAGATAAGAAAGATTTCCACCGTAGAGATAGAGTACGGGGATGAAGAATAGTCACTACTACTCTTCTACGATCGATAGATGTGAAAGTGTTAGTAGAAGGAAAGACATCCATAGTGACATTCTCCGATATATTGTTTATTCGAGAGATGAACAAAAACCTCATCTTTACATCAGTATTAGATGACAAGGGTTTTAATAGTAGCACAAGGAAAAGAGTCTTTACTGCTGTTTTGAGGAGAAAGTTTATTTCACTGCTCAAAAAGGCAGCCAAGGGATGTTAAGGCTGATTTTAAGCAATGAAAAGAAGAAACTTTATTATGCTGGTGTTCATGATATAATTTTGTGGCATAAGAGGCTTGGGCATGTGAATCTAGATAAGTAAAAAAAGATGAAAAAGATGGGAGTAGTGGAAGGGATTCAGTTTGGTGAGAGTGAGAATCTAAGTGATTGTAGTGGATGTGCTTAAGGTAAAGCACACAGGTTACCCTTCCTAAAAACTGCCACCTATAAGGGAGAAAATATTCTAGTTTTAGTACACACAGATATTTGGGGACCGGCCTAAGTGCCTTCACCCAAGGCGAAGAGATTTATGATGACTATCAGTGATGATTGGTCTCGGTATTCGAAGGTGTATATTTTGAAAAATAAGTCAAAGGCTCAACAATGTTTTAAACAATATAAAGCATGGAGTGAAAAACTCCATGAAACCCCAATCAAGAGAGTAAGGAGTGACAATGGTGGAGGGTATCCCTCTAACCAGTTTGAGGATTTTATGAGGGAAGGTGGAGTCCAACACCAAACGACTGTTCCAGAAAACCCGGAACAGAATGGGGTAGATGAATGATTAAATAGAACACAAAGTGATAGTGCTAGAAGTATGTTGTCGGATAAGAGGATAGGAAAAAGGTTTTGGGCCGAAGCAATGAAATGTGCTAATTGTTGTCCATAGCCATTTCTAGCCATGGATTCACCCTCGGAAGCACCACAGACTACCCCAAAAGCAGCCTACTTTGGATACACACAGAATTCAACAGAATTAACAAAATAACCTGGAACTACACTTACAGATAGTATATAGGCTATAGAATAACCTCACAAAGTTTCAGACAAAAATAATAATCAGAGTGATCACATCATCTAGTCAAAGTTGCAGAAAAACAGTCTGCCAGAACTTTGATTAAACAGACTAACTTCACAATGAAGTAAAACACAGACCAGGCACACAATAGACCTGCAAATCTGTGATAATATTAAAAATACAAAGAGGAACACACATGCAGAATTTCAGATAATTCTGACATCAGATCTGAGAGCAATACTCAGACAAAATTACCAAAAATGATCATAAACAGTTTTTGGTACAGAAAGTTCCTATGCCCTGAAATGACTAAGTTCTACAATATATACACTCAGGCTTACTACTAAATGTACGGAGGCATACCAGCCGTACGTAATTTACCATCTACTTAAATTAATGTGAGTATACTTGAATAATTCAAGGTATGTCAGAAAATGTAATTCTACACTAATAATTAATGCACAAAAAGACAAAACAATGTTAAATCAAAATGTTTACACCGACGCTTCCATAAAATCCGCGTACTGAGTATCAACTTGATTATTCACTCGTGGACGAAACCACGTATTGAACCGACATCACATACGTACGGTTCACTTGATACCACGTCATCAAAATTGCGATTCCTTGAAAAATATCGGCGGACGCCGTCCGCCCTCCAAATGTACCATGACCCACTTGCCGAAATTAAACCGTACCTTCAAAATCTTTTCCGTACTGAACATGCGTCTTTTGCATTAAATGAGCGTGTCGCAAATGAAGTACACCTGTCTAAATAAGACGCTCCGTACCGGCGGCGTACATATTCAACATTTCGTACATTTCACAACGGATCGCTTCGCGATCCGCCGTCCATTTGCAAACGTATTCCGAGCCACTCAATTACTATTTCGTTCGTCCCAGAACAATATATCTGTATGTTCACTCCCCCAATCCGCGAATCCATTCGAACCTCCACAGTAAATTCATTTAACAAATTACGCACGAAACGTCGCGTGCGCACAAAGTGTGTAGTACGCACGAAACTAAGTTTTCAAAACAACACTCCCCCGAAAATTTAGTTTCGTGCACCCATAGTAAAATATACCGCGTTTGAAATGTAACTGTACATTTCGTTCAAATGTCACCACTGCTTCCGCTGACGTCACCACTGTTTCCGCTGACGTCACCACTGCTCCCACTGCCTGCTGCCATGTCTTCCAAAATCCTTCCTTCTTAAACACACCATTGCTTCCACTACCTCTTTCTAGGTCTTCAAAAGTAAAAACTTTCCTTCTCACACAATTTCAAAATTCAAAGTTTTAAATTGGAAATTCCTCAAAAAGATTACTTAATGTAAAAGATAGTCACTCCTCTAAAATTATTTTTCACGATGCTTTCTTTTGACCATTTTCTGCACATGTTTTCTTCTACGGCTTATCCTTTGACTTCTACTTCTTTTCTTTGCTTTCTTAATAAATTTTGGTATTTTCTCAATTTTTGAACATTTGTTTTCTTTTCCAATATTATAATCTTCCTCTCCTACTTCAATTTTCTGAGCACTTTTTCTCTCTCTCTCTTTAGGTACAGTAATCTCCTCGTGCAAATTATTTTCAGTTTCCACTTCCAATTGACCGTCACTCTCTCCAGCTATCCTCACTACATTAACCTCTTCTTCCTGTAAATCTTTTTCACTCACCAATCTGTCGTCGGAAAAATTGACAGAAACCAGATCATTGTCTGTCACCTCTTCCTCTTTCTCCACTCCATTTTCAGTGACACCAAATTTTTCTCTTCCTTCCTCATTTTCCATATTTAGAAAAACAACAGTCGGCAAGTATACAAATTTATCGACTGGAAGTGTATCCTTTCGTGTGGGGGGTCGAACTCGATCGTCATCCCATCCGTTTCTGAAATTTCCTGTGACACATGCACTTTTATATAATGGACATACTCTAAAAGTATGTCCTAAATCATTACAGTAAAAGCAATTTTCTGATTTGCAACTTTTTCTATTTTTCCGAAACTGTGATCTAACACCTTCAAAATCCCCCTTATCCTTTAAAGCCTTTTTATCATCTACTACATCCAAAACAAATCTGATTGCTAATGGTAAGTTCCAATCCTTTTTATCAACTTGGTTTAATCTATCAAACGCACACCTATATTCCTTAGGTAATCCTTTCATTAAAATGAGAGCCTTTTGAACATTCGTAAAATTTCCTCCTGCAATATCATTTTCTGCAAACAATCTTTGCAAACTAAGGCAATATTTCAACACACTACCTCCAACATACTTATACTCAAATATTTTTGTAGCACTAATCATCCAGTGATACACAGAAGTCTTTTGATAAATACGTTGCAACCACTTCCACAATTCAGCTGCACTCTTCACATCAAGGTAACTCATTACAATTTCCTCAGTCATAGATAGCTTGATGATCCTCAAGCACTCCAGGTTTTTCTCCTCCCATTCAGCCGATGTTTCGACACATGTCCCATCCACCACATCCATAAGCTCCCTCAACTTGAAGTAGCTCTCCATAATACTCCTCCAACAATAATATTCAGTTCCATCAAATATGGGTAAATACGATTCATCCAGTATGGGTAGCCATGGGCGTGGGCCCATAACCTGTTGTCCATAGCCATTTCTAGCCATGGATTCACCCTCGGAAGCACCACAGACTACCCCAAAAGCAGCCTACTTTGGATACACACAGAATTCAACAGAATTAACAAAATAACCTGGAACTACACTTACAGATAGTATATAGGCTATAGAATAACCTCACAAAGTTTCAGACAAAAATAATAATCAGAGTGATCACATCATCTAGTCAAAGTTGCAGAAAAACAGTCTGCCAGAACTTTGATTAAACAGACTAACTTCACAATGAAGTAAAACACAGACCAGGCACACAATAGACCTGCAAATCTGTGATAATATTAAAAATACAAAGAGGAACACACATGCAGAATTTCAGATAATTCTGACATCAGATCTGAGAGCAATACTCAGACAAAATTACCAAAAATGATCATAAACAGTTTTTGGTACAGAAAGTTCCTATGCCCTGAAATGACTAAGTTCTACAATATATACACTCAGGCTTACTACTAAATGTACGGAGGCATACCAGCCGTACGTAATTTACCATCTACTTAAATTAATGTGAGTATACTTGAATAATTCAAGGTATGTCAGAAAATGTAATTCTACACTAATAATTAATGCACAAAAAGACAAAACAATGTTAAATCAAAATGTTTACACCGACGCTTCCATAAAATCCGCGTACTGAGTATCAACTTGATTATTCACTCGTGGACGAAACCACGTATTGAACCGACATCACATACGTACGGTTCACTTGATACCACGTCATCAAAATTGCGATTCCTTGAAAAATATCGGCGGACGCCGTCCGCCCTCCAAATGTACCATGACCCACTTGCCGAAATTAAACCGTACCTTCAAAATCTTTTCCGTACTGAACATGCGTCTTTTGCATTAAATGAGCGTGTCGCAAATGAAGTACACCTGTCTAAATAAGACGCTCCGTACCGGCGGCGTACATATTCAACATTTCGTACATTTCACAACGGATCGCTTCGCGATCCGCCGTCCATTTGCAAACGTATTCCGAGCCACTCAATTACTATTTCGTTCGTCCCAGAACAATATATCTGTATGTTCACTCCCCCAATCCGCGAATCCATTCGAACCTCCACAGTAAATTCATTTAACAAATTACGCACGAAACGTCGCGTGCGCACAAAGTGTGTAGTACGCACGAAACTAAGTTTTCAAAACAACACTCCCCCGAAAATTTAGTTTCGTGCACCCATAGTAAAATATACCGCGTTTGAAATGTAACTGTACATTTCGTTCAAATGTCACCACTGCTTCCGCTGACGTCACCACTGTTTCCGCTGACGTCACCACTGCTCCCACTGCCTGCTGCCATGTCTTCCAAAATCCTTCCTTCTTAAACACACCATTGCTTCCACTACCTCTTTCTAGGTCTTCAAAAGTAAAAACTTTCCTTCTCACACAATTTCAAAATTCAAAGTTTTAAATTGGAAATTCCTCAAAAAGATTACTTAATGTAAAAGATAGTCACTCCTCTAAAATTATTTTTCACGATGCTTTCTTTTGACCATTTTCTGCACATGTTTTCTTCTACGGCTTATCCTTTGACTTCTACTTCTTTTCTTTGCTTTCTTAATAAATTTTGGTATTTTCTCAATTTTTGAACATTTGTTTTCTTTTCCAATATTATAATCTTCCTCTCCTACTTCAATTTTCTGAGCACTTTTTCTCTCTCTCTCTTTAGGTACAGTAATCTCCTCGTGCAAATTATTTTCAGTTTCCACTTCCAATTGACCGTCACTCTCTCCAGCTATCCTCACTACATTAACCTCTTCTTCCTGTAAATCTTTTTCACTCACCAATCTGTCGTCGGAAAAATTGACAGAAACCAGATCATTGTCTGTCACCTCTTCCTCTTTCTCCACTCCATTTTCAGTGACACCAAATTTTTCTCTTCCTTCCTCATTTTCCATATTTAGAAAAACAACAGTCGGCAAGTATACAAATTTATCGACTGGAAGTGTATCCTTTCGTGTGGGGGGTCGAACTCGATCGTCATCCCATCCGTTTCTGAAATTTCCTGTGACACATGCACTTTTATATAATGGACATACTCTAAAAGTATGTCCTAAATCATTACAGTAAAAGCAATTTTCTGATTTGCAACTTTTTCTATTTTTCCGAAACTGTGATCTAACACCTTCAAAATCCCCCTTATCCTTTAAAGCCTTTTTATCATCTACTACATCCAAAACAAATCTGATTGCTAATGGTAAGTTCCAATCCTTTTTATCAACTTGGTTTAATCTATCAAACGCACACCTATATTCCTTAGGTAATCCTTTCATTAAAATGAGAGCCTTTTGAACATTCGTAAAATTTCCTCCTGCAATATCATTTTCTGCAAACAATCTTTGCAAACTAAGGCAATATTTCAACACACTACCTCCAACATACTTATACTCAAATATTTTTGTAGCACTAATCATCCAGTGATACACAGAAGTCTTTTGATAAATACGTTGCAACCACTTCCACAATTCAGCTGCACTCTTCACATCAAGGTAACTCATTACAATTTCCTCAGTCATAGATAGCTTGATGATCCTCAAGCACTCCAGGTTTTTCTCCTCCCATTCAGCCGATGTTTCGACACATGTCCCATCCACCACATCCATAAGCTCCCTCAACTTGAAGTAGCTCTCCATAATACTCCTCCAACAATAATATTCAGTTCCATCAAATATGGGTAAATACGATTCATCCAGTATGGGTAGCCATGGGCGTGGGCCCATAACCTGTTGTCCATAGCCATTTCTAGCCATGGATTCACCCTCGGAAGCACCACAGACTACCCCAAAAGCAGCCTACTTTGGATACACACAGAATTCAACAGAATTAACAAAATAACCTGGAACTACACTTACAGATAGTATATAGGCTATAGAATAACCTCACAAAGTTTCAGACAAAAATAATAATCAGAGTGATCACATCATCTAGTCAAAGTTGCAGAAAAACAGTCTGCCAGAACTTTGATTAAACAGACTAACTTCACAATGAAGTAAAACACAGACCAGGCACACAATAGACCTGCAAATCTGTGATAATATTAAAAATACAAAGAGGAACACACATGCAGAATTTCAGATAATTCTGACATCAGATCTGAGAGCAATACTCAGACAAAATTACCAAAAATGATCATAAACAGTTTTTGGTACAGAAAGTTCCTATGCCCTGAAATGACTAAGTTCTACAATATATACACTCAGGCTTACTACTAAATGTACGGAGGCATACCAGCCGTACGTAATTTACCATCTACTTAAATTAATGTGAGTATACTTGAATAATTCAAGGTATGTCAGAAAATGTAATTCTACACTAATAATTAATGCACAAAAAGACAAAACAATGTTAAATCAAAATGTTTACACCGACGCTTCCATAAAATCCGCGTACTGAGTATCAACTTGATTATTCACTCGTGGACGAAACCACGTATTGAACCGACATCACATACGTACGGTTCACTTGATACCACGTCATCAAAATTGCGATTCCTTGAAAAATATCGGCGGACGCCGTCCGCCCTCCAAATGTACCATGACCCACTTGCCGAAATTAAACCGTACCTTCAAAATCTTTTCCGTACTGAACATGCGTCTTTTGCATTAAATGAGCGTGTCGCAAATGAAGTACACCTGTCTAAATAAGACGCTCCGTACCGGCGGCGTACATATTCAACATTTCGTACATTTCACAACGGATCGCTTCGCGATCCGCCGTCCATTTGCAAACGTATTCCGAGCCACTCAATTACTATTTCGTTCGTCCCAGAACAATATATCTGTATGTTCACTCCCCCAATCCGCGAATCCATTCGAACCTCCACAGTAAATTCATTTAACAAATTACGCACGAAACGTCGCGTGCGCACAAAGTGTGTAGTACGCACGAAACTAAGTTTTCAAAACAACACTCCCCCGAAAATTTAGTTTCGTGCACCCATAGTAAAATATACCGCGTTTGAAATGTAACTGTACATTTCGTTCAAATGTCACCACTGCTTCCGCTGACGTCACCACTGTTTCCGCTGACGTCACCACTGCTCCCACTGCCTGCTGCCATGTCTTCCAAAATCCTTCCTTCTTAAACACACCATTGCTTCCACTACCTCTTTCTAGGTCTTCAAAAGTAAAAACTTTCCTTCTCACACAATTTCAAAATTCAAAGTTTTAAATTGGAAATTCCTCAAAAAGATTACTTAATGTAAAAGATAGTCACTCCTCTAAAATTATTTTTCACGATGCTTTCTTTTGACCATTTTCTGCACATGTTTTCTTCTACGGCTTATCCTTTGACTTCTACTTCTTTTCTTTGCTTTCTTAATAAATTTTGGTATTTTCTCAATTTTTGAACATTTGTTTTCTTTTCCAATATTATAATCTTCCTCTCCTACTTCAATTTTCTGAGCACTTTTTCTCTCTCTCTCTTTAGGTACAGTAATCTCCTCGTGCAAATTATTTTCAGTTTCCACTTCCAATTGACCGTCACTCTCTCCAGCTATCCTCACTACATTAACCTCTTCTTCCTGTAAATCTTTTTCACTCACCAATCTGTCGTCGGAAAAATTGACAGAAACCAGATCATTGTCTGTCACCTCTTCCTCTTTCTCCACTCCATTTTCAGTGACACCAAATTTTTCTCTTCCTTCCTCATTTTCCATATTTAGAAAAACAACAGTCGGCAAGTATACAAATTTATCGACTGGAAGTGTATCCTTTCGTGTGGGGGGTCGAACTCGATCGTCATCCCATCCGTTTCTGAAATTTCCTGTGACACATGCACTTTTATATAATGGACATACTCTAAAAGTATGTCCTAAATCATTACAGTAAAAGCAATTTTCTGATTTGCAACTTTTTCTATTTTTCCGAAACTGTGATCTAACACCTTCAAAATCCCCCTTATCCTTTAAAGCCTTTTTATCATCTACTACATCCAAAACAAATCTGATTGCTAATGGTAAGTTCCAATCCTTTTTATCAACTTGGTTTAATCTATCAAACGCACACCTATATTCCTTAGGTAATCCTTTCATTAAAATGAGAGCCTTTTGAACATTCGTAAAATTTCCTCCTGCAATATCATTTTCTGCAAACAATCTTTGCAAACTAAGGCAATATTTCAACACACTACCTCCAACATACTTATACTCAAATATTTTTGTAGCACTAATCATCCAGTGATACACAGAAGTCTTTTGATAAATACGTTGCAACCACTTCCACAATTCAGCTGCACTCTTCACATCAAGGTAACTCATTACAATTTCCTCAGTCATAGATAGCTTGATGATCCTCAAGCACTCCAGGTTTTTCTCCTCCCATTCAGCCGATGTTTCGACACATGTCCCATCCACCACATCCATAAGCTCCCTCAACTTGAAGTAGCTCTCCATAATACTCCTCCAACAATAATATTCAGTTCCATCAAATATGGGTAAATACGATTCATCCAGTATGGGTAGCCATGGGCGTGGGCCCATAACCTGTTGTCCATAGCCATTTCTAGCCATGGATTCACCCTCGGAAGCACCACAGACTACCCCAAAAGCAGCCTACTTTGGATACACACAGAATTCAACAGAATTAACAAAATAACCTGGAACTACACTTACAGATAGTATATAGGCTATAGAATAACCTCACAAAGTTTCAGACAAAAATAATAATCAGAGTGATCACATCATCTAGTCAAAGTTGCAGAAAAACAGTCTGCCAGAACTTTGATTAAACAGACTAACTTCACAATGAAGTAAAACACAGACCAGGCACACAATAGACCTGCAAATCTGTGATAATATTAAAAATACAAAGAGGAACACACATGCAGAATTTCAGATAATTCTGACATCAGATCTGAGAGCAATACTCAGACAAAATTACCAAAAATGATCATAAACAGTTTTTGGTACAGAAAGTTCCTATGCCCTGAAATGACTAAGTTCTACAATATATACACTCAGGCTTACTACTAAATGTACGGAGGCATACCAGCCGTACGTAATTTACCATCTACTTAAATTAATGTGAGTATACTTGAATAATTCAAGGTATGTCAGAAAATGTAATTCTACACTAATAATTAATGCACAAAAAGACAAAACAATGTTAAATCAAAATGTTTACACCGACGCTTCCATAAAATCCGCGTACTGAGTATCAACTTGATTATTCACTCGTGGACGAAACCACGTATTGAACCGACATCACATACGTACGGTTCACTTGATACCACGTCATCAAAATTGCGATTCCTTGAAAAATATCGGCGGACGCCGTCCGCCCTCCAAATGTACCATGACCCACTTGCCGAAATTAAACCGTACCTTCAAAATCTTTTCCGTACTGAACATGCGTCTTTTGCATTAAATGAGCGTGTCGCAAATGAAGTACACCTGTCTAAATAAGACGCTCCGTACCGGCGGCGTACATATTCAACATTTCGTACATTTCACAACGGATCGCTTCGCGATCCGCCGTCCATTTGCAAACGTATTCCGAGCCACTCAATTACTATTTCGTTCGTCCCAGAACAATATATCTGTATGTTCACTCCCCCAATCCGCGAATCCATTCGAACCTCCACAGTAAATTCATTTAACAAATTACGCACGAAACGTCGCGTGCGCACAAAGTGTGTAGTACGCACGAAACTAAGTTTTCAAAACAACACTCCCCCGAAAATTTAGTTTCGTGCACCCATAGTAAAATATACCGCGTTTGAAATGTAACTGTACATTTCGTTCAAATGTCACCACTGCTTCCGCTGACGTCACCACTGTTTCCGCTGACGTCACCACTGCTCCCACTGCCTGCTGCCATGTCTTCCAAAATCCTTCCTTCTTAAACACACCATTGCTTCCACTACCTCTTTCTAGGTCTTCAAAAGTAAAAACTTTCCTTCTCACACAATTTCAAAATTCAAAGTTTTAAATTGGAAATTCCTCAAAAAGATTACTTAATGTAAAAGATAGTCACTCCTCTAAAATTATTTTTCACGATGCTTTCTTTTGACCATTTTCTGCACATGTTTTCTTCTACGGCTTATCCTTTGACTTCTACTTCTTTTCTTTGCTTTCTTAATAAATTTTGGTATTTTCTCAATTTTTGAACATTTGTTTTCTTTTCCAATATTATAATCTTCCTCTCCTACTTCAATTTTCTGAGCACTTTTTCTCTCTCTCTCTTTAGGTACAGTAATCTCCTCGTGCAAATTATTTTCAGTTTCCACTTCCAATTGACCGTCACTCTCTCCAGCTATCCTCACTACATTAACCTCTTCTTCCTGTAAATCTTTTTCACTCACCAATCTGTCGTCGGAAAAATTGACAGAAACCAGATCATTGTCTGTCACCTCTTCCTCTTTCTCCACTCCATTTTCAGTGACACCAAATTTTTCTCTTCCTTCCTCATTTTCCATATTTAGAAAAACAACAGTCGGCAAGTATACAAATTTATCGACTGGAAGTGTATCCTTTCGTGTGGGGGGTCGAACTCGATCGTCATCCCATCCGTTTCTGAAATTTCCTGTGACACATGCACTTTTATATAATGGACATACTCTAAAAGTATGTCCTAAATCATTACAGTAAAAGCAATTTTCTGATTTGCAACTTTTTCTATTTTTCCGAAACTGTGATCTAACACCTTCAAAATCCCCCTTATCCTTTAAAGCCTTTTTATCATCTACTACATCCAAAACAAATCTGATTGCTAATGGTAAGTTCCAATCCTTTTTATCAACTTGGTTTAATCTATCAAACGCACACCTATATTCCTTAGGTAATCCTTTCATTAAAATGAGAGCCTTTTGAACATTCGTAAAATTTCCTCCTGCAATATCATTTTCTGCAAACAATCTTTGCAAACTAAGGCAATATTTCAACACACTACCTCCAACATACTTATACTCAAATATTTTTGTAGCACTAATCATCCAGTGATACACAGAAGTCTTTTGATAAATACGTTGCAACCACTTCCACAATTCAGCTGCACTCTTCACATCAAGGTAACTCATTACAATTTCCTCAGTCATAGATAGCTTGATGATCCTCAAGCACTCCAGGTTTTTCTCCTCCCATTCAGCCGATGTTTCGACACATGTCCCATCCACCACATCCATAAGCTCCCTCAACTTGAAGTAGCTCTCCATAATACTCCTCCAACAATAATATTCAGTTCCATCAAATATGGGTAAATACGATTCATCCAGTATGGGTAGCCATGGGCGTGGGCCCATAACCTGTTGTCCATAGCCATTTCTAGCCATGGATTCACCCTCGGAAGCACCACAGACTACCCCAAAAGCAGCCTACTTTGGATACACACAGAATTCAACAGAATTAACAAAATAACCTGGAACTACACTTACAGATAGTATATAGGCTATAGAATAACCTCACAAAGTTTCAGACAAAAATAATAATCAGAGTGATCACATCATCTAGTCAAAGTTGCAGAAAAACAGTCTGCCAGAACTTTGATTAAACAGACTAACTTCACAATGAAGTAAAACACAGACCAGGCACACAATAGACCTGCAAATCTGTGATAATATTAAAAATACAAAGAGGAACACACATGCAGAATTTCAGATAATTCTGACATCAGATCTGAGAGCAATACTCAGACAAAATTACCAAAAATGATCATAAACAGTTTTTGGTACAGAAAGTTCCTATGCCCTGAAATGACTAAGTTCTACAATATATACACTCAGGCTTACTACTAAATGTACGGAGGCATACCAGCCGTACGTAATTTACCATCTACTTAAATTAATGTGAGTATACTTGAATAATTCAAGGTATGTCAGAAAATGTAATTCTACACTAATAATTAATGCACAAAAAGACAAAACAATGTTAAATCAAAATGTTTACACCGACGCTTCCATAAAATCCGCGTACTGAGTATCAACTTGATTATTCACTCGTGGACGAAACCACGTATTGAACCGACATCACATACGTACGGTTCACTTGATACCACGTCATCAAAATTGCGATTCCTTGAAAAATATCGGCGGACGCCGTCCGCCCTCCAAATGTACCATGACCCACTTGCCGAAATTAAACCGTACCTTCAAAATCTTTTCCGTACTGAACATGCGTCTTTTGCATTAAATGAGCGTGTCGCAAATGAAGTACACCTGTCTAAATAAGACGCTCCGTACCGGCGGCGTACATATTCAACATTTCGTACATTTCACAACGGATCGCTTCACGATCCGCCGTCCATTTGCAAACGTATTCCGAGCCACTCAATTACTATTTCGTTCGTCCCAGAACAATATATCTGTATGTTCACTCCCCCAATCCGCGAATCCATTCGAACCTCCACAGTAAATTCATTTAACAAATTACGCACGAAACGTCGCGTGCGCACAAAGTGTGTAGTACGCACGAAACTAAGTTTTCAAAACAACACTAATTACCTCAAAAATAGAGTTCTTACTTTAGCGGTAAAAGGCCAAACACCTTATGAGATATAGAACGGTCAAAAACCAAACATATCCCACTTAAAGGCTTTTGGTAGTCAAGTGTTTAGTCTAGATACAGATTGGTCTAATTAGAAGCTAGATCTTAAAAGAAAACCGCAGTATTTATTAGGATATGATCAGGATGGAAAAGGATACAGAGTTTATGATCTAAAAAGGGAAGACATAATCTTAGTAAAGCATCTAGTAGTTATGGATGAAGAAAAGTATGTGGATCCCTTCAAGTATATAAAGTCAGTAAAAATCAGATTTGAGTCAGAAAATTCCGAGACTTTAAGCTTCCTAAATATTCTGGTCTCAGAGAAGATGACATTCTTACAAAAACAAATCAGACCGAGGACTTGGCCATGGAAATTCTAGTGACACTCCACCCGAAGCGAAAGACGTGATGGAAATTGATTCGGAGTCGAGGGACAGGGGAGAAGCCGAGATTGTTCGAAATAACCCACAGGAACCATCTATTTTGGCCACAGATTTTGAGGGAGGAAGGAGAAGAAGCAAAAGGTTGCAAGAAAAACAAGCTAATAACAAGGTAACAAAACTCTCTCATTAGGATGAACCTCAGAATTATGGAGAGGCAATGAATTGTCCAGATAGGAATCGGTGGAAGGCAGTCGTTAATGAGGAGATGGCCTTAATTATGGCAGTCGATACTTGGGAGTTGTTGGCTTGCCCACCTAAGCGAAAACCAATTGGTTATAAGTGGGTGTTCAAATTAAAACTGAACCCAGATAACACCATTGAGCGCTACAAGGCCTGGTTAGTGGCTAAAGGATTCACAAAAAAAGAGGGAATCAACTACAAGGAAACATTTGCCCCGGTCGCGAGATTTCCCTCCGTCCGCATACTTGTCAGTTTGGCAACAGCGAAAGACATAGAGGTGCACCAGATGGACATCAAGACAGCCTTTTTGCATGGAGAATTGGAAGAGGAGATCTTCATGCGACAACCCGAAGGATTTGTGGAGCAAGGAGAGGAGAGTAAGGCATGCCGGTTGATTAAATCTCTTTATGGTTTGAAACATGCGCCCCGACAGTGGAATAAGAAGCTTGATGAGTTTCTTACAGGTGTGGAATATATCGAGATCAGCTCAGATCACTCAATCTATGTTTTTGAAGATGAGGAAGGTATTATTTTTATTGCAATTTATGTTGATGATTTGCTTGTTCTAAGTAAATCAATGGACAAAATAAATAAACTGAAAACCGATCTTAAGGGGAGATTTGAGATGAAGGATATGGGGGAGGCAAGATATATTTTGGGAATTCAAGTAGAAAGAGACCAAGAAAGAAAGATTATAAGACTAACTCAAAAAGAAGCAATAGGGAACATGTTGGAAAAGTTTCAGATGGATAAGGCTAATAGTTGTACCACTCTAATGGAGTTGAAGAAGGGAAGTGAGGGGAGTGTGGAAGAAAGAGTCATAATCTTAGATGAGGAATTAGTTCCGGAATAACATAAGTTTATGTAGACTATTCATTACAGGCAAGTAGTGGGAAGCCTAATATGTTTATGAATTGTACCCGACCGGATTTGGCTGCAGCAGTAGGAGTGCAGAGTAGAAGTCTAAATGCTCCCACTAAGAGAGATTGGGAGGCAGCTAAGAGAGTCTTTAGATATTTGATAGGAACTAGGGATCTATGGTCGCATTAGGGTGGAGGGAATACTAACATCACTACTTGGAGTGATGCTAGTCATGGTGATGCTCCGATGAGATGTACTTCTGGATATGTATTGTATGTGGGTGATGGAGCTTGTTGTTGGAGTAGCAAACAGCAAAAGGTTATTGCTCAGTCCACCATGGAGGCTGAGTATATGGCCTCTTGATATACTGTTTAAGAATTGATGTGGGTCAAGTCTTTGTTTGGTGAGCTTGGTCACCTTAAGAGTGGTGTGCAGAAAGTTTTTTGTGATAATCAAGCAGCAATCGCAATTTTTGCCAATCCTAAACATCATTTTAAAGCCAAACACATGGACATAAGACTTATCTTTATTAGATGGTAAGGGTTTTGATACTAGCATTAGGAAAAAGTCTCACGGTTTTGAGAGGAAGTTTATTTCACCGAAAAAGGTAGCCATGTTGAGGAGGTTTATTTCAATGTCAAAAAGGTAGCCAAGGGATGTTTAGGCTGATTTAAGGCAAAAAAAAAGAAACTTTGTCATGCTAGTGTTCATGATATAATGTTGTGGCATAAGAGGCTTGGGCATGTGAATCTAGATAAGTTAAGAGAGATGAAAAAGATGGGAGTAGTGGAAGGGATTCAGTTTGGTGAGAGTGAGAATCTAAGTGATTGTAGTGGATGTGCTCAAGGTAAAGCACACAGGTTACCCTTCCCAAAAATAGCCACCTATCATGGAGAAAAGATTCTAGATTTAGTACACACAGATATTTGGGGACCGGCCAAAGTGCCTTCACCCGGGGGGAAGAGATTTATGATGACTATCACTGATGATTCGGCTCGGTATTCCATGGTGTATTTTTTGAAAAATAAGTCAGAGGCTTAGGATTGTTTTAGACAATATAAAGCATGGAGTGAAAAACTCCATGAAACCCCAATCAAGAGTGTTAGGAGTGACAATGGTGGAGAGTATACCTCTAACCAGTTTGAGGATTTCCTGAGGGAAGATGGAGTTCAACACCAAAAGATAGTTCCAGAAAACGCGGAACAGAATGGGGTAGTTGAATGATTAAATAGAACACTCAGTGATAGTGCTAGAAGTATGTTGTCGCATAAGAAGATAGGAAAAAGGTTTTGGGCCGAAGCAATGAACTGTGCTAATTACCTCAAAAATGGAGTTCTTACTTCAGCGGTAAAAGGCCAAACACCTTATGAGAGATGGACCGGCCGAAAACCAGACATATCCCACTTTTGGTAGTCAAGTGTTCAGTCTAGATACAGATCAGTCTAATTGGAAGCTAGATCCTAAAGGAAAACAGGGGTACTTATTACGATATGATGAGGATGTAAAATGATAGATAGTTTATGATCTAAAAAGAGAAGATATAATCTTAGTAAAGCACCCAGTAGTTATGGATGAAGGAAAGTCTATGGATCCCTTGAAGTATAGAAAGTCAGTAAAAATCAGATTTGAGTAAAGAAATTATGATGACTTTGAGCGTCCTAACTATTCAGGCTTCAGAAAAGTTGACATTCTTGCAGATACAAATCAGACCGAAAAGGACTCGGCGGCAGAAACTCCAGTGACATCTCTACCGAAAGTGGAACACGTGGTGGAAATTGATTCGAAATCAAGGGACAAGGGAGAAGCCGAGATTGTTCGAAAGAACCCACGGGAACCATCTATTTCAGCCGCAAATTTTGAGGGGGGAAGGAGAAGTAGCGATAGGTTGCTAGAAAAACAAGTTAATAACAAGGTAATAAAACTCTCTCATCCGGATAAACCTCAGACTTATGGAGAGGCGATGAATTGTCTAGAAAGGAACCGGTGGAAGACAGCCATCAATAAGGAGATGCCCTCAATTATGGCAGCGAATACTTAGGAGCTCGTGGATTGTCCACCTAATCGAAAACTAATCGGGTGTAAGTGGGTGTTCAAATTAAAACAGAACTCAGATAACACCATTGAGCAATTCAAGGCCCGGTTAGTGGCAAAAGGATTTACACAGAAAGAGGGATTCAACTACAAGGAAACCTTTACCCCGGTCATCAGATTTCCCTTTGTCCACATACTTCTCAGTTTGGCAGCAGCGGAAGACATAGAGGTTCACTAGATGGACATCTAGACAACCTTTTTGCATGGAGAATTGGAAGAGGAACTCTTCATGCGACAACCCGAAGGATTTGTGGAGGAAGGAGAGGAGAGTAAGGTATGACGGCTGATTAAATCTCTTTATGGTTTTAAACAGGCGCCCCGACGGTCGAATAAGAAGCTTGATGAGTTTTTTACTGGTCAGGGATATATCCGGATCAGCTCAGATCACTCAATCTATGTTTTTGAAGAAGAAGAAGAAGGTGTTGTTTTTATTGCAATCTATGTTGATGATTTGCTTGTTCTAAGTAAATCAATGGACAAAATTAATAAACTGAAAACGGATCTTAATGGGAGATTTGAGATGAAGGATATGGGAAGGCAAGATATATTTTGGGAATTCAAATAGAAAAAGACAGAGAAAGAAAGATTATAAGACTAGCTCAGAAAGAAGCAATATGGAACAAGTTGAAAATGTTTCAGATGGATAAGGCTAATAGTAGTACAACTCCAATCGAGTTAAAGAAGGGAAGTGAGAGGAGTGTGGAAGGAGACATAATCTTAGACAAGGAACTAGGCCCTGAAGAACAGAAATTCATATAGACTATTCCTTACAGGCACGTACTAGGAAGCCTAATCAATTTTATGAATTGTACCCGGCCGGATTTAGCTGCAGCTGTATGAGTGCTAAGAGGAAATCTTAATGCTATCACTAAAAGAGTTTGGAGGGCAGCTAAGAGAGTCCACATTTTGGACATACTGTACGATAGCCGTATAAAAAGTACTTCAGCACCTTCATGTTGATGTTTGAGTATTTCCTAGGTTTTTGTAGAAAAAGAGCAAAGGCAGTCTGTCCCTGACTCCCTTCTCCAAGCCCCCACACTTGTTCTAGTCACTGGAGGCTTGATAGGGAGCTAGAGCGATGGCTGCCTAAGCTCACTAGAGAAAACAAGGGGTGGATTAGATAGATTTACCAAAAGTTACTTGACGGACCTAGGAATTGATCCTGGTACCTGCCGTCCGTCAAGTTAGAATAGCAGTTAGCTCTAACTGTTAACTCTAGGACACATATTACGATATATAAGGTTCGTTAAATATATGAATCGTAACATGTAGATTAATTCATTTAACGGCAAATATATACTTAGTGCATAGATACAGTTTGATTTACTACGGAGTACGGTATGGGGACGGAACGGATACCGCGCATTTGTTTCGATAGCGAAACAAATACCGCGCATTTGTTTCGATAGCGAAACAAATACCGCGCGTCGAATTTCATCGGCTAGGATTATAGCCGGTTTTGATCGGACGCCCGCGATAGGCGCCGCGATCACGGAAAAGGTACTTTTGGCGTTTTAAGGTCTTTGCCACGTCAAATGACACGTGGCGTGATAACATTGGATTACGGGAATCCCGGAGATTACAAGAACTAATCCTGATTTGACACGTGTCGACATTTTGGCCATGTCGTACAATGGCCGTACAGAAAGTACACCGGCACCTGTACTTTTATGTACGACACAGTAATTTGATTGGTGCCGTACTTCAGTAGATAGAGTTTTAGAGAGGGAATAGGACTTAGAAAATTTTGGGTAGGCAGCTGCCTCTCCCAGAGAGCACCCTGTATAAATGGCAAACTTTGGCCAGCCATAACTATCAATTTACTTGACCATTTTAAGTGATTTTTTTTGCTGCGGACTCAGGGGAGTCCACGCTACACAGGAGTGTAGTCGGTCAGAGTTTTTGCCTGCTAGGGTTGCTGCATTTCTAAGGGAAAGTCAAAGTGGGTGAATGTGTCCAAAACTCATATTCTAACTTTGCATTCTGTGGTGGAACTGAGCACACATAAAGTCTTATTTCACAAGGGTGAAGCTATAATGGGTTTGTGATTGTCAAGGGGTCAGTCATTTGGGTTTATATCAACTTAGAGTCGGCACTATCTAGATAAGCTTCTTTTGGATCTGCGATTTCTGTGGGCAATGGAGCACACAGAGTTTCAGGTTATGGGCCCACCATCTAGGGTGCCTATGTTTGATGAAACAAGCTTCACTTATTGAGAGTTTACAATGGAGGGATTGCTTTTCGAGAAGCACTTATGGGGAATTGTTTCGGGACAAGTGAGATGTCCGCCACCTGGCTTTGGAGGAGCATACTATGGAGAATCATATGGGGCTGCCTAGAGTATCAACCGGAGTTCAAATGCAACGGAAGGTGAAGGGAAAAACCTTTCCGTGGATGAGGAAATAGGGGAGAAGGAAAAATGGACACCTTTGGTGAGGGGAGCTAGGCTCTCAGCTATGGTACCACTTGTAGGGATTAAAACTGAAGAAAATGACAGAAAAATATGGGAATACAAAAACACTATAGCAAAACATCTCATACTTAGATATGTGTCTAAGTCCATAGCTATCACTCTTTTAAGTCTAACGAAGTCTTCAGAGATATGGGAAGCACTAAGTCAGATTTATAAGAGTGAGACTATTCAGAGGCAGCAATTAGTAAAACAAGAAATAGATGCCTATGTTTATAAAGGCGGTAGCATGATAGAATTTTGCAATGATATTGCTGCGCTATATGTTGAGCTTGCTAGTGCAGGATATGTAGAATCTGAGGAGAGGAAGATTAATACACTACTTATGAAACTCCTAGATGAGTACGAAAACATCATTTGTCGTATGCAGGCAATGGATGGCTCCTCGTGGACTTGGAGCTTTACCATGGGGATAATTATTGTGAGGGAAAGCACTTTGGAGCTTCGTAGGGGAAGTGACAGGGTGAATGCATTTACAGCTGGTGGTGATTGGCGGAAGCATGATAAGAGGAACGACGGTGATTGGCGGAAGCGTGATGAGAGGAACGGTGGTGACGAGCGAAAGCGTGATGAGGGGAAGAAAGACAAAGGTAAACCTTATCGGAACTTTGGTGGAAAGAGAGGGAGAGGAAAAGAAAGTGGAGCTTTGAAAAAGGGGGTTTGCTTCTTTTGTAGGGAACCGGGTCATTATATGAAGGAATGCCCTTGTTTGAAAAACTTAGAAGTTGGAATGTGGATGAGGAGGAAGAAGGGGAAGAGGAGAAAGAGGATGAAGATTTTTTAGAGCTTCTCCGGATTAGTAGTATAGGGAAGAGAGAAAAGCACACAGAAATTCCACGAAAGCAACAGTGTGTTTTTGGAGGTATAAGGGAAGTAAAGAGAGAGGAGGTACTTGAGGATGTTGAGGAGTGTAGAGTGTATGACTTAGAAATGAGAAAGTCAGATCTAGGATTCATAAGTGAAAACGGGAAAGATAAAATTAATGAGAATAATTTTATAGATAATAGGGAACAGAAAACTGGTTGGAAAGGGAGACTTCAACGGATTCCGAGGAAAGGGGAGAAGTGAAACTCGAAGAGGCTATAAAGGATAGGGGAGAAGAGAAATATTTGATTAAAGGTTTAGGGGAGAAGAAATATTTATTGGGAATTAAATTAGAAAGTGATGGTGGAAAGAATTCCATGGGAGAGAGTGAGGGAAGTTCAGAAAATGAGATAATTATCATGGATAAAAATATGAGTACGGAAGATGTAGATCTTATGAGGAACTTAGTGGGGACTAGTGTTTTTTGGGAAAATTTGGGGGTGGATGGATTTGACATCACTACTTGGTGTGATGTCGCTTGTGAAAATGTGCCTGTAAAAGGGTTATCATCCGGGTATGTGTTGCAGGATGGGGATGGGGCTGACTGTTGGAAATGCAAAAGGGAAAGTAGATTCTAGTTGGATGAAAAAGGGAGGAGGTGGATAAACTCTTTGATCGGATTTATGATAAGTGGGGTACTAAATTAAATGTGTGATGCAATTATTATTTCAGTTCGTCTAATGCATTGTTTTAAATACGAGAGTATTTTTCTTAAGTTTTATAAAAGGAAAAGAAAAAAAAAAAAAAGGAAATAGGGGAAGGAGTGTTTGTTTATTTGTTTGTAAGAGTTGAAAAAGTAGACTAGAAAATAAAAGGAGTGTTGATATTTGAGTATTTTCTAGGTCTTTATAGAAAAAGAGCAAAGGCAGTCTGTCCCTGACTCCCTTCTCCAAGCCCCCACACTTGTTCTAGTCACTAAAGGCTTGATAGGGAGCTAGAGCCATGGCTGCCTAAGCTCACTAGAAAAGACAGGTGGTGGATTAGATAGATTTACCAAAAGTTACTTGACAGACCCAAGAATGGATCCTGGTACCTGCCGTCCGTCAAGTTACAATAGCAGTTAGCTCTAACCGTTAAGTCTAGGACACATATTACGATATGTAAGGTTCGATAAATATATAAATCGTAACATGTAGATTAATTCGTTTAACGGCGAATAGATACTTAGTGCATAGATACAATTTGATTTAGTACGAAGTACGGTATGGGGACGGAACGGATACCGCGCATTTGTTTAAATAGCGAAACAAATATCGCGCGTCGAATTTCAGCGGCTAGGATTATAGCCGGTTTTGATCGGACGGCCGCGATAGGCGCCGCGATCACGGAAAAGGTACTTTTGGCGTTTTACGGTCTTTGCCACGTCAGATGACACGTGGCGTGATAACATTAGATTACGAGAATTCCGGAGATTACAGGAACTAATCCTGATTTGACACGTGTCGACATTTTGGCCATGTCGTACAATGGCCGTATAGAAAGTACACCGGCACCTGTACTTTTATGTACAACACAGTAATTTGATTGGTGCCGTACTTCAGTAGATAGAGTTTTAGAGGGGGAATAGGACTTAGAAAATTTTGGGTAGGTAGCTGCCTCTCCCAGAGAGCACCTTGTATAAATGGCAAACTTTGGCCAGCCATAACTATAAATTTACTTGTCCATTTTTAGTGATTCTTTTTGCTGCGGACTCAGGGGAGTCAAGGCTACGCAGGAGAGTAGTCGGTCAGAGTTTTTGCCTGCCAGGTTTGCTTCATTTCTAAGGGAAAGTCAAAGTGGGTGAATGTGTCCAAAACTCATATTCTAACTTTGCATTCTGTGGTGGAACTGAGCACACTGAAAGTCGTATTTCACAGGGGTGAAGCTATAATGGGTTTGTGATTGTCAAGGGGTTAGTCATTTGGGTTTATATCAACTTGGAGTCGGCACTATCTAGATAAGCTTCTTTTGGATCTGCGATTTCTATGGGCAATGGAGCACACAGATACGACACAATTATTTGATTGGTGCCGTACTCTAGTAGTATAGGGTTTAGAGAGGGATTTAAGACTTAGAAATTGTGGTAGGAAGACCCCTCTCTCCCAGAGAGCTCTTGTGCTTAAGGTCAACTATGACCCTTCTTAACTTAAGGCTCAGGGGGGAACAAATTCAGAGATTCTTTTTGCTATCGACTAACGAGAGTCTTGTTTTCACAAAGGTGAAGTTGGTTAGAATTTTTATCTGTCAAGTGGCAGTTATTTTTTTGGAAACTCTAAGGGGTTAGGGTTATCGTAGGGGCTTTTAGTGCGCTTCCTACTTTGAGGGTCAATGGAGGTCTCAGAGTTACAATACCATCTGGCGCTTATATACAATATTCGTTTTTTCAGCCTTTAGTGTGGCATAGTCTAAGGCTTTTGTAGAAACTAAAGGTTCTTTTTAGTATTTTCTACGTTTAAACTTGTAAAGATAGAGTGCAGAAAAGAAGCAAAGGCAGTTTGCCTCTAACTCCTCTCTTCAACTCCCACACTACTCGCACTCATTGAAGGTTGGAGAGGGAGCTAGAGCCATGGTTGCCTATGATCTCCAGAGGGAGACAGGTAGTAGTTTGGTAGGTTTACCAAAAGGGGACTTGATGGACCCAGGATTTGATCTTAGTACCTGTCGTCCGTCAAGTCACCAGTAGCTGGTAGCTTTATCTTATTATTCTATGATTAGTGATCAGGTATGCAGGGTTTCATAATTACTTATAGATGTATACGTAGATAATTTTATTTAACGGCATGAACAGATTTTTAAGACATAGATACAGTTTTGTATATACGGTGTACGGTACTCCACAAAATTAATACCGTGCATTTGTTTTGATTGCGAAACAAATACCACGCAATTATTTTCGACGGCTAGAATTAAAAGTCGATCTTGATCAAACGGCCGCGATAGATGCCGAGATCGCAGAATGGGCGCTTTGGCGTTTTTCGATCATCGTCACGTCAAGTAACACGTGGCACAACCACCTTGGCTTGCGGCATCTCCCGAGAATACGGGAACGAATCTGGATATGGCAGGCATCGACATTTTGGCCATGTTGTACGATGGTCGTACAAAAAGTATTTCTGCATTGTACTTTTATGTACAACACAGTAATCTGATTGGTGTCATACTCTAATAGTATAGGGTTTAGAGAGGGATTTAGGACTTTGAATATTTGGTAGGTAGACCCCTCTCTCCCAGAGAGCTCTTGTACAAAAGGTCAATTTTGACCCATCATACCTTACTGCTCAAGGGACCAAATTCAGAGGTCCTTTTTAATATCGACTCAGGGGAGACTTCTCTTGACAAAGGTGAAGTTGGTCAGGTTTTTATCTCTCAGGGTGGCAGTTATTCTTGTGGAAACTCAAAGGAGTCAAGGTTATCCTAGGGGCTTTGAGTGAGCTGCCTACTATGAGGACCAATCGAGGTCTCACAATTGCAAGTTATGGGCCCACCCTCTAGGCTGCTGATTATTAATGTAACAAGCTTCATATATTGGGAAAGTATGATGACAGGGGCTCTATGTGAAAAGAGGTTTTAGGGGATACTAAGTGGACGAGTGAGGCGTCCATCTAGTTCAACCATTCCTCCACAGTTTCGGGGAAGCAAGTTTACCAAAAGAGCATATCTAGCTCCACCGGAGGATTCAAGGACGAGAAGAGCATTGTGATGGAAAAAGGGAAAGATAAGGAGACAGCTACACCGATAGCAACACCTTTCGCAACCCGTTCAGCGTTCAGGTCACATATTTTGAGGAATGAGGAGAATGATATTGAAACTTCGAACTACAACAATATGGCGGCAAAGCACTTCATTCTCCGCCATCTTACTCAAAGACATGTACTCCTCATTTGCAAGTGGGAAGGGCATCTGATCTGTGGATTGCCCTCATAGAGATGTACCGGAGTGGTACTGTTCAGCAACAGCAATCAGCTAATCAAAAGATAGATAAATATACATACAAAAAGGGGGAAATGCTAGACTTTTGTAAAGAGCTAGCAACCCTTTTCATGGAACTAGAGATTGCTGGTCATGTAGAAACAGAAAAAAAACAGAAAAGATGAAGGTTAATTGCCTGCTCATGAAGTTACCCGGTGACTATGAAAACATAGTCAACCATGTGCAAGATTTGTCGGATTCTAGGTGAATCTGGAATTTTGTGGTAGGGATGATTCTCGTCCGAGAGAATACAATAGAGATCCGTAGGGGAGGGAAGAGTGGACAAGCTTTGGCAATAAGAACTGATTGGACGAGCAAGGATCCCAAAAAATCAGTAGGAAACTAGGGAGGAGAAGGACAGAAAACTCAGTCTGATGAATCCGGACCGAGGGTCTCAAAGTGGTAGTGTCACTTTTGCAAAAAACCAAGACACTATATATCTATATAAGTGTACTAAGCTAACCGAACTTCGGTTAGAGGAGGGGCAGACCGGTGGACCCCCCTGAGGTAAAAAAAGGCCCTTGTGACACAGGTACATGAGGCGGAATCTGAGGACGAGGACGAAATGGATGAGGAGTTGGAGGGGAAAACAAGGTCAAAATTCCACAAAAGCTTAAATGTGCTTTCCGTGGATTGAAAGGTGAAGTACGCAGGATTGTAGATTCAGGTGCCTCCCTGCACATGTGTAAGGATAAACACCTTTTCACTAAGATAAGAAAGATTCCCTCCGTAGAGATAGAGTTTGGGGATGGGAGGATAGTCACTACTACTCTTGTAGGATCGGTAAATTTGAAAGTGTACTTAAAAAAAGACATCCATAGTTACATTCTCCGATGTTTTCTTTTTTCCGGGGTTGAACAAAAACCTCATCTCTACATCTGTATTAGATGATAAGGGTTTTGATACTAGCATTAGTAAAAGAGTCTTTACTACTAGTTTTGAGGAGGAAGTTTATTTCACTGCTAAAAAAGGTAGCCAAGGGATATTTAGGCTAAATCTAACAATGAAAATAAGAAACTTTACTATGGTGGTGTTCATGATATAATGTTGTGGCATAAGAGGCTTGGGCATGTGAATCTAGATAAGTTAAGAGAGATGAAAAAGACGGGAGTAGTGGAAAGGATGCAGTTCGGTGAGAGTAATAATCTAAGTGATTGAAGTGGATGTGCTCAAGCTAAAGCACACAGGTTACCCTTACCAAAATTGCCACCTATAAGGGAGAAAAGATTATAGATTTAGTACACACAGATATTAGGGGACTGGCCAAAGTGCCTTCACAAAGGGGGGAAATATTTATGATGACTATCACGGATGATTGGTCTCTGTATTCTAGGGTGTATTTTTTGAAAAATAAGTCAGAGGCTCAGGAATGTTTTAGACAACATTAGGCATGGAGAGGAAAACTCCATGAAAACCCAATCAACAGAGTAAGGAGTGACAATGGTGGAGAGTATTCCTCTTACCAGTTTGAGGATTTTTTGAGAGAAGATGGAGTACAACACCAAAAGAGAGTTCGTGAAAACCCAGAACAGAATGGGGTAGCTGAAAGATTAAATAGGACACTAAGTGATATTGCTAGAAGTATGTTGTCAGATAACATGATAAAAAAATTATTTTGAGCCAAGGCAATGAACTATGCTAATTACCTCAGTAAATAGAGTTCTTAGTTCAACGGTAAAATGCCAAACATGTTATAAGAGATTGACTAGCTGGAAACCAGACATATTTCACTTAAAGTTTTTCGGCTGTCAACTGTTCAGTCTAGATATACAGATCGGTAAAATTTGAAGCTATATCCTTAAGGAAAACCGAGGTAGTTGTTACGATATGATGAGGATCTAAAAGGATAGAGAGTTTTATGATCTAAAAAGGGAAGATATAATCTTAGTAAAGCACCTAGTAGTTATGGATGAAAGAAAGTTTGTGGATCCCTTCAAGTTTACAAAGTCAGTAAAAATCAGATTTGAGTCAAGAAATTTCGATGACTTTGAGCTTCCTAACTATCCAAGTTTCTGAAAATATGGCATTTTTGCAGGTACAAATCAGACCGAGAAGGGCTTGGCTGTGGAAACTTTAGAAATAACTCTACCCGAAGCGGAAATCGTGTTGGAAATTGATTTGGAATCAAGGGACAAGGGAGAAGCCGAGATTGTTCGAAAGAAACCCACGGAAACCATCTAGTCCAGCAACAGATTTTGAGGGAGGAAGGAGAAGTATCAAAAGGTAGTAAGAAAAAAAAGTTAATATCAAGGTAACAAAACTATCTCATCCGGATGAACCTCGGACTTATGGAGAGGCGATGAAATCTAGAAAGCAACCGGAAGAAGGCAACCACCAATGAGGAGATGGCCTCAATTATGGCAGCCGATACTTGGGAGTTCGTGGATTGTCCACCTAACCGAAAAACTAATCGGTTGTAAGTGGGTGTTCAAATTAAAACTGAACCCATATAACATCATTGAGCGCTACAAAGCCCCGTTAGTGGCAAAAGGATTTACAGAAAAAGAGGGAATTGACTATGAGGAAACCTTTGCCCCGTCATAAAATTTCCCTCTATCTGCGTACTTCTCAGTCTGGCAGCAGCGGAAGACATCGAGGTGCACTACATAGACATCAAGACAACTTTTTTGCATGGAGAATTAGAAGAGGAGATCTTCATGTGACAACTCAACGGATTTTTGGAGCAAGGAGAGGAGAGTAAGGTATACCTGCTAATTAAATATCTTTATGGTTTGAAACATGCTCCCTGAGAGTTAAATAAGAAGCTTGATAAATTTCAACTGGTCTAAGATGTATCCAGATCAGCTCTGGTCACTCAATCTATGTTTTTGAAGATGAGGAAGGTGTTATTTTTATTGCAATTTATGTTGATGATTTGTTTGTTCTAAGTAAATCAACGAACAAAATTAATAAACTGAAAACGACTCTTAAAGGGAGATTTGAGATGAAAGATATGGGAGAGGCAAGATATATTTTGGGAATTCAAGCAGAAACAAAACGAGAAAGAAAGATTATAAGACTAACTGAGAAAGAAGCAATAAGGAACATGTTGGAAAAGTTTCAAATCGATAAGGCTAATAGTTGTACAACTCGAATGGAGTTGAAAAAGGGAAGTGAGGGGAGTGTGGAAGGAGTCATAATCTTAGACAAGGAATTAGGTCTTGAAAAACATAAGTTCATGTAGACTATTCTTTACAGGCAAGTAGTGGAAAGCCTAATATATTTTATGAATTGTACCCGGTCAGATTTAGCTGCAGCTATAAGAGTGCTAAGTAGAAGTCTAAATGCTGCCACTAAGAGAGATTGGGAGGCAACTAAGAGATTCATTAGATATTTGATAGGAACTAGGGATCTATGGTTGCCTTTGGGTGGGGTGAATAGTGACATCACTACTTGGAGTGATGGTAGTTATGGTGATGCTCCGATGAGGAGATGTACTTCTGGATATGTATTGTATGTGGGTGATGGGGCTTGTTGCTGGAGTAGCAAACACCAAAAGGTTATTTCTTAGTCCACCATAGAGGCTGAAGATATGGCCTTTTGCTCTGTTGTAAAAGAATTGATGTGGGTCAAGTCTTTGCTTGGTGAGCTTTGTCACCTTAAGAGTCGTGTGCAAATTTTTTTTTGTGATAATCAGGTTGCAATCGCTATTGCTGCCAATCCTAAACATCATTTTAAAGCCAAACACATGGACATTATACCCAAATTTGTTAAAAAGAAGGTAGAAGACAAAATAATCGGTTTAGAGTAGAGACTAGATAGCGAGATGGTAGCAGATATGATGACCAAACTGTGCCTTCCCCTGAGCTAATTTTCTGGAGGGAGAAGTGTGGTGTTAAATTGAAGACACCTAGAAAATAAGGGGAGGGAAGAAATTAAAGGTTCTTTTTAGTATTTTCTAGTTTTAAACTTGTAAAGATATAGTGTCAAAAAGAAGCAGAGGTAGTGTGCCTCTAACTCCTCTCTTCATCTCCCACACTTGTCGCAGTCATTGAAGGTTGGAGAGGGAGCTAAAGCCATGGCTGTCTATGTTGTCTAGAGAGAGACAGGTAGTAGATTGGTAGGTTTACCAAAAGGGAACTTCACGGACCAAGGATTTGATCGTGGTACCTGCCGTTTGTCAAGTCACCAGGTGCCGTTTGTCAAGTCACCAGCAGCTGGTAGCTTTATCTTATTAGTCTAGGATCAGTGCTGAGGTATGTAGGGTTTCATAATTATTTATAGATGTATACGTAGACAATTTCATTTAGCACCGCTAAAAGATTCTTAAGACATAGATACAGTTTTGTATTGTACTGTGTACGATACTCCACAAAACGAATTCCGCGCATTTGTTTTGACAGCAAAAATACCAGGCAATTATTTTCGAGGGCTAGAATTAAAAGTCGATCTTGATCGAAGTGCCGCAATAGATGCCGAGATCAACGTGGCGCTTTAGCGTTGTTTGGTCATCGCCACTTCAAGTGACACGTGGCACAACCATTGGCTTCGGATCCCATAACAAACCAATCCGGATATGGCAGGCTCGACAATGCCGCATTACGGGCGTGTAGAAAGTACATCGTACCGTATTTTATGTACAACATAATAATCTGACCTGCTGACTTAGTAGTATAAGGTTTAAAGAGTTACGACTTAGAAAATTTGGTAAAGACCCTCTCTCCCAGAATGCTCCTATACAAAAGGTCAACTTGACCCTTCATAACTACGTCAGGGAACAAACAGAGATTCTTTTGTTATCGACTGAGGGTAGTCGATCTTCACAGGTGAGAGTGGTCCAGTTTTATTCGCAGGGGTAGTTATTCTTGTGGAACTCATTGGGGTAAGGGTTATCTTAGGCTTCAGTACTGCCTACTCTGGGACCATAGATGTCTCAAATTACCATATTAATCAAGGTAGTTTGTACTGTTTATTTCGTTTTTGCTTTTTCTTTTAGTTATACTTGTTTTAATTTTTAAACTAATAAACAACTTTTGTTTTGCTTTTACTCCTTGGGGTTTTTTGCCTTTTGCCTTTGTTGGTCATTAACTTTTTTTGTTACAATCTTGTTTTGTTCTTTGATGGCCTTACACCGCGTTTTTGAAAGTAAAATTATATATATATGATCAGTGCAATACAATATAGAATCGTATAGTATGCTTTTAATGTAGTGCAATTAAATGATGTGCGATATCATCCTCTTTAGCGTTTTTTTTCATTACTTACAACCTAACCGTAAAATTCATTTTGAGTTGTCGTGAAACGCTACTAGTGATGTTTTACTACAATCACGAAAGCAACACGAGGTAAGTCTCTCAATCTTTAACCTTCATTCACTTGTGTGATTTGTCGGATGACGACCGAAGCTTATGAGCGTCGAAGGGTGAAAACGACATGTTAGCAGTCAAAAGTGGACATGAGAGTCAAGGATGTTGGTTTTTGAAAAGTTAGTTTCGTGCGCACACAACGTTTTGTGCGGCGCGTGTTCGCGTGCGTATTTAACTCAGAAATAACGGTGGTTCAATGGTTTGGATTGGGGAGTAGATGTACGGGAAAATTAAAGAGGAACGTGAAGAAGTAATTAAGTGGCGTGGAATGCGTTAGAAAATGGACGGCGGATCCCGCTTGAAGCGATCAAAGCGTTGAATATTGAAATGTGCGTTGCCCGTACGGAACGTAATTTGCATCAAGCGAAGACGTGCTTACGGTACCCGGGCTGAATTTGAAGGAATGACGCGTCGTTCAAATAAATGTACTGTAGAACCGCGGCACGGCACGCCAGTGCCGAATAAGATCTACGGACGGCGGAAAAATGCCGTCGTTATTTTTCAACAAGTAGGACGCAAATCCGTCATAAATTATATATGCTGGTCGTGATGCGTTGAATCAGTGCAACAGACCGTTATGGTAAATTAGTGTGTAAAATATGTCAATCCGTCAGGATGTCTCAATCAGTGTCTTAGTGTATGTTGTAGGACTTAGTCATTTTGGACTTAGGAACTTTTTGGACGAAACTGCTGCTCATTTTTAAACAGCTGAGGATCTCTCGATGTATTTGGCGAATTATATGAAATTTTGCATGGGTCTTCCTCCATAATTTAATATTGTAGCAAATTTGCACCTATTGTGTGTCAGTTTGGGTTTGATTGGTCAGGGATTTATCAAAGTCCAGGCTTTTTCCCAGGCTTCGTCCATGGGAATTCTGAACGGTATATTTATATGAAATTTGGGGGGATACTGAGGGTCTAGGAACTATCTATTTTAATTTTAAGCTTTGTTTGGTAATTCTGTAGAATTCTGAGTGGAATCAAAGTAGGCTGTTTTGGGGTAGTCTGTGGTGCTTCCGAGGGTACATTCATGGCTGAAAATGGCTATGAACAACAAAGGAAAGGTTACCAAGTCCTCTAACTTAAGAAACTGTCGAGCACAGTCTTGTAAGAAAATGTCAAAGGAAGTTGTAAGGTCCCTAAAATCTCCACACAAAACGGTATGAACTTGTCAGTGTTAAAAAAAGGATGGTTGAACTCAAAGCACAACCCGAACAGAAATAATAATCACACCGAAAGCATAACAAAACAATCTCACAATCTCACAACAAAGTACATTAACCAAATAAACTTTTATTTTTCCAAAGGCTTTTCTTTTAGAAACTCTTACTCTCGCTCTTCTTACTCACCCATATCTCTTTTTACTACTCAATTACTCCTTCTCTGCTCCTCTTTTCCTTACACTCATCTCATAACTTATCATCTCTCTTCAAACGCATGATGCATCCACTACTACAAAAGCATAATAATTCTTGACTCATACTTCTCTTTAAATAAGAGGTTTAAGAAAGACTTAGTCTACACGACTTCTTTCACTAACTTCACGCTGACTCCATTCACACTGACTAGACACTTAGGTGCCATAAAAAAATGCAATTCTGAGACCTCCATTTGTCCTCAGAATGAGCAGCTCACACGAAGCCCCTAGGATAACCCTAACCCCTTTGTGTTTCAACAACAAAAACTGCCACCCTGGCAGACAAAATCTCTGACCAGCTTCACCCCTCTGAAGAGAAGAATCCCTTGAGTAGATAGTAAAAATCATCTCTGAATTTACTCCACTGAGCAGTAAGTTATGAAGGGTCAAAGATGACCTTTTGTACAGAAACAGTCTCGGAGAGTGGCGTCTACTTACCAATTTTTCTAAGTCATAAATCCCTCTCTAAACCCTCTATTACAAGCGTACTGCACCAATCAGATTAGTGTATCGTACAGAAAGGTACTTGTGCCGAAGTTCTTTCTGTATGGCCATCGTACGACATGGCCAAAATGTTGACGCCTGCCATATCCGGATTTGTTCTTATACTCTCCGGAGATGTCGCAAGCCAATGAGGTGGTGCCACGTGTCAATTGACGTGGCTTTGACAAAAACCGTCAAAACTCCTGTTTCGCGATCTCGACTCCTATTGTGGCCGTTCGATCATAATCGGCTTTTCATTCCAGCCGTCGAAACAAACGTGCGGTATTTGTTTCGTGTGGTACCGTTAACAGTACTATACTTAAACTGTATCTATGTGCTAAGAATTAATTCGTGTCCTCAAATGAATTCGTCTACGTTTATATCTTTAAATACTTATCGAACTCTATATATCTCAGCACATGTCCTAGACTATAAGACAAAGCTAACGACTATTGTTGACTTTGAGGGACGGTAGGTACTAAGATCAAATCTTGGGTCTGTCAAGTACCTTTTCGTAAACCTACTAAAATTTCGGCATGTCTCTCTCTAGACAACATATCTCTCTCAACAGCATAAGCAACCATGGCTCTAGCTCCCTTTCTAACCTTCAGTGACTGCGACAAGTGTGGGGGCTTGAAGAAAGGAGTTAGAGGCAAACTGCCTCTATTTCTTTTCTGCAATATTTTTTCAAGTTCAAACCCAAAAAATACTAAAAGAACCATTAATTTCTACTCAAAAGTGTACGCCTAGTAAAACATAAGTGCGCCGAACTTAATCGTGCGCTGGACCTAAACATCGTACACTGTCTTACGCAATAAATGACAAATCAACCGTACAGTACCAGATGACACGAATAAATACTTATGTAACAAATATTGAAAGTTCAACCAAACGTAGCAAAGACTTAACTGCGGACGTAAACTGCACAATAAATAATGTGAACATAAACTCAAACTAAATTGAAACAGAAAACAAACGTGAATTCGGTCTATCCGTTGATTCACCCAATATCTTAACAGTCAGTTGGGTTCGATGAGGGTAGTCGCGTCTTTTAGTTGTTGTTGCATCTTCAACCGTAAACACTACTATACAATGATGTGCGTGAAAAAAGATGTAAAATTATAATGTATGTGAGGACTATGTCTCCCATTATGATTTTTTCTCCCTCCAAAAACATAAGACGCACGCGAGGGACATGGATATTGTTGAGAAATGGTATTTTGTATTATATCTCTTTAGTTAGTCTATGGTCATTCGACAGTTATCATACTTGTCGTAGTCGCAAAGAACTGGCTGGCAGCCATGGCTACCTCAAGCAGATAAGAAGACAAGCAAAAGACACAGCCCTTGCAAACGATAGCCTGTCACGAGCTAGAATGTATCCTGTGACCTCCCGGATAACTGCCGAACGGAGTAGCCTTCCACTTTATCCAATAGCTCTTAATGAAGCGTTATGTGCATTGTATGTGATAAATATTTTAATAGTGACGCGACGACACATTTCCATTTAGCGGCTTACGAAACAAAATGAACATGAAACGTACAGTACCACTCGAAATACTATAACATAAGAAATAAACGAAACAACATTTAATTTCAACGGACGAAATCAAATGTCCTTCGCGATCAACGACTTGCAGAAGAGCCACCATTTCGGAGTGGACATTTGGCGGTTTGCAAGATAATGTCGGTGGACGACACGTGGCGAGATATAGTTGGAAAGCAGGTATTATGAGGGGGCAACTACGGCTCAAGAAACTGACACGCGTCAGCGAAGCGGCCATGCCGTTCTAAAGTCCTACAAGAAGTACAGTAGTACTTGTACCTTCTTGTACCTTACAATCAATTAATTGATTAGTAGGTTTAGACAGGGAGCTTAAGACTTAGGAAAAATTAAGGTAGTTGCCTCTCTCCCAGAGTGCATTTGTATATATATGCCATCTTTGGTTTGCCATAACTTAATACTCAAATGAGCAATTTTAGTGATTCCTTATGCTTCGGACTCAGAGGAGTCCTAGCTACACAAGGGTGTAGTTGGTCAGAGTTTTTGCGTGCCAAGGTGGCACTTATTCATTGCTAAATTCAAAAGTGCAAATATTATCATAGAGGCTCCATATAAGCTGCACATTCTGTGGACCAATGGAGGTCACATAATTACACATTATGTGTTGAAATTATAAAATTTATATAGTATTTTCTAGGTCTAAATAGTTCAGTAAATTCGGAAAAAGAAAAAGGCGGACAGTCTGCCTCCACCTCCTCTCTCTACCCACCATACTTGTTGTAGTCACTAAGGGATAAAGAGGGTGGTTGAGCCATGGCTGTCCTAGCTAAGTAGGCAGAACTAAAGGGTGACTTACGTCACCCTCAACAAAAGGTTGAGTCCGGCATGACTCAAATCTCGGACCAGCAGAGCGCGGCGTAGCCGTTAGCTCTAACCAGTCTGTCGTAGAAGTCTGTTAGGATATATTAAGTTTGATAATTATTTAAACAGTGGTCAGACCATGAATTCGATCAACGGAATGACAGACGAAAGAACATAGAACTAAGTGTTATATAGTGCGAACATTATCTCGCAGGAAACAAATGAATCAGACATTTGTTTCGACGACCGACATTTAATGTCATATTTAATCCGACGGCGTTTATCACTGCCGAGATCGCGAAATGGTCATTTTGGCGTTTGTGGACGTGGCATGAGGTGGCGCCACGTGGAGGGATAAAATTTGGTCGTAGGAATTTTGGGGAACATAAAGACGAGTTAAAAGTGGACACACGTCCACTCAATGGCGTTGCCGTACACAGGTCGTACAGAAAGTACATCGGCCGTAATACCTTTCTGTACCCTACAGTCATCTGATTGGTTCGTACGTCAGTAGATAGGGGTTGTGAGAGGGGTTTATGACTTAGAAAATTTGGTAGGTAGTAACCTCTCTCCCTTAGAGAGTTTTGTATAAACTTGGCATCTTTGCAACCTAATAATTAATCGGTTGGTTGGCCGTTTTCACTGATTCTTTTTCCTACGGACTCACGAAAGTCCAGGCTACTCAAAGGTGCATTCAAACTGTCAGTTTGCCATCTTGGGCAGCAGTGATTGTGGCTTGAAGTAGGTTAGTTAAAAACTATTTAGAGGCTTCTTATATTCTGTCGTCCAATGGAGGACACAGAATTGCAATATGGGCCCACACTCTAGGGTGCCCATTTTCAATGGAACAAGGTTTAAATACTAGGAAACCTTGATGAGGGGTGCATTATTTGAAAAACGGCTATGGGGCATTGTGACTGGTCGTGTGCGTCGGCGAACTACAAAATTAGGAGTTCCACCACGATTCACTAGAAGATCTGCGGAGGCAGAGGTGGTAGAAGATAATAGGTAAAGCATCGTGTTAGACAAAAAGAAGGAGAAAGGGAAGTAGAATGGGAAGGAGAAACTCACACCAATGGCTACTAGATCTGTTCTGGTAGTAGATGTTCAGAAAAACCGAGGCAAATGATACTGAAATCTAGGAATTCAACAACACTGTGGCGACTCATTTTATTCTCGAGCGTCTCACTCAAGCAGTTGCTACACCTCATCTTCATGTGGACAGGGTGGACGAGTTGTGGGAGGCTCTTGTCAACATTTACAACAGTGGTACGATTGAGCAGCAGAAGCTGGTAGATCACAAGGTAAAACCATATGTGTACAAAGGGGGAAAGATGTTAGACTTTTGTAATGACTTGGCCGAGTTATTCATAGAGTAGGAGAGTGCAGGAAAAAAGGAGAGCGAGAAAGAGAAGGTGAATACTTTGTTGATGAAACTCCCACCTGATTATGAAAACATTGTTAACAAGGTTCAGAATTTACCAGACCATTGATGGATTTGGAACCCTGTTCTGGGGATGATTTTGGTTCGAGAAATCACAATTGAAATTCGGAGAGGAGGAAAGAGTGTTTAAGCATTGGCTACTAGAACTAATTGGGGAGATAATGATTCCAATAAACCTTATGGAAACTTTGGTGGAGGAGAAAGAGGAAACCAATCGGACGGATTTAGATTAAGGCCTCCGAAGGGGCTCTGTAACTTTTGTAGGAAGCCGAGTCATTACATTGCGGAGTGTACTAAATTAACAAAGTTGATATTGAAGGAGGGGCATATCGAAAAATCAGCAGCAGGAAAGATGAAGGCATTTGTGGCAACACAAGTCATGGGAGAGGATTCCGATGAGGACGATGAAGAACTTTTCCTCAACAAGATACTAGAGGTGAAAGGTGTGCCGGAGATTCCAAGGAGGCAAAAGTGTGCTTTCGGTGGAGTAAAAAATGCTCTTGAAGAAGGATGGATTATTGATTGAAGAGCCTCTATGCATATGTGTATAGAAAAACCATTGTTTACCAAAATAATAAAGATCCCCACTGTAGAGATAGAGTATGGGGATAGGAGAAGATTAACCACTAATTTTGTGGGATTTGTGGATCTGAGAGTCTTAGTTGATGGTAAGACATCCATAGTCAATTTCTTTGATGTTCTTTTTATTCTAAAGTTGAACAAGAATCTTATCTCTACGTCGGTCTTAGATAATAAGGGTTTTGAGACTAGAACTAAGAAAGTGGTCTTTGTTGCTACCTATGAGAATGAGTGTGCTTCACAGCTGAAAAGGGTAACCAATGAATGTTTAGGCTGAATTTGAGTAATGGAAAGACGGGAATTTACTATGTCGGTGTAAGTGATTTAATGATGTGGCATAAAAGATTGGGACATGTGCATCTAGATAGATTGAAAGAAATGAAAAAAATAGGTGTAGTTGAGGGAATATATTTTGGAGATTATGAGCCCTTGGATGATTGTAGGGGATGTGCTCAAGGCAAGGCCCACAAATTGCCTTTCCCAAAAACCACAACACATATGGGTGAAAAGGTCTTAGATATGATTCATAGTGACATCAGGGGACAGGCCAAAGTGCCATCAGTTGGAGGGAAAAGATTTATGCTAACTATCACTGATGATTGGTCTAGATACTCTATAGTAGATTTCTTGAAAAGCAATATGAGGCTTCCGCTTATTTTAAATAATATAAAGCATGTAGTGAGAAGCTTCATGAGACACCTATAAAGAGAGTGAGGAGTGATAATGGGGGGGAATACACTTCTAATAAGTTTGAGGATTATTTGAAAAATGAAGGGCTTCAACACCAAAAGACTGTTCCAAAGAACCCATAATAAAACGGTGTAGCCGAGAGACTTAATCGGACATTAAGTGACAGTGCCTGTAGTATGTTGTCGGATAAAAAGATAAGAAAAAGCTTTTGGTCAAAAGCTATGAATTGTGCTAACTATCTCAAAAATAGAGTCCTTACCTCGACAGTTAAAGGACACATACCTTATAAAAGATGGATTGGGAGAAAACCTAATATTTCACACTTAAAGGTGTTCGGAAGTCAAGTGTTTAGTCTAAACACAAAAAAAATCTGATTGGAAGTTAGATGCAAGGGGAAAGTCGGGATACCTACTTGGGTATAATGAAAATGTAAAGGGGTATAGAGTTTATAATCTCAGAAGAGAAGACATCATTCTAGTAAAACACTAATTAGTCATGGATGAAGGAAAGTCCATCAGAAGAGAAGACTCTAATATTTGAGATATGGGGAAATGTAAAAGTAATATGGGTTCATCCATAGGGCTGAAAGGGGAACGTAGATTGAAGGTTAGTCTAAAAAAAACACAAATCTGATTTGTGAACTGAAGGCTTGTGGAAATTCACACTTTATAATCCAAAAGAGGGTTAGGTAGAAAATATTCCATACACAGGAAATTGACAGCTCCATTCCTGAGATAAAAACTCTATCAATCGTGTTAAGTATCGAAAACTGGTTTTCGAAAAAGAATAGAAAAATAGGCTGTTGTATGATGTCCGTGACAGTGAATTACAGGCTAATTCAGAGAGCCGATGTGG
>JBBHKE010002506.1:135649-188334 GCA_037447655.1 Zygnema cylindricum | reverse complement strand
CTATCTTAACTGTTGGGATCTTTCTCAGTTTAGTGAACCACCTTTTATCTTTGCACATATGCATTGAGACCCCTGAGTCTATGATCTACCCATCTTCAGGTGGATCCCTCTTACCTCCGAAAGCACATTTTTGTCTCCGTGGAAGGTCAACATGCTTTTCAGTGTTTTTCGGATTAAGAAGAAGCTCCTCAAGCTCCTTAAGCTCCTCTTCCTATTCGGTTTCTTCGTTCTCTTGCTCATCATGAAATTGAGTTAGGAAAGCCTTTTTCTTTCCTCCATTTTTTGAGGTCCCTTGCCCATATTTTAGTCGAAGATCTACAAGTTTGCCACAATCTGCCATATAGTGTCCCGTTTTCTTGCAGAAGTGATATAATCCTCCTCGAGAAGTTCCTCTCCCCTGTCTATCAAATCTGCCACCTCCTTGTCCTCTTTCCCGAAGTTTTTATAGGGATCTTTCTTTCTCTCCTCATCACGCTTCCGCCAATCAGCTCCTGGAGACAATGCTTGAACACTTGGACTCCCTCTCTTAAGCTCTATGGTGATTTCTTTCACTAAAATCATTCCCACTGTGTCATCCCAATTCCATTTGCTATCTCCTATGTCCTGCAATTGATTAATGATATTCTCATACTCTTCAGGTAGTTTCATCATTAATGTGTTCACTCTTTGTCTCTCAGACCATGAGTTACCTGCACTCTCTAGCTCTCCAATTAATGCTCCTAAATCATTGCAATAATTATTCATGCTTCCTCCCTTATAAGTATAAGCTGCAATCTTGTTTTCTGCCAACTGTTGCAGTGGTAATGATCCACTCTTATATTTGTTAACTAGTGATATCCAAATCTGAGATGAAGATTTGATTTGCATAAGGGAAATGACAATGCCCTTTGCTACACTTTTAAGAATTAAGAGCTTAGCAACCTTGTCTTTGTAGTTCCACTTTTCATACTCTGGTCTTTCGGCTTGAACCCTTGTCGCCGTTGCTGGTGGTGCTGCTGCCGGTATCGCCTTCGGCAAAGGTGTCACTTGAGTTGCAACTCCTCCCTTTTCTCCTTCCATGACAATCTCCTCTCCTTCCTCGTCTTCATTGTCAGTGATAGTGGCAGTTGTTCTACCTACTGTAGAGGCGGAGGTGCCAAAAAAACGCGTTCCTCCAAACCCAGGTGGAGGTGGGCATGGAACTTGTCCGAACACTATGCCTCCTAGGTGTTTCTCAAATAGTTCTCCCTCCATCATCATTTCCCAATAAAGAAAGTCTGATCCATGAAATATGGGCACCCTAGAGGGTGGGCTCATAACGTGCAATTATGTGGTCTCCATTGACCCAGAGAATGAGCAGCCTATGTAAAGCCTCTAGGATAATATTTGCCCCTACTACTTTCCCGCTGAATAAGCACCGCCCTGGCACACAAATATTCTGACCACTCTCATCCCTGTGAGGAGAAGACTTCCCTTAGTGAAACGCAAAAAGAATCACTAAATTTGCTCCCCTGAGCAGTAAGTTATGGTTGGTCAAAGATGACCTTTATAGTTATAAGCTCTCTTAGAGAGAGGTACCTAAATTTCACTAAGTCCTGGTCGGCCGACTTACGACTGCCTACTACTAAACCCTAGTCCAATAGAAACACTATATAGTACAAGAAGGTACACTAGGCGATGTACTTATCGTACGACCATTGTACGACATGGCTTTCAAAGTGACGCCTGTCAAAACGGGAGCCATGGTTCCTCCTCCCATCTTCTCCGGTATCCAATAATATGGTGCCACGTGGCGTTGCGTGACGCTATCCCCAAAGGCCGCCGAAAGTTTATTGCGGGTGGCGGCTGCAATTGTGGCCATCCGATCATTTGTATTTATGCGGCTTCGATTCGCTTCCATGCATGAATTGATTAATGCGTGTTTTCGTTAGTCTGTAAATTAGTCCGTTTAATAAATAGATCAATATGCGTAAAACGTAGTACGTACAACGTTTCGCTAGTGCCTTAATGGATAAGGCTTAGGTCTAAATAATAGTCTGTAGACCCCGGTTCAAATCCAGCCAGAGGCAGTATTTTGCTACAAATAGTAAAATACCTTCTATTTCATTCTGCCTCCTTCTAAATGACGCGGCAGCCATGGCGTGCCTTTGGTTCTCTCTTTCTCTCTCTTTACATTCTAACTAAAATATAAAAGTGAACTATTAATTACCTCTTTTCAACAGGTACTTTAGTGCGTAGGAGGAGAAATGGACGTGAAGGAGTAATGTCAAGATATGACGATGGCGAACCAGACGACGAAGACGTTAATAGGCGCACGAAGAAGAGAAGGGTGGAACCACCAGTCGATTTCACTCTGACCACAAAAGAATCTACACGAGAGGCAGTTTGTCAAACAGAGACAGTATCAAAAGAAACCCACATACAGTACACAAGACGAGACAATATCAAAAGAAACCCACATACAGTACACGAGACGCATGCGACAGTGGAAGGTGCATGGCAAACTTATAATATTACTATAATTGATTAAGTGGGTTTTGGGAATATTGAACGATCATTTAACTAAAAAATGGTAGTTGTTTATTTATTTTGTCTTTGTTTTGTCACATGTTTCATTTGTTTTAAAATAATTGGGGTTTGAATTTTGTGATGTGTGTTATTCTAAAGAACTGTCGGGCTGAGCAAGAGAAGTTACACGTTGAGAAAGGGAATGTTTTTCCTCCAAACTACCTTCGAAAAATAGGAGGGAGGAATGGGGAACGTATAGGTCTCACCTAGATGAGCCTTACTTTGAGACTATACTTATTCAACAGAAGTCGGTAGATGCATTTTATCTGTCGCATCAAAAACAGGTACGTTAGGCTTTGGTGTTTGCGAACAACCAAACAATGTTATAAAATTCAAAACTGTTTGAGAATGAAAAGGTGTGGGGGGAGTTGGAGAGAGAGAGAAAAGCAACAAAAGTATTAGTTTGTGCATAAAGAAATTTTGACATTGGGAAAATATGGTTTGAATTTGATTTCTTATTTTGTCCTTTGCAGACACAAGGTTTTTTACAGGCCATGATGAAAGCATTAAAGTTTTCACATAAAACACAATGCGATATCATAGGGATGACATACGAAGACGTCGGAAATGGTCCTTTTACATCTAATATTATGAAAGGAATGATTCGCATCGGTGTGAGGTGTAAACGGGAATATTTGGATCGACAGTCGGGGGCTATTAGCGACGGGTATAACGACAAGCAACTTAAAGAAATGAGTAGGAAATGGCGTGAAAATTGTACGACGATGGATTTAGTGCATGAGAACATGTTGGCCCGTGGCATTACCATTTCAACCCATTTTGCAGCTAGAAAGGGGAAACAGTGCCCGAGCTGTGAACTAATGCGATTTGTTTCACATAGAAGTGGATAGTGTGGGTCCCACGTCTTGTCACATGCTCGGATTTTTGGACATGAACGGCAAAACTAATAAGGTATATCTATCTTTGTGTTATTACTTCGTTAAAAATGCATAAGACAATGTCATTGCTTTGTGGTTATAACAACTAAGTGTGCGTTGTTATTTGTATTGCAGAATGGTCAAAAAGAGCATTTCGGCGTAATCCGAAATAGGGATTGGGACCTTTGTCATGTTGGAGGGATTTCTATGTGGCTACTATACATATTTCACATGAAAGGAGGGACCGGTTGGGGGTGCTTGGATTTTTCTTCTAGAGAGTCATGGTTTGCTCAATCTAATGTACTTGTAAACTCAATTTACCATAGCTTTTGTATATGTATTTGTAAGCGTGATTTCATTGACAACTTCATTTTTCTGAGACTTTTATAATGATTTGGCCACGTTATTTATGGAGTTGGAGAGTGCAGGGAAAAGGGAGACGGAGAAAGAGAAGGTGAATACTTTTTTGATGAAACTCCTAGATGATTATGAAAACATTGTTACCTCGCTTCAGGATTTGCCAGATCATTGATGGATCTAGAACTCTGTTGTGGGGATGATTTTGGTTCGGGAAAGCACAATTGAGGGTCGGAGAGGAGGAAAGTGTGTTTAAGCATTGGCTGCTAAAACAAATTGGGGCGATAAGGATTCCAAGAAATCTTATGGAAACTTTGGTGGAGGAGGAAGTGGAAACCACTCAGACAAATCTAGTTTGAGGCCTCCGAAGGAGCTCTAACACTTTTGTTAGAAGCTAGGATATAACATGAAAAGTGTACTTAGCTGACAAAGGTGAGATTGAACGAGGAATAGATTGAAAAACCAGCCGTATGAAAAAATAAGGCATTTGTGGCAACACAAGTCATAAGAGAGGATTCTGATAAAGACGATGGAGAACTTCTCCTCAACGAGGAGCTGGAGGTGAAAGGTGAGCCGGAGATTCCAAGGACGCAAAAATGTGCTTTCGAGGGAGTAAGAGAAGCTCGTGAAAAAAGATGGATTATTGATTCAGGAGCCTATATGCATATGTGTGAAGAAAAACCATTGTTTACCAAAGTGAGAAAGATCCCTACTATAGGGATAAAGTATAGGGATGGGAGAATAATAACCACTTAGTTAGTGGGATTTGTGGATATGAAAGTCTTAGTTGATGGAAAGACATTGATAGTCACTTTCTGTGATGTTTTTTTTTTGTAGAGTTGAACAAGAATATTATCTTTACGTCGATCTTAGATGAAAAGGGTTTAGCGATTACCACTAAGAAAGGTGTCTTTGCTGCTAGCTATGAGGATGAAGTGTACTTCACAGCTGAAAAAGGTAGCTAAGGAACGTTTAGGCTTAATTTGAGTAATAAAATGACAAAGTTTACTATGCTGGTGTAAGTGATTTGATGATGTGGCATAAAATATTGGGACATGTGCATCTAGATAGATTGAAAAAAATGAAGAAAATGGGTGTAGTTGAAGGAATACATTTTGGAGATAATGAGACATTGGATGATTGTAGTGGATGTGCTCAAGGCAAAGCTCACAGATTGCCTTTTCCAAAAACCGCAACATATAAGGGTTAAAAGGTCTTAGATATAGTTCATAGTGACATATGGGGACCGACCAAAGTGACATCAGTTGGAGGAAAAAGATTTATGCTACTATCATAGATGATTTGTTTAGATACTCTAGATTATATTTCTGAACAATAAATCTGAGGCTTCGACTTATTTTAAGGAGTATAAAGCATGGAGTGAAAAGCTTCATGAGACACCTATAAAGAGAGTGAGGAGTGAAAATGGGGGGGAATAAACTTCTAATGAGTTTGAAGTTTTTTTGAAAAATGAAAGGGTTCAACACCAAAAGATTGTTCAAAAAAACACAGAACAAAATGGTGTAACCGAGAGACTAAATCGGATATTAAGTGATAGCGCCTATAGTATGTCATCTGATAAAAAAATAGTAAAACGTTTCTGGGCTAAAGATATGAATTGTGCTAAAAATCTAAAAAATAGAGTCCTTACCTCGGCGGTAAAAGGACAAACACCTTATGAAAGACGGACCGGAAGAAAACCTAATATTTCACACTTAAAGATGTTCGGAAGTCAAGCGTTAAGTCTAAACACAGAAAAATCTGATTGGAAGTTAGATGCAAGGGGAAAGCTGGGATACCTACTTGGGTATGATGAAAATGTAAAGGGATATAAAGTTTATAATCTCAGAAGAGAAGACATCATTCGTGTAAAACACTTGGTAGTCATGGATGAAGAAAAGTCCATAGATCCCTTTAAATACACTAAACGGGTTAGAATTAGAATTGAATCCGAAAATGAGTTATATTCACATTCTTTTAACTGAACTCTAGTTTAGATTTAGCTTGTAGAGGAAGAGAAAAATCGGATCGAGAGTGACCCTCTCTTGAAATCACAACTTTTGACTCAAACAAAAAAAAACAAGGAAAGACCGAAAATGGATGATGAACGTCCGGAGATGGACTCCATGGATAGGGGAGAAGATGAAGTCGTTCGGAGAAATCCGAGATTACCCTCTATTCTAACATCGGAGTTTGAAAGAGGAAGGAGAAGTAGCAAGAGACTTCAAGAGAGACAAGTGAACAACAAGGGAACTAAACTGTCACATTTGAGCGAACCCCAGTATTACTCGGAAGTAGTAAATAGTCTGGAACGTAATAGATGGATGACAGCCATTAATGATGAGGTGGCTTCCATTATGGAAGCAAACACATGGGAGCTGGTGGATTGTCCTCTGGAAAAAAAGTCGATAGGATGCAAGTGGGTATTTAGTTGAGACTCAATCTGGATTACACTATCGTGCAATACAAGGCCAGACTAGTGGCAAAAGGGTTCACACAGATTGAGGGAATTGATTATGAGGAGACCTTGGCCCCGGTTGTTAGATTTCCCTCCGTCTAGATACTACTTAGTCTAGCGGTAGCCGAAGACATAGAAGTGCACCAGATGGACATCAAAACCGCTTTCTCACACGGTGAATTAGAAGAAGAGATCTTCATGCGACAACCGAAAGGATTTGTGGAGAAAGGAGAAGAAAGTAGCATGTGCAGATTGAGAAAGTCTCTTTATGGACTATAGCAAGCTCCACGCCAGTGGAAAAAAAAACTAGACGAGTTTTTGACAAGTTTAACGAATGTGGTTGAAATCTTTGCTTTGAGAACTTCAATATATGAAGAGTCGAGTGCAAAAGATATTTTGTGATAATCAAGCTGCGATTCCAATTGAAACAAACCCTAAGCATCACTTTAAAGCAAAGCATATAGATATTCGTTTGAGCTTTGTTAGAGAGAAGGTTGAGCATAAAATAATTAGTTTGAAATATAGATCGGATGGAGAAATGGTAGAAGTTATGATGACTAAGCTGGTTCCTTCTCCCAAATTGATATTTTGTAGAAAGAAGTGTGGACTGAAGGAAAAGATAGACTAGAAAATAAGGGGAATGGTGAAAAAGGGTATTTTGTAATCAATCTCTTGTTAAGTCTATGGTTATTCTACAGTTCTCATACTTGTCGTAGTCATTGAGAACTGGCAGGCAGCCATGGCTGTCTCAAGCAGATAAAGAGAAGACAGGCAAAAGACACATCCTTGGCAAAAGATGGGCTGTCAAGATCAGGATGTGATCTTGTGACCTCCGGGTGACAACCTTGTAGAATTACCGTTTGCCTTATCCGGTAGGTCTTGTGGATCGATACATATATTGTAATTTATAAAGATTTAAAGTATGACGCCGCGACACATTTCATTAAGCGGCTTACGAAACAAAATGAACATGGAACGTACAGTACCGCACGAAATATTGCACGAAATACAGTACCACACGAAACGAACGAAACGACATTTAATTTTAACGGACGAAATCAGATGTCCTTCGCGATTGACGGCTCGCAAAGGAGCCGGAATTCCCAAGTGAACTTTTGGGTGTTTGCGAGCCAATGTCGGCGGACGACAGGTGGTGAGATATGATTGGAGAGCGTATATTACGGGGAGAGCAACTAAAGCTCAGGAGCTGACATGCGTCAGCGGAGTGGCCATGCCGTACTATGGTCGTACAAGAAGTACAACGGTAACTGTACATTATTTTACCTTATAGTCATTTGATTGGTTAGAGTACACTAGAAGTAGGTTTAGAGAGGGAGCTTAGGACTTAGAAAATTTGAAGATCCGCCTCTCTCTTAAAGTGCAGCTCTATTTATTCGCCATCTTTGGTCAGCCATAACTTAATGCTCAAGTGAGCAATTACATGGATTCTTTTTGTTGCGGAGTCAAGAGAGTCCATGCTACAAAAAGGTGTAGTCGATTAGAGTTTTTTCGTGCCAGGGTGGCCCTTATTCATTGCCAAAATCAAAAGTGCAAATATTATCCTAGAGGCTTTATATAAGTTGGATATTCTGTGGATCAATGGAGGTCACACAATTATAGGTGAAACTCCAAGATGATTATGAAAACAATGTTTACAAAATTTAAGATTTGCTAGATCATCAATGGATCTGGAACTCCGTTGTGCGGATGATTTCGGTTCGGAAAAGCACAATTGAGATTCGAAGAGGAGGAAAGTGTGTTCAAGCATTGACTGCAGGAACTAACTGGGGGGATAAGGATTTAAAGAAACCTTTTGGAAACTTTAGTGGAGGAGGAAGAGGAAACCAATAGGATGGATCAGGATCGAGGCCTCAAAAAGGGCTTTGTCACTTTTGTAAGAAGTCGAGACATTACATGGCGGAGTGTACTAAATTGACAGAGTTGAGATTAAAGAAGGGGCAAATCGGAAATCAGCCGCAGGAAAGAAATAGGCATTTGTGGCAACATAAGTCATAAGAGAGAATTCCGATGAGGATGATTGAGAACTTCTCCTCAACGAGGTTGCACCTCTAATGAGTAGAAGAAAGCCAAACCATCTCACTTGTGCTTACCACCCAATTACCCCGTTTGCGGTTAGCATTTAATTCTTACCTCCTTTGTGCCTCCTCTAATGCATCCCGGATTGTTTTCCCAACTGTTTCAATGTATTCCCAAAACTTTATTCCATAACCTCTATTCTCTTGAGTGACCCCTTTTATTAAGTCTAATGCTTTTCTGGGTTGGTATTCGCATGCAACTTCAAATGGTGAGAATCCTGTACTAGCATGTTTACATGAATTGTATGCAAATTCCATTAATGGCAGTTTAGATTACCATGTGTTCTGAACTCCACTGTAAACAGTCCTAAGCATTTTCTCTAGTGTACGCTTCATCCTTTCAGTCTGTCCATTTGTCTAAAGATGATATAAGGTACTCATTTTTAATTCAGTGCCTAAATTTTGCTACAATTCTTTCCAAAATATAGACGTAAATTTAGAATCCCTATCACTCACTATAGACAAGGGGACTCCATGATGTTTGACCACGTTGTCAAAATATAACTTTGCAATATCTACAACTGAATGAGTAGTTTTATAAGGGATAAAGATTGCCATTTTACAAAACCTATCGACTACGACCATGATAGTATCATTTTTTCTGGATGTAGTTGCCAACCTGTCAATAAAATCCATACTGACATATTTCCATAGTCTTTCGAGATATCTAAAGGTTTTAACAGACCTCTAGCTTTGTGGTTACTAGGTTTGCTCTGTTGAGGAAGAGACACAACTTTCCACGTGTTTCGACACCTTTTTTGCCATCCCGGGCCAAAACAATCTACTCTGCAACTGATTAAGAGTTTTTTCTCGACCTAGATGTCTCAAATGCTCATGGGCTTCTTGTAAAAGTTGTTTCTTTAAGTCTCCCATTTCAGGAATGCATAATATATCCCCATTTCGCAAATACAATAAACAATCTTCTATTCTAAAGCTTTGGACATACCCCTCATTCAATGGGTCAAAATTTCCTCCTGAAATTTTCTTGCAAATCACAGCAAAATAAAGATTTTAATCATAACCATTTCTAATAGCATCTAAAAACAATTCATCGCGAACCATCACACTTATTTCGAAACATCTAGTTAAAATATTTGCGACTACATTTGTCTTTCAAGAAATATGTTTGACATTAAATTTGGAAATATGCCAATTTCTACATCCATCTTACCAGTTTGCGAGTCATAATGTATGCAACACTTAATCTTTGTAGATAGGGGAGTGGTTTATTATCACAGTGAACTGTTAATTCTTTATTATGCAAATAACAACGCCATTTTACCAATGTATGAACAATTGCAAGTAATTCTTTTTCTTGTGCTGACTAATTATTTTCAGCATCATTGAATTTCCTAGTCCCAAAAGCAATAGGATGAAAATGTTTGCCCACTTTTTGACTTATGACCGCACCTAGACCTTTATGAGATGCATTTGTATTGATCATAACGTCAAATTCCCCAACAAGATCAGAATACACCGGTGTAGGGGCAAAGGTCAACTTCCATTTTAGTTCATTGAAAGCTCTCTCCTGATCGACTCCCCGCACAAATGTCTATTGCTCCCGAAGTAAATCCGTCAAAGGTGCGCCGATCATATTGAAGTTCTTGATAAATTTCCTGTAATAAGCGGCCAATCCCAAAAATGATCTAACTTTTGTGACATTAGTGGGTTCCTTCCAATTTTGGATTGCAGTAATTTTGGATGGATATGTTTTAACTTCTTCTACACTAACTATATATCCCAAAAAATATTTTTCACTTTTAAGAAAACCAGATTTGGACAATTTTCTATATAATTTTCTTTCCTTTAACCTTTCCAATACTTTCCTTAAATGAGTTACATGTCGTTCTTTATGTTCGCTATAAATTAGAATATTATATAAACACCTGAGCAAACTCTTCTATATAATCTGAAAAGGATAGGCTCATTAATCTTTGGTAAGTAGGCGGTGCATTTGTTAAGCCAAATGCCATCACTATCCATTCAAAATGTCCAACCCTAATCCTAAAAGAAGTTTTATCAACATCCTTAGTTCTAATTGGCACTTGATCGAAGCCACTACGCAGATCAATCAACGAAGATACTTTAACACCTTTTAAAGGATCTATCAAATCACAAATTAAAGGTAACAGATACTTATCCTTCACCGTAATCTTGTTCAGACTACGATAGTCGACACGCATCCTCAACGTTCTGTCTTTCTTTTTGACGAAGAGAATTGGTGCTCCGTGCGGTGATTTGCTGGGCTGAATATGTCTTTTCTCTAAAAGCTCCTTGATCTGTTTCTTTAACTCCTCCTGCTCAAAAAAGTTATGCTTATAAATTCCTATGACGAAGGATTACATCCAGGTTCAAGGTAAATAACATGTTCTACATCTCGGGAAGGTGGCCTCCAAGAGGGTAAGTCACTTAGGAAAACATCTCTAAATTCAAAAACCAAATCTTTAACAACAACATCAGATGTATTAGTATCTGTTACAAAATCAGATTTTTGTTTTTCAAGAGTTTTAGTGGTGTCTGATTTAGGAATAACATCAATGTTAGTGTTTTCTCCCCCCCCTTCATTAGTAACTGCCTCAGTTACTAATAACACGAAAGCATGATTTGTTTTATCTTTTAAATGTTTTTGAAATTGTTAAGCAAAAATCAAACTTTCCACTCCCAATTTGGTTGTGTTATTTATAAGATTCCTATGCAACTTTTTCGAAGGTAATGCTTGCAAAACCTTCCAACCATTTTCATACTTCACCCTCAAGGTATTAGTTTCCCAATTATTTTAAGGGTTATGTTCACTTAACCAAGGCCTTCTCAGTATTAGCTCCTCACTACCCAAATTCATTATTTCGCACACCACTTTCATTTTATGACACTGGATATCAACTTCTATTATGTCAGTTTTTAAATCTAATGTGGACTTATTATCATTTGTCACCTGAACATGCAAAGGTTTTTTCCTTATGACTGTAGGAATTTTATTTTCCTCTACAAACTTATGTGAAATAAAATTATGTCTAGCACCTGAATCTACCATAACTTTGAATGGTTACCCTTCCACTAAAGACTCGAATCTGATCAAACTATGTCTAGTGTCATCGTTACTTAATTGTTCTAACATACGTCTGTTGTTAAGAATTTCATCAGAAGGATTGTTCAAAATATGAGTGTAGTCAGCATCATAACAAATTCAGCTATTCTAGCCTTTCCATTCATTAGCTTGCCCTCCAGAATAAACTCATTAATCCTGGATCTGTTTGACTAAACTGAGGACTTTCAGCTAGTCTTTGCTGTTTCCCACTTCTTGGGCTTCCTTTTCATCTAGGTATAATGGAATATCTTCTTGAAGACCTTCATTGACACTAACAGTTTTAAGATATCCCTTATGTTAAACTAGGTATAATGCTATATCTTCCTGAACACCTTCATTGACATCAACAGTTTAAAGATATCCCTGAACACCTTCATTGACATCAACAGTTTAAAGATATCCCTTATCTGCACAGTCTTTAGCGTAATGATCTAGACCTCCGCATTTAAAACAAGTGACTTTATTTTTCGGTTTTGTGCACTCTCTGCTAAAATGTCCCTCCTCTCCACAGTTATAACAATTAATTTTCTTCAGTTGTGCACACTCAAATGCTTTATGACCTCTATTTTGAGAAACAATGCATGTGGGAACGCTAAGATTAGGTTTTTGAGCATTAATACTTGGTTTAGGACTCTTAATGTATCCCCCTTTATTTTGATATTTATTTCCTGCATTAACACTCTGTCCACCCCTCTCATTTCCCCTGAAGATATTTTGCCTATTCACAAGACCCGCATTCAGACCCTTCTCCACAAACCCATCCTTGCCCCACTCTGATACTTTATTGAAGTTACCACTGAGTGATCAAGTTTTCCGATTATATTCCTATTGGTCCTCTAATTCTAATACCTTGTTTTGTAATTCCTCTATATTGTTAAATTTTTGATGTTTCAGTCTGTTTTTAGTATGGGATTAAAATAATTGAATAAATGCAATTTAGCCATTTTATCAGTAAAACCTATAACATGAATGCTAGATGAGTCAAATTCCACAATATAATCTTTCACAGATCCAGGCTCTTTGCAGTTTAGCGACTTTTCTTCCATCCTAGATTTATAAGTGACCGATAAGAAACGTGATTTAATCGTAGTTTTAAAAGCTTCCCAATCATTATTATCAGGAATCAAATTAGAGCTTTTTTGAGTGTAATACCAAATCTGAAGATTATCATTCAGACTGCTAACAACAAAAGAAGTGTAATCATCACGATCACAATTTCTAGATTCCAAATAATACTCCATATGAAAAATCGAAGGATCTAACTCATCAATCTTTTTACCATCAAAAGATGGTGCCTCATTAATAGACAATTTCAGATCTCTTATCTTCTTAGGTCTTTTTTGATCATCCTCCCTAAAACTGGCATTTCTCTTACTACTCTCACACTTTTGGTCATGAACATCATTTCTGGTGTGAATTAACTTAATTAGCTCCTCCAATTTCTGATTTTAAACATTTTAATTTTCCTTAACATCTTTCTATTCACTCTTCAATTCAGAAATTGTTTCATCCACAACAACAACATGATTATTAAATATTTTGACCAATTTCACAGTACACTTTTTTGACATATTCCAGGCATTCTCTATTTCACGTTTCTATGCAAAATTTGACAATATCACAAAATGAAATCGAGCAGAAAAAACGATAGAATATAATTCCCGAAAGAAATTTGCTGCAGGTTTGAAATCCTATGATTGCTCCAATCCAAGATTTCTTCTCCTTAACAAATCCTTAGAAAAAGATAAAAATCTGAAAAATCAAGAAGACATTAAAGTAAGTTGGTGCAAATTCAATTCTTCAATTTCTCAAATATTGAAACAGAAAGGTAAGAATTTCCCACAAATTTTGCAACAATAAAATTGAAATTTCTCAAAGATAAGATTCAACCACAAATTTTGCAACAACAAAATTGAAAGCAATCAAAGGTAACAATTTAGGGTTTGAAAATTTTTGAATCATTTTTTGACTCTTTTGCTCTTGAAGAAATAAAGGACTCCACTTTCTTTCTACTCCATTAGGAAATTTCCCATTTCCCACAACATCAAGATCTTTTACTCTCGAATCCTCACATCCTCACCCTTCATGGCTTTAATCCCTCTTTCTACACATGATTCATCACTAGGAGAAGGCATGTTTGTTTGGCCTTGGATAATAGGAGTGAGATTCAGCGGTGGCTACACTGCCCACCCCGCGTGAGTCCTTACGACTTAAGCACGCCCCACATCTAACCAGCGGCCGCTTGCAGTGTGGTCACTTAGTTTCCCTCCAATCCGTTACTAGTTCACATTGTGGTTCCACCTACACAGAGCCTTTGCAGAGCACCCTTACCGGTCATGGCAATTGATTTTCGGGTGAGCAAGCTTTTCCGTTGCTTCTAACCAAGGCTTTGATACCATATGTAATAGGATTTCCTACCTGTCAGAAAATCCCATTACTACAACCAGTTTGAACCACACATTCTACACATTGGAAAATACACATTCACATTGGACATCACTCACATAAGGATAAACTTTAAATTAGAAGAAGCTTTTGTCCACATAACATTAGCTTGGTCTCTTGCCCTCGTGGCTCAACCTTTCTTTTTAAAGTATTTCCACTGCACTCCACTCTTAAATAATTCTACCTCTAAACTACTAAAACAATACTTAGTTAGTAAGAGATTTTCGTGCTAAATGCCATTGCTCCAATTTGGTATTATTCGCTTAGGACGAAGATCAGTCAAAATTTCCACAAATTTTTCCAAAGAAAAAGATGTTTAGTCTTCTCTTAGACTTCATGTTTATCCATCATAGCCCTTAAAACAAGTTTTACCTAGGCCAATCATTGATCAACAAGAACTCAGATTGACGAATGCAAAAGCGTGCGAAATCTCCCAATGCTACGTAGTATTTACTAACCAATAAAACGCTACATTTTACTACTTAACATTTACGTGCAAAGTGCGCACGAATTGAAACGCGACTTTTCACGTTCGCGATTCACAAATTTTACACGCGAAACTACCTACGAAATTTACAAATTTTATCTTTTGACGTTTTGTGCTAAACATCGTACGAAACGGACCATCATATCTACCAAACGACTATTAGTACTTTATAGACGAACACCCTAAATTCCACGGCTACTTTTGACCCTTGACCCGTTAGAATGATACCCACTTGTTAGATTGACCCCGCTCTGTCACTTAAATACACCCATCGCTATATCTTTTGAAATAAAACTCCAAATCGCGCGATTCTTTTGCGAACGTCTACTAAATTAATAAATTTATATTCGTAAACCTTAAATACCCATTTACGACCAAGTTCGATCCGCTAATACTTTTCCACGTGGTACCACTCATTTGTGAGCATGTGGATTACAATAGTGCGTGATAAAACATCGTTTAAAGTGTAGCATTCTGTAATGTTGTTTTTACGATTACAAAATTTCTTGAAAGAATGCCACCCTCATGGTAACGTTCCATCATGCGAAAAGTGGGGAAGTTTACAGAAATCCGCGACTATCCGTATCAAATCGTATCGCTTATTCTGTTTTTATACGATAAACAACATTAAAGAGAATCTTGCCAATATTCTCTGAAGGTCTTTGAGGTAACATTGACCGTCGGATGTTTATCTACGAGGCGTTGGCTTCATTTTTCTCTGTTATTGTCAACCCACCTTGAGTAGGTGGGTTGGCAGATACAGAAAAATAAAACTCGTGACACGTTGGACGATTACGCTACGTGTCATGATGTAAATCTAACAAAAATTGACGAATTTTGCACATGACACGCGCTTTCAAAAATACAACCGAAAATAAAAATGTACTTTCGTATTATTCCTTCGTCACGCTATTTTCGATAACTTTTGTTCGTCACATTTTTTTCTCCCGAAGGACTTTCGTTATGTTCGAAAATAGAAACCCTAAAAAATGAGCTGGCATACAGACCGGCGTCTGCAAAAAGTATGAAAGTTCTCTCCTATGATGATTTCGTACGCAGGTAAATAGTACGCAAAAGAAGATTTGAAGTTAATTTTGTCGGTGCTAAAAATCTAAAAGATATTCAATATCAGATTGTAGCTTGCGTGGCGCCATTCAGTTTACAACACGTGGTTTACAAACTCTTCGTGATGGAACATCGACTGAGGGTGGCCTTCCATTAGCGAAAAAGTGGGGTTTTTTAGTGACGGTCATACTGTTTCGTATAGGTCTGTACGGAATTTTGTTTTTTCAAGTAAAACATCGTTACAGAAAAATGTCCAAGGTTGTAGGCGTAAATTCAGACCGTCGAATGCTATTACACTTTTTATCCGAGACGCCACATCACTAACCCTACAGTTTTTACAGACCGTGCACAGGGTAGACAATTCTCGAAGACTGACAGTGTAAAAATAGGCCGCATGGAAAAGGTGAAAAGAATCCACGATGAGCGCGCACTTATGTGTGTACACGTCGCAAGGGCCATGTGCCTTCCGCCAAGGTGGTTGTGAATCTGCAGAAATTATCCCTTCACGCTCCCACCATCAAAGTTTGCCGCCGCCTTTTTTTCGTTGCTTTTGAAATTTTGGGTAGTACATTTCATGCCCCTCTGTACGAGTCATTAGTTACCTCCGCTGGTACATATATTTTCTCCGTTGGTACAGATATTGCCTCCGCTCGTACGCATATTGCGTTCAGAATTTGCATTCTAAAATTATTTCAAGATTGTAAGCATCGAATATTAACCTACGTGTTACCTACCTGAATGAGCCACGCAAAAAAAAAGTGGTTTATTAACGGGACCTAATGGATGGCACGCCCTTCAGTAAAATTTCTGTACAATTACTGAGACGCCTAATGGAAGTCCACCCTCAATCGACCTGGTCTGTAGAGTTGGCCGGACGATTAATGAAATGTCTGGTGGAACTTCACCCTAAGGGTGGACTTCCATTAGGCGTCTCAGTAATTGTACGGCAAATTTTATTGAAGGGCGTGCCTTCCATTAGGTCGCATCAGTAAACCACTTTTTATTTGTGTGGCTCATTCTGGTTGGTAACGCGTAGGTTAATATTAGATGCTTAAAATCTTGAAATAATCTTAGAATGCAAAGTCTGAACGCAATATCTGTACCACCGGAAGACTCGTACAGAGGGGCATTAAATGTACTACCCAAAATTTAAAAAGCAACGAAAAAAAGGCGGCGGCAAACTTTGATGGTGGGAGCGTGACGGGATAATTTATGCAGATTCGCAGCCACCCTGACGGAAGGCACATGGCCCTTGCGACGTGTACGCACATAAGCGCGCGCTCATCGTGGATTCTTTTCACCTTTTCCATGTGGCCTAACATTTTGCTGTAATGATGTTTTCCTTGGTAAAAAAAAATGTACGGACTTGTACGAAACGGAACGGCCGTCAGTAAAAAACCCCACTTTTTCGGTAATGGAAGGCCCACCCTAAGGCGACAAACATGGAGTACAATCAAATTATCGAGTGACGACGTTCATTGTACTGTGGTGAATGGAATTTTTTTGTACGGCGAAAGATTTTATCGTTGGTCACTGAATTTTGGAGGGGGGGCGGGGGGGGGGCAGAAAATAGTCGATACTTTAATTCATGGGCACACCCCATTAGTCCATTACACATCTGTGCGATATTTTTTTATTTTGTACATTGCAACGTGCGCGCTTGTGCTCATCCGAAATGACGTATTCGATTGTCATCTCCATATCCAATTAGAAAACAGGAAGAGATACCGTTCTATGTGGGCACAGGTCTTGAAATAATGTCACGGTTCTGATAAAATCTTAGCAAATCAGAATGATACGTTACAAATAACATGAGTATGTCCACGTGTCCACGGAGATTGTTTCCGGATGAATGTGTCCTGACAATATCTTCTTTGTCATCTAGTACTCCAGACTTTCCAAACAGTATCGCATACCGTTTATTGCTTTTAGAGTTCGCGATTAGAGTCAACTCTAATAGTGTTACACGGCATGGTGTAAGTTGTTCATGTGGAAATTTCTATTGGCGTGTCTGCGGGCACACCCTTGTTTCAGCCATATATATATATATATATATATATATATATATATATATATATATATATATATATATATATATATATATATATATATATATATATATATATATATATATTTGCCATTGTTGCCACACCAAATCTCTCTTGTCGTACAAATTCTAGGGCTATCGACCTCTCAACCGACCATTTCCGTACGTCATTGAGTTTACGAACAAACTTTGGCCCGACCTCCTGGATTGCAATCCAACGCTCCCAATCTCAGATAGCATCCGATTCGAACACGTGGCAGAAGATTGCGCGTTAACCTGCCCTACAGTCGTTTCACTTCCAATGAATCGATCGGCGCCAATTAGTGAATTGCCAAAGTTTGACCTAAGGGCAAGGTTCCATTAGGGGAAAAATGACGTTGTTTACTGAAAGCCGTACTTCTTCGTACAGTGCCGTACCAAAAATAAAAAATGTCAGAAAAATAAGGCTACTGAATAAGGGATTTGATTCTCCACGTTTATGGGCGTAAACGTGGACCGTCGGATGCATAATCGGATACGACGTCGTCTGACACTTTCAGTTCGCAACAAGTGACCCGGAGTAGTTAATTCTCAGTGCCTGAACGAATACCGTCGTGCCTCGTGGAAAAGTGAACAAATATCCACGACGACCGCTCTACCAGATGGGTACACGTCGCATATGACATGTGCCTTCCGCCAGGGAGGATGCGAGGCCACCGGAAGCCGCAAGAAAATCTTTGACGGAAGATATTGTTTCACGCTTCTGTTGGTATCCACCAACCATTCTGACATTTTCGTACGCTTTTACATATCTTACGTTTCGTCCGCTCGTACAGATTTCATTCAATACGTCGTACGAGTCACTTTTTACCCTTCGCTGGTACAAATATGTGGTTCCAATTTGCTCTCAGAGATTCTTTGAAGATTAACAGAATCTTATTCATATATTACGTGGACCAATCAACATGTGCCATGGAAAACAAATGTCGGTTACTGACCCGACACAATGGAACGATCGCTTCAGTAAACGAATTTTTGACGTTTACTGAGAGCGCTTAATGGAACGCTCTAAGCTAGGTGTCAGCGTCTGTGTTTCTTAGTGGATGTCGTGCTGGCAATGATTACCAGTACGAAATCGTATTGACTACAGTACGGTTCAACACAGTACAGAAGTGAATCTATTTGTGCGGTGCTTTAGAGAGTATGCTCGTTTCATTAAAACTTTTGACATTTTTGTATTTTGAAATCTCAAATCTGAATGGAGAGCGAAGATATTATTAATCAAATGAATGAATTTATTTCGTGTTCTGCAAATCGAAAAAGAATTGAGTGCACGTGATATAAAACGTGGAGGACACGTGGCTTCTCGTGACCATTTATTGTTAAAGACTATCTCATGCGATCTAGCCTTAAAAGTCGCACACCAAATAGTAGATCTATATTTCAAACTATTCTAACGACCGTTATGTCGTATCTCATTCATCATTGCAATTACTTGTCGTTTTCTCACAGTCCTAATTAAAGCCATGATTCACTTTCATGATCACAGACCACTTCTATCTAAACTGAGAGGGATAAATATGGTAAAGCTGCTTCCAAAATTTCAATCTACATAATCTCTCCGCAGAAATTCGCCGAATTCAAACTCAAAGCTTACAGCAGTTTAGTTCCAAACCAAGCATCTAAAATCCATTCCTCCTCCAAGCTCCAACCAAAGGACTTGACAATTCTTGCTTCCAACGTTGACCACAAGAAGACGCCGCCATGGTTTTGGACGCGAGAACCGCCATAGACAAGCTGAAATCTTCCCTTTGTTTCCACATAGCGGATTGCGAGCCGTACGACGACTCTGAAGATGGGGAGGATTCCAGCCCAGAACCAGACCTCAGGCTCGGACGGAGTGGTGCTGCCCTGGAGTCCCTCTATTCCCTCGGACCCACATTGGGCACCGGATTGACGGGAGTTGTACGGCTGGCAGAAGAGACAGACACAGGAGCCATAAGCGCCTGCAAAACCATCACTAAAGACAAATTGAATGTACGGACAGACATGATCCCAGTGTTTGCTAATGCTAATAGACTCACTCTCCCCCTCTCTTTCTCTCCCTCTCTCTCTCGTTTGCGAATGCTAATAGACTCTCTCTCTCTCTCTCTCTCTCTCTCTCTCTCTCTCTCTCTCTCTCTCTCTCTCTCTCTCTCTCTCTCTCTCTCTCTCTCTCTCTCTCTCTCTCTCTCTCTCTCTCTCTCTCTCTCTCTCTCTCTCTCTCTCTCTCTCGTTTGTATAACAACAGCTCATAAAAAAAATGTATTTTTCCGTTTTTCTTTTTTCAGACGGACGATCTGCAGTCGGAGATCCGCAGCATGCAGTCGGTGGCCGGGCACTGCCACGTGGTGCAACTGCATGCGCTGTTCGAGGACAAGAAATCCGTACACCTCATTATGGACTTATGCTCGGGCGGCGACCTGTATTCCTATATTCGCGGGAGGCACCGCCTTGGAGAGGCGGATGCTGCACGAATATTCCGGTCAGTCCGGAAGCCAAAACTCTCTTCCTGCACTGAATACTAACTCAAACAGTTGTACTTTCACTTTATTCTTGAAAAATAATAAGTGGGATGCAATAAATAATTCATTCGACGTTCAATAGCCGCACTGCCCGTTGTTATTAGAGCTAAACACCAATTCGGTCCTGACTATTTCTGGAAGAAAATCATAAAATAGTGTTAAGAGAACGGACGACAATTTGCTACATTTCCTTGAACAAGATTAGTATTACATATTCTAATTTCGCATTAATGCTAATAAATCCTTCAACACTGATAACGATGGGCAGTTTATACTACCTATTTTTGTGTAAAATTTTCATCTTGCAATAGTTCATTTCCACCAAAACGTAGAATTTTGCCGCAAGGTTTCCACCTCACAAAAGCACAATGTTTGTCAACATGAAACTCGTGCCCCAGTCGAACGAAAATTTCCAATTAACCATTGAATTAAAAACATATGTCTCATAAGTTCTCACTTATGACTCCTCAACAACATACATAAACATGCCAACTTAGGATCTTAATCCACATTTTCCTTTACCGTCTCCAAATGTCACATATAGCCAAATTGTATCATAAAAAATCCATGTCCGTCCTCATTACAGTACTTTTTTGTCAAACCACATTGCGGTCCGACAACTTCAATTCCTGACAACATCTTTACGGAATCCTGTTTCCATGTGTCCAGTCAAGCCGCCTCCGCCCTCGAACACTGCCACCGGGAGAGGGAGAGGTGCGGGGAATGGAAGGGGGGCGGGAAAGGGGCGGGGAGGAGGAGGGGAAAAGGAGGGGGAGGAAAGGGGGAGGGAAAAGGGCAGGAGGGGGAGCGGGAGGAGCAAGGGAAGAGGAGTAGAGGGAGAGTGAGTGAGGGCGAGGGAGAGGAAACCGGCCATGGAAAGGTAGAGGGAGGGGAAAGGGAAGGGGGGAGAGCAGAGGCGGGGAGATGGGCAGAGAGAGGGGCAAGGAAAATCGGAGGAGAGTGAGAGAGAGAGGGAGAGGGAGAGGGGGAACAGATGGCAGAAGGGGAGGGGGGTGGAGAGCGGAAGGAGAAGAGGCAAGAGGAGGGGAAGGGGCAGGGGGAAAGGTAGGAGTGGGATGGATGGATAAACACGCACATTTTTTAGATATTGCGGCGGAAGCATTCCTTGAAAATCACATATCAATATAAGCACTCACAGATCCACAGATCACACATTAGCCAATATACTAAAAATTATAGTACGTATTATAGTACGTATTGTATAATGTTTTTCCATTACATTACGCCGAAATTTTTCCATTACATGCTCTCTCACTCATACTCTTAGAAACTTTCATACAATCTTACTCCAAACTTGGTTTTTGGAACACCTAGCACACACTAGAATAGACTATAATAATCTAAAATAGATTAGAGAATAGACGAGAATATACTAGAATAGACTAGAATAGACTAAATAGTAGAAAGACAAATTGACTATAATAGACTAGAATAGACGAGAAAAGACTACAATATACTAGAATACACTAGAACAGACTAAAATATGCTAGAATAGACTAAAATAGACTAGAATAGAGCACTATAATACACTAGAATATAGGAAGTGCCTTCCTGACACTTGGCTTCACAACAAATCAATACCTATCATCAAGAACAAGTAAGGCCAAAACAACATACAAAACTAAACTAGAACACACAACAACAACCATACCAATTTCACAATGTTCCTAACAAAGGGGAGGGGCAAGAGAATGGGTAGGGGAAGAGGGAGGGGGAGATAGGGAGAGGGTGAGAGAGAGGGAGGGGGAGGGGGGGGGGAGGGGGGGAGGAGGGGAAAGGGGAGGAGAAGGTGAAGTGGAAGAGGGAGACGGAGGCAAGGAGGAAAGGGGAGGGGGAGTTTGTATCTGTTTTGTTTATGCTTTCTGTTTGGTTTTGCCGTTTGTCTTTCCAGCCGTAGGTTTTCTATTTTTTTGGTTTTTCAAAATATTTGTTTATCTTTGTGAAACTCTGTGCCCTCCATTGGCCCTCAGAGTATGTAACCTATGTAAAGCCTCTAGGATAATATTTGCCCCCTTGACTCTCTCATTGAATAAGTGCCACCTAGGCACACAAGTATTGCGACCACCCTCACCTTGTGAGTACCCGACTCCTCTAAGTCGGACGTAAAGAGATCTGAATTACGCAAAAGAGATCTAAATTTTCTCCCCTGAGCAGTAAGTTATGTTTGGTCAAAGATGACCTTTATATTTACAAGCTCTTTGAGAGAGAGGTGCCTAAATTTCACCAAGTCTTAGTTTGCCTACTCAATGCTACCTACTACTAAACCCTAGACGAATAGGAACACTGTACAGTACAAGAAAGGTACGTGGCTAATCTACTTCTTTTACGGCCATTGTACGACATGGCCTTCTGGGTGACGCTTGTCAGATTGGGAGCCATGGTTCCTCCTCCTATCTTCTCCAGTGTTCAATAATATGGCGCCACGTGGCATCGTGTGATGATGTCTCTGAAAACTGCTAAAATTTCATTCTGGGTTGGGGGCTGCTACGATGACCGTCCGATCAATATATTTTAGGTTCGATTCGCTTCCGTATTCCGTCAGTTAACATGCGCGTCTTTGCGAGTTAGTTTAGCTAAATGGATTAGCCGCGGTGTTAATGTTTAAATATATATCACACCCCTTACATGTATCGATTCTTCTACGATTTGGGGGATATGGTGAACGATTGTTTGACCGACGGTCACTCTCTAAGGACCTAGATCAAATCTTGGTCAAGTCACATACTTTTTGGGCAGTAGCAAAACTGCATCCTTCCTCAGTTTGTCACTTTGGCTACTTGAAGGCAGCCATGGCTGTCTTACGTCTCCAGTGACTACGACAAGTTTGGAGGACTAAAGAAAAAAAACATGCACACACATAGAAAAAGATAGAACCTTTAAAATACTCTTTTCAACACTTCGCACAAGAAAGAAACAAGAGTTATATGTCAAGGAAACAAATGGGGATCATTTTAAATCTTTTCACGGGTTATGGATTCTGCTTTTCAAGTTTTGAGATTTTTCTTCTCTTCCATGATTTTTTTGACGTCACCCCTAAATCACGTCTGTTATGGTGTTGTGGTTAAATTAAAGGATCGGTGCAAACGAAAACACTCTTGATCATGCACAATGGTCAAAAATCAAGCGGAAGCAACCGTAACATTGATTCCGTTGACAAGAGAGTCCGCAAAACATAAGTGAATTACGCCAAATCTTTTTCACCTTGTAAAAGTCTCTCACTCTCTCACTCACATAGTTTTACCAATCAACTTAGTCTTTCACTCATTGAGCTAGTGTACTGGTCACGAAAATGTGTGCCAAAAAACACCACACTACCCATCGTTGTTAGTGCTAATTTCTTTTTATCCACTTATAACATCTTTCTTGCATGCACACTTGTCAGTTGTCAATTCGATGGGTAGTCCATTACAATGTCCGATGGAAATATTGTTTCACGGATGAAGACCGAAATATAATCGAATGGTCAATGTTTGCGCGTGGACCCTTGTAGAAGCATGATCGGATCTTTTTTTTATCGTGTTATAGAAAAAATAAATTAAAAAGTACACCATGGTACGACAAAGTGCGAATTTATGTAAACAACCTCACTTTTCGCCCGATGGAAACCCACCCTTAGTGTTGATGTTTTGTTAGTGTCGGGCCCTTGAACCCAAAATAGAGTTAATAACACTATTTGTCTCTTTACACTAATTTCTTTACAATATTAGCGAAGCGCGGTGTAGTTGACTGACTTAGAGTTAAGGACTCAAAAAAGGTAGATGTCAATTTAAACATAAGCTTCACTTTACTTTATACTCAGGCGTCGATGGTTTCGACTTTTCGTCGCAAGGGTATGAAAGTGGACGTCCTTCAACGCTCCAAAAACAAATCCATGTTTTGTCCGATTGTTTTTTATGTTTGTTTATTACCTTTTTTGGCGTATATGAAAGGCTATAGGGTACGGATGTACAATTTTAGGTCCATTTGACGTTGGATTCATTTTTAAGCACTGTACTGTAGTTCGTTTGAAAAACTGTACGGATTTGGTTAGATCTTTCGCTGGAGGTGAACTAAAGGCAAGGTTCCATTAGGGGAAAAATGACGTTGTTTACTGAAAGCCGTACTGCTTCGTACAGTGCCGTACCAAAAATAAAAAAATGTCAGAAAAACAAGGCTACTGAATAAGGGATTTGATTCTCCACGTTTATGGGCGTAAACGTGGACCGTCGGATGCATAATCGGATACGACGTCGTCTGACACTTTCAGTTCGCAACAAGTGACCCGGAGTAGGTCAATTCTCAGTGCCTGAACGAATACCGTCGTGCCTCGTGGAAAAGTGAACAAATATCCACGACGACCGCTCTACCAGATGGGTACACGTCGCATATGACATGTGCCTTCCGCCAGGGAGGATGCGAGGCCACCGGAAGCCGCAAGAAAATCTTTGACGGAAGATATTGTTTCACGCTTCTGTTGGTATCCACCAACCATTCTGACATTTTCGTACGCTTTCACATATCTTATGTTTCGTCCGCTCGTACAGATTTCATTCAATACGTCGTACGAGTCACTTTTTACCTTTCGCTGGTACAAATATGTGGTTACAATTTGCTCTCAGAGATTCTTTGAAGATTAACAGAATCTTATTTATATATTACGTGGACCAATCAACATGTGCCATGGAAAACAAATGTCGGTTACTGACCCGACACAATGGAACGATCGCTTCAGTAAACGAATTTTTGACGTTTACTGAGAGCGCCTAATGGAACGCTCTAAGCTAGGTGTCAGCGTCTGTGTTTCTTAGTGGATGTCGTGCTGGCAATGATTACCAGTACGAAATCGTATTGACTACAGTACGGTTCAACACAGTACAGAAGTGAATCTATTTGTGCGGTGCTTTAGAGAGTATGCTCGTTTCATTAAAACTTTTGACATTTTTGTATTTTGAAATCTCAAATCTGAATGGAGAGCGAAGATATTATTAATCAAATGAATGAATTTATTTCGTGTTCTGCAAATCGAAAAAGAATTGAGTGCACGTGATATAAAACGTGGAGGACACGTGGCTTCTCGTGACCATTTATTGTTAAAGACTATCTCATGCGATCTAGCCTTAAAAGTCGCACACCAAATAGTAGATCTATATTTCAAACTATTCTAACGAACGTTTTGTCGTATCTAATTCATCATTGCAATTACTTGTCGTTTTCTCACAGTCCTAATTAAAGCCATGATTCACTTTCATGATCACAGACCACTTCTATCTAAACTGAGAGGGATAAATATGGTAAAGCTGCTTCCAAAATTTCAATCTACATAATCTCTCCGCAGAAATTCGCCGAATTCAAACTCAAAGCTTACAGCAGTTTAGTTCCAAACCAAGCATCTAAAATCCATTCCTCCTCCAAGCTCCAACCAAAGGACTTGACAATTCTTGCTTCCAACGTTGACCACAAGAAGACGCCGCCATGGTTTTGGACGCGAGAACCGCCATAGAAAATCTAAAATCCTCCCTTTGTCTCCACATAGCGGATTGCGAGCCGTACGGCGACTCTGAAGATGGGGAGGATTCCAGCCCAGAACCAGACCTCAGGCTCGGACGGAGTGGTGCTGCCCTGGAGTCCCTCTATTCCCTCGGACCCACATTGGGCACCGGATTGACGGGAGTTGTACGGCTGGCAGAAGAGACAGACACAGGAGCCATAAGCGCCTGCAAGACCATCACTAAAGACAAATTGAATGTACGGACAGACATGATCCCAGTGTTTGCTAATGCTAATAGACTCTCTCTCCCCCTCTCTCTTTCTCTCCCTCTCTCTCTCTTGTTTGCGAATGCTAACAGACTCTCTCTCTCTCTCTCTCTCTCTCTCGTTTGAATAACAACAGCTCATTAAAAAAATGTATTTTTCCGTTTTCTTTTTCAGACGGACGATCTACAGTCGGAGATCCGCAGCATGCAGTCGGTGGCCGGGCACTGCCACGTGGTCCAACTGCATGCGCTGTTCGAGGACAAAAAATCCGTACACCTCATTTTGGACTTATGCTCGGGCGGCGACCTGTATTCCTATATTCGGGGGAGGCGCCGCCTTGGAGAGGCGGATGCGGCACGAATATTCCGGTCAGTCCGGAAGCCATGAAACTCATGCCCCAGTCGAATGAAAATTTCCAATTAACCATTGAATTAAAAACATATGTCTCATAAGATCTCACTTATGACTCCTCAACAACATGCATAAACATGCCAACTTAGGATCTTAATCCACATTTTCCTTTACCATCTCCAAATGTCACATATAGCCAAATTGTATCATAAAAAATCCATGTCCGTCCTCATTAGTACTTTTTTGTCAAACCACATTGCGGTCCGACAACTTCAATTCCTGACAACATCTTTACGGAATCCTGTTTCCATGTGTCCAGTCAAGCCGCCTCCGCCCTCGAACACTGCCACCGCCGAGCCGTCGTCCACCGCGACGTGAAGCCCGAGAATATTTTATTGGCGGGAAAAGTGCGGAATCCGGATGGGACGCAAATTCCTATAGTGAAACTGGCTGATTTTGGGCTGGCCGTACGGCTGGAGTCAGGACAAAAAGCTAAGGGCCGAGTCGGAAGTGTGGCTTACATGGCTCCGGAAGTAATCAGAGGGGAAATGTACGGATTTGAGGCGGATGTCTGGAGCCTTGGGTCAGCCCTTTACGTTGCTCTGACAGGTGAGAGAATGTTTTTAGCGACTTCAGATGATAAATGATGAATTCAAACTCAGAATTACAGAACATTTTGTAAAAATGTGAAATAAAATAAAAGTTTCAAACTCAAAGTCGCAATCTACATATTCCGTTGGTCCAGAAATCTTTCTGGATACTGAGTTTGTGTTATTTCGAAGAGGAATCCTCGTTTTTTTTGTGCTTGTAATATGTTTGTTTGTTCTTTAAATATTTTTGGGCTTTAACTGGACTTATTAAGGGATAAGGTTTTTGTTTACGCAGGATATATGTCTTTTTGGGGAGAAGGGACTGATGAGATATTTAAGAAAATTTGTCAAAACGAAGCCGATTTTACGAGGCATCCTTGGCCGTCGATTTCCTCTGAAGCCAAGAATCTCGTGAAATGGATGATGACCAAAAATTCAAAAAATCGAGCTACTGCGTATGACGTTCTTAACCACCCTTGGATTAAAAAGCACTCCCTGGGCACTCCGCCTCCCTCTCCGCGACTTTACTCTCCTTTCCCCTCTCCCACTCCTTCCCCCTCTCACTCTCCTTCCCCCTTTCCCCCTCCTTCCCATTCTCTTCACCGTGTCTCTGCTCATGCTTCCCCTCCCTCTCCTTCGCCGAAATCTGGCCTCCGATATCCCTCAACATCCGCTAAAACTATCGGTTCTCTACCTCCTTCTGGGAGATCCCTCTCGCCCCCCTCTGATTTTCCTTACCCTCCTAGTCCCCACTCTCGACAATCTCATTCTTCGGATTATAGATCCCATTTCTCTGCTTCTCCTTCTAGAAATCGTCAAGAAAAACCTCTACCAATGACTCATCCAGTGGATTTGGAATGCAAATTTTGCCAAGATTATGGCAATTGTGGAAATTCGATCGATTCGGAGAACATTATCGAATTGAGCGAAAGAAAAGACATTCAGTTCTTTTACAAACATGAAAACACCAACATTTCTTCTCTTTCAAAATCAAAGTTGTCGGAAGATTCGGGAAAATATTCCGCGGCTGGCTTTCCTAGACAGAAAACGGAATTCGGATTCGGCACGTCCCAAAATTTTGTTGGTTTGCCAACTCGAAAACCTGAATCGGAGAATTTTCAAATTGAAAATACTCAGTTATGCGGTGATTCGAACATAAAAGAATTCAAATTTAAAAATAGCGCGACCCACTATGTGGACATTCCTATGATTCCACAAAAACAAAAGATAACCTACGTGGAAAGTTTTCATTCTCATGTTTCAAGTTCAGGTTCCGATAGTAGAAGCGAAGAACTCCAATTCTCAGAAAGTTTTTGCTTTTCAAGTGCTGGGAGCTTGAATTAATTTTTAAGATTCCTATGATTCTCATGATTAAATGGCTGCAATGGTCGATCGGTACGGAAAAAGGAGATCTTGACCTACTCAGTTTTTTTTTTTTTTTTCCTTTGCCAGTACGAAAAAGGAGATATGGGCCCGCTATGTTTTTTTTACTTTTTTTTCCTGTTTAATTTTTTGTCGTCATGTTCCTGATAGATTTCGATAAACAGAATACCCAAAACATAGATTCTGGCTTTGGGTTTTTTTCAAGGAATGGGACTTGGATCAGTAAAATATAGTTTATGAGACTTAAAGGAGTAGCTTGTAGTTCTTTTTTTGTCGTTTCTGTTACATAGATTCTGGTTTTGGGTTTTTTTCAAGGAATGGGACTTGGATTAGTGAAATATAGTTTATGAGACTTAAAGGAGTAGCTTGTAGTTTGGATTTTTTTCGCTCCTGTTCTTTTTCTTACTATAACACTTGGTTAGACAGAATAGTTAGATCTCACTCAGAATAGTTTGTACATAATGGGAATCAGTGGTGTGTAGTCTGTTTTATTTTCGATACATAGTGAGATGTTTGCTATGGTAATTTTAACTTTGTATGATACCCATTTTTTTCTTTTAATTTCCATTTTTTTATTCTACTCTGCATTTTTACTTCACTGTGACCAAAGGTGTAAGCTTTACTCTTTTGAAACCATAACATGTCAGAAATGTCTAATTTAGCAAGCAAATGTGCATAAAAAAACTATTTCCGCTATTTTACACTATCTTTCAAGTTTTAGGCTTTCAATCCATGTTGCTTACCAAGTCCGAAATAAGCGGTCCATGAAAATTTCCTTTTGTTTCTTGTACAGTTGTACCGAGTAAAAAAAAGAAAAAGTTTAAAAGGAAAAAGAATGTAGATACCCAGACAAAGTCGCCCAGAGTTTAACATGCCTATGAGCTTTGCAATTTAATCTAAACATGTTAATTTTCTAAGCAAGAATACTCCTAAAGCTGAGGGCAATAAAATGTTTTCGTTCTGAATCTGGATATTTGAAAAATTCCTCAATTTTTACAATCATACCCTGTGCTCGAATCCTTATGACTATGGAACATTTAAACAATTAATAATTTTCAATGTCTTTAGACTGTTGGATTCAAGAAGAAGGTATAAATCATCCTATTTTTAATAAATAATTCAAGAGTAGGAGAAATAGAGACTACCCAGAGGACAAATGAACTATTAAAAATAATCAATCCGTTCTAGTATGTATGCTGAAAATACTATGGTGGAAAAAGCTTAAATTAGGGATAGCTTTAATTCTGATGTAGGTTTTTCATTGAATACGAGCCTATGAGCTTAAAGCCAAAACAGACAAGAAAATTCAGATGATTAAAACCCGGAAAGATTATCTTACCTGAACCCTCAATACGCAATAAAAGATGAGAAACATCAGAACTTCCCTCTGAACATTTTTTTAACCTTCTAACTGTCTTTGTCCTGCACCTTATTTGCTAAGTAAACAAAAGAAATTAAGAATCTTTCGGTGGGAAAAGTGGAGTGAAATTCCATCGACATTGTAAATGACATTAAAATTGCAGAGTCATCAACATTGATCCTCCAATTGACAATGCCATCCACAACATCATTGAGATTGATGTTAGCATTCAGGTTGACATTGAAATAGATTCTACATTTGAAATTAACCTTGTCCCTGACATTGACGTTCGCATTGAAATTGATGTTGATATTTACATTTACCTTGGCGTTAAAATTAACCAACATTGGTATTGAGCCTGTACGACTGGTATTTAAAATAAAATCGACATACACACTGCCACTGAAATCGACACTCGTGTTGACATTGACATTTTCGATTGACAATGACATTGACATTGACAATAAAAATAACATTAGCAATGATATCGAGATTGGCATTGCCATTGGGAATGACAGTGACCTTGATATTGACAATGAGATCGAAACACAAATTATAATCAACATAGAAAATGACGCTGATATTACCACCGCTATTGATGTACTGTTCGCTACGACTTTCGGGGGGAATACACCTCAAGGGAGTTTGAAGAGTTTCTTAAAAAGGAAGGAATTCATCATGGAAAAACCGTTAACATGATTATAATAATAGATGTAACAATGATAAGTAAAATAATAACAAAACAAATTATAAACTACGCATGAAAAATATAATACTTCATCTGGTTCTAATTATCAACGTAAGAAAAATTAAACAAATGATAATAAATCTTTTTGTTAAACACATAGAACCTTTAAAAAAGGTGTTAAAACAGACAAAAATGATTTACGAATAGGTTACTAAATTTTTATATGCAAACGACTTAACAAAATTACCATAAGAAATACATGACATCTAGCACAAGCATACAAAAAAATACCACCACGAGGAATGGAATTAGAGTAAAACCATACAAAGATAGACAAACACGAGCTATGAACAAATTATGTAATAGTTAACAACAAGAGTCTTGTTAAAAATCTACAAATAGAATAAAAAAAATCCACATAAAATCAAAATTAAACATTCCAACAAGAAATGTGAATCAAAAACAATCGCTTATGATTTTGATGTTTGTGAAGTGAAAAAATGAAACCGTAGAAAAATTTAAAGTAAATGTCTACAAAAGGGACGAGATCGTAATTTTATTTATTATTAAGGTGGAAATGAATTCTAAAAGGATATATAAATAACACGATGCCCTCAAATCTAAACAATGAATCCACGATGGTGTAAAAAAATAGTAATAAAAAGGAGAGAGCGAAAGAGAGAGAAATTTTGCATTGTATACATGAGAGCACCAACCATGGAATGATTTCTAGTGTGAATGGTTGGGGTATGAAGGGCTGGGGTGAGAACTTATTAATGGTCCGATTAATAGAGCATTGATATCTAAATAAATAGAGATTAAAAAGCACTCATCCATGCGAAAACGGTCTAAGCGGTCAAAAATAAAGGTTTCTCGAAAGCAACAAAGGTTTTGGTAAAGTGATAGGAAATGACTTGAAGGCCCAAATAATAAGTGGGCTTTCGAAGGTCTAAGAGGCTTACATTTGAAATCGACATCTATGGAAGTAAAACCTTCTTTCCTTTTCTTATTGTTAATTGTCTGATCCCACACACGAGGAGATTCTTTCAAGTTGTAGTTTTGCTTAACGGGATGACAAAAAAAAAATTAGTGTCAAAAGAAACATATCCTTTAGGTTTCTCATATATATATTTTCTTTGAAAAGGGACATTTTTTACGTATATTTGATGACCGTGAAAGTACTTTTGAACGGCCAAAGCCCTTGGAGCATGAATAGATATCAGAGAGCGAGCATAAGTTTTTGTGAAGTGAATACGTTCAATTTTAGAGTACCTTTTGAAATGATCAAAAACACAATCGGAATGCGCAGAAAATTGACAAATTACACAATGCGGAACATAGATAGAGACAATACATAATCCAGAAGAGGAAAACTGATATTAATTCTCATACATTAGTTCTACATTGATTTCTCCTTAGTTTCTCGTTAGTTCTTCCTAATCCCTCACTAGCTGGCATTTTAACTTAGTCGCCAGTTTACATCTCGAAATCTAATTCTAGAAGCGTCACATGTACTTGGACGCAATTTAGGGTACAACGCGAACTGCAACTACTCGAAACAAAACATCTAGTCGAAACAAAACATCTAGAAGTACAGTACTTTAAGTACAGCGTAATCTACACAAAATGAAACTACTACACCACGAATCGTAATTAGAGTAAATTACTCTAATTCGGTCCCTCGAAATTTCGACTCTGTCACATGAAATAGAGTAGATGATTCTATTTTTTTCATTATTCTATTTAAGGTAAAGTTTAATTAGCGTTTTAATTCCAGTGTAGGTTCGTTTTAAATAGTGTGGAGTACGGACGACCTCCGACCGTGCAAAATTATATTTTATTAAGTAAAAAAGTACAAATAATGATTTAATACAGGCCGTTATCATGTAACTGCGTTTTAACAAACCCCGTAGTGCAAACGTCATCATGACGATAAACTCTACGTTTTGCCAAATTCTATACGTATACCTTATTTACAGTAGAGGATATTAGCGTGCCAAATTAGAGTACTAAAATAAATTAGAGTCAACTTCGTAGTTGAAACAGCTCTATCATATAAATTAGCGTTCATTACTCTAATTGTTTTTTTTTGGTTTTTGTACTCTAATTTTTTGTTTACTCTAATTACGATTCGCGGTGTAGACGTACTACGCAAGAACCGAAGGTACTAGAAGTCCTGTACTAAAACTTATTCAAACCGTATTCATGAAACGTGCACCCAAAAAGTACAATCGACACTAATACTACAAATGAAACCTAACGAAATGAAATGCGCGACTTACAAAACTGACCCACACTGAAAATGAACCAACATTGACATGTAAATCCCACATTGCGATCCTAACATTCCCCCTCTCAATGTGAGGATTTATACTAACTACTGATCAGACTCAAAATAATCAGAGCTTAGGTCTCCCTATAACAAAGACACCATGCATTGCAGCTTTAGTTTACAAATAATCCTAGCTTAGGTCTCCCTATAACAAAGACACCATGCATTGCAGCTTTAGTTAACATATCCGCTGCCTCCAGAGTAGGAACAAATATAAATTCTAACTCTTTATCCTTCTCTAAATCACTCACAAAATGCCACTAGATTCTAAAATGTTTTGTCCTTTTATGAAACACCGAATTCTTCACTAAAGCAATACTACTCATGCTGTTTGAATAAATCTTCATACACTTCACAAAAATTCCCAATTCACTTAACATGTCCAAATTGAAGCTTTCGCCGTATGACAAGCCGCCATGTATTCCGCTTAAGTTTAACTTAAAGCCACCGTAGGTTGTAATCCCGAGCTCCATGAGATTGCCGCTCCACTTAATACGAATGCATAACAAAAGGTAGAATTTCCCGTGTCGAAGTCACCTCCCCAGTCAGCATCACAATAGCTGAAGCAATCTAAATCGTCTCCACTCCGGTAAACCAATCCAATGTCCAATTTTCAGGCCAAATACCTGAAAATCCGCTTCCTGAAAATCCGCTTGACCGATTCCCAATGTTGTTTTTTTTGGGCTTGACTGTACTTGCTTACAATTGAAACAACTGCAAATCCGCTTCCTGAAAATCCGCTTGACCGATTCCCAATGTTGCTTTTTTGGGGCTTGACTGTACCTGCTTACAATTGAAACAACTGCAGAAATATGCTTTTTTTGGGGCTTGACTGTACCTGCTTACAATTGAAACAACTGCAGAAATATGCGGTCTTGTCCTTACACTCAAATACATTAGGCATCCAATTGCCTCTCTATAAGGGACATTAACAATTTCCTCATCATCAAATTTGCTAGGCTGTAATTTCAGGTCTAGAGGTGTGCTAAGGGGCTTAGAACCTAATATAGAAAATCGAGTAAGAACTTTCTTACAATATTGTTCCTGACTCAATTTAATACATCCGGATTTACTCCTAATTACCTCAATGCCCAATATATACTTTGCTTCACCTAAGTCTGTCACCTTAAAATGCTTCTTCAAATAATCTTCAATTCCTCAATTTTCTCTAAGCTGTTTGAAACCATAATGAAATTATCCACATACACACTAAAAATAGTTTGATTCACTCCATTTCCTTTCAGAAATACACCAGAATGTGAAATTGTTCTTACAAATCCAAAATCAATCAAAACCTTATGTAAGCGTAAGTACCATGTTCTTGGTGCTTGCTTCAACCCATACAAGGATTTCTTTAGTCTCCAGACTAAACCGGGTTTGGATGGTATTCCTTCTGGAATCTTCATATAAACCTCCTCCTCGAGATCTCCATTAAGGAAAGCGGTCTCCACGTCCATCTGATGGATATGCTTCTTCCCGGCTGCCACCAATGCGATAATCATCCTCAAAGAATCAAACTTAACCACGGGAGCATTGGTCTCCGTATAATCCACTCCCTTTTTTTGTTGAAATACCTTACAAACTAATCTTGTTTTATACTTAATCAGTTCACTTGAAGCGCCAGTTTTTGTCTTAAATACCCACTTAGAATCTATGGCCTTCTTTCCCTCAGGCAGTTCTACTTTCTCAAAAGTCTCATTCTCAACAGTAGATCTATATTCCTTGTCAAATGCATCTTTCCACTTAGACTCCCAATCACCCGAATTTCTAGCTTCTGTATAAGATTTCGGGTCACCACTTACACTCTCTTGCTGTAATTGCTATAAAAGGAATTCAATTAACTTAGCCTCTGAAATAAAATTATGAGATTTATCACTAGTTGTCATTTGAAGACTTAATCTCTCAGGTGCTTTTCCTTTATTTTATCGGTTACTTCTCCTAACAACCACTTCTTCTTCCATTACATTCTTTTCACTCTTCTCATAAATTGATCGCATATTTTTTTCACTAATTTGACTTTTCAAAGATAGTTTTGAACTATCACACTTATCATCACTCAAATTGGATTCCAAATCAAATTTGTCAGAATTTGAAACTTTACCAAATTTCGGTTTCCGTTTTGGAGTCTCATAATTATCGTGTTCTTTATCTGACGAATCCGCCACTTCAAACTCCTTCAAACTGTTCTCTTCTTCAAAATCTAAAACTCGCTCCTTGCCGTTTGAATATTCCATGGCCGCCTTTAAATTCTCGTGGAAGTCAACATTCCGTGACTCCACTACGTTTCGCGTCACAAGATTGAAGATCAGTACTGATTTTGTATACGACGAAAATTCCACTCCAACTTTGTGCACTAAACTTGCCGGTCCGTTTGTTTCGGTCAGTGTATACGGTAGCCCGCCAACCCCAAATTCTTAAATGTCGTACGGACATACGGTAGCCCGACAACCCCAAATTCTTAAATGTCGTACGGACAAAACCCGTCCACTCCAAAGTTCCTCAAGCGTCTTGCGCCAGAAATCGAAATCAATCTTCGATTACAGACATAGTTTGTTGTGACTTTGGCTTCTCCCCAAAGCGAAACATTATGCTTCGTGCTATGAAGCACCGCATGCACCATTTCTTGCAACGTCCTGTTTTTCCTCTCGGCCACTCCATTACATTCAGGTGAATAAGCTGCGGTAAATTGTTGCTTGATTCCCCGCTCCTCACATAACTCTTTAAATGCGATAAATTCTCTACCATTATCCGACCTCACGGCTTTCAATTTCGTGTCCATTTCCCTTTCATCCATCACAACAAACTTCTTAAAATAATCCAAAGCCTCTGACTTCCTTTTCAAAAGATACACCAAACTCTTTTGGGAAAAATCATCAACAATCACAAAAATATATCTATTTCCCCAAGCCTCCTCGGCTTAATAGGTCCACAAAGATCCACATGAACAAGTTCCAAAGGTTGACTCGCTTGAAATCGTATATTTTTGACGGGATGCGGTTTCCTCATTTGCTTCCCCTTGCTACAACCATTACATCCATTCACCTTTTCTCCGGTAGCCAATTCCAAACCTCTCACCGAAGAATTCTTAATCATCTTTTTAATGTTTCCTTGCGAAGTGTGGCATAACCGATGATGCCAAAAGCTAAGGTCGCCTTTCTCCATCTCTAGGAAAAGCATAGAAGGTTCCTCTTTAACCGGCCGTTTCCAAATTAACTTCCTAACCAAATTATCCGACAAAAATCCTTCCCCAACTTGAATTCCTTCTTTACTTTTAATCATGATTCTAAAATCCTCCAAAGAAATGACTCTACCTCCTGCCTTTTGAATTTGAGGAACACTAACCAAATTCACCACTCCATTCGGAATAAAGAAAGCATCATTTTACTTAGCTTTATGCACTCTAACATTTCCAAATTTATCATCACCGGTAAATCAATTCGGACCGTTCCAATTGTGTCCACCGGAATTACATGCCCACTCGCAACAGTGACATTCTTTCGAACCGTAAGTTTCTTTGTATTCAAAAATAAAATAAAATCCGTACACACATGGTGAGTTGCGCCGGTATGAATAATCCAATCTCTTACACAATGATTACTAGAAGCCGAATTCAAAATTGCTCCGGTTTTCTCGTCCAATAAAATAGCCAAATTGTAATATCGCTCCTCAATGTCTTTTTTAAACTCCGTATAGTTTCCTTGATAACCAGATCCTCTTAATTGGCCACGACCTTGTCCGCGTCCTCGGCCACGTCCTCGTCCATTTCTTCGATCGTCATAAAAGGAAGAATTTTCGCCTTCTCGTTGGAAACAATGAGAGCTCACATGTCCCCACTTATGGCAAATATTGCATCTCTTCTCCTTATCTAGGCACTCGGCTGCAAAATGCCCAATCTTATCACATTTGAAACAAGTCACATTAGAGGTGTTAGTTTTATCAAATTGAATCCTACTAAGTCCAACATTTTGACTTCTTCCTCTACCTGTTCCTCTAAAATTTCCTCTAATGCCCCCTCTTCCTCGGAACAAATTTAGATCCATGGAATCCAAGGTATTTACATTATCGATTCCACTACTTTCAAAACCTCTACCTACACTCTTTCTAGATTTCTCAATGGACTTCAAATAATTCACCGCATACTCGAGTGTAGCCTTCCTTTTAGATTAAATTATTTCACTAGACGTAGAATACCGTTCAGGTAATCCCTCTAAGAACACTTGTAATTTTTCATTTTCAGGTACAATTTTACCAAGACTTCTCAATTGCTCCAACAAAATATTAAACCTTTTGACTCCGTCATCGATTGACTCATTATGCTTAAACTTAAATTTAATGAAATCCTTAAACACATAATTTGTCTTATCTTTGACTCCTTTCTCAAATTGATTTTCTAACGCATGCCAACATTTATATGAGGTATCATGAATAAGAAAATAATCATGGACCGATCCGGTATAACTTTGGATCAACCCATTCATGGCCGCCATATCTTTCAATTTCCACATTTTTTGCGCCTTGGGATCTTTTGGCATTTTCTCCTTGCCATTGACGATCTTCCATACCTTCTTGAAAACGAGACTCGCTCTCATGTTCTTCTTCCAAATAGTGTAGTTAGATCTGTCGAAGACAACCGGCTTGCCTCCAATTCAAAAATCTTCTTCTCCTTCCAACTCACTATCAAAATCAAAATCCTCTCCCACCTTTTTCTTCCCCTTTTTTATATTCTCTTTCTTATATTTTTCATCATCATCTGAATTTTCTGAGCCGCTACTAGATAAGGAGATTTGTTTTAGATGAAGAAGATTGGAAAAAAAAAAATGAAGGGAATATAGAGGTCTCTAAGTCTTAGTTTCAGAAAATTAGAAGTAATAGCGGAAATGGACCTAAAAATTGTTTTTACTGTAATGATTTAGGACATACCTTCAGGGTATGTCCATCATATAAAAGTGCATGTGTTACAGGAATTTTCAGAGATGGATGGGACAACAACATAGTTCTACCCTCAACAAGGAGGGAATCAAGTGCTTTCATGAGCGAGGGACAAGCCTCAACCGATGACAAAAGGCCTACACCTTCGGTCGACGAATTCATTTACTTACCGACCATCTGTGTTTTTCGGTATATGGTGAAAGAGGAAGGAAGGGAAAAATATTTTGTCACCAAAAGTGGAGTGGAGAAAGAGATGACAGAAAAGGATTTGGTGTCTGTCCCTTTTCCCGTCCCTTTTCCCAGTCCCGTCCCTTTTCCCGTCCCTTTTCCCGGTCCCGTCCCTTTTCCCGACGACAGATCCGTGAGTGAAAAAGATTTACAGGAGGAAGAGGTTATTGAAGTAAGAAAGGTGGAAGGAGTGATATCACTAAAGAAAGTGTGGTGAAAGACAAAGAGAAAATGACACGATTTGTGTGACTTTATCAGATGACAGATCGGTGAGTGAAAATTGCTTACAAGAGAGAGAGTTAAGTGAAGTAAAAGGAGTTGGAGGAAGAGATGGACGCTTAGAAGTAGTAACTAGAAATAATGTGGATGTGGAAATTGATGAACTTGAAGGACTACGAAAAATTGTTCAGAAAATTGGAGTGAGAAATGAATATTGTGAGAATGAAAAATGTAGTAGAAATGCAAAAGTTAGAAGTATAGGAAAAGAAAAAATGAAGAAAACTGTGCAACTGAAAATAAGAAGAATCAAAATTAAAAATTTTCAGATGAATGAAGTTAATGGGCGTAGCAAATCTATGGAGAAAAACATAAAAGTAAAACAGAAAATTAGAATTTATGATATTAAACGGGTAGAAAATTGTGACAAAAATGTAAACTTTCGGAAAATACGAAAATTCATGAAGAAAACAAAGAGAAGATGCAATGTTCAAAGGATTAAGGGAAGAAAAAAACATGTTCAGAAAGTGATCAAGAGAAAAGAGCGGGAGAAATGATTTTCTAGAGGACATTCTTGGAGAACATGAATTTAGAGAAATCTTAATTTTGAAAACTTTATATTACAGGCATGTCTTATAAAGACAGTTACTTTTGACATTCGGTATTTTTGGTAGGATTTTGGAGTTGGTGTTCTTCATTGTTGAATTAGTTGAAAAGAACAAAAAGATTTTTTTTTATTATTATTTATTTTTTCTATGTTGAAGACAACGAAGGTGGCGGAAGCAGTGGCTTGTTCAGGAAGGAAAATTTCAGAAAACATGGTAGAAGGCAGCTGGAGAGTGGTGACATCAGCGGAAGCGGTGGTGACGTTTGGAAGAAGAAGAAAAAAAAAGGGGAAAATTTAGATGTACGGAAAGGTACAGTTCCACTAAACACGTGGCGCATTTTTTTATTCCGGGTGCACGCAACTAAATATTCAGGGGAGAGTTGTTATTTGAATATTTAGTTTCGTGTAGATCGCGTTTCATGCTTATTTAATTAGTACAATGCTAAGTGTCGATTTTGATATTTTTGAAAGTGCACAACGTTTAATTTACTGTAGTGACATATAAAAAGGGTTGACTCAAGTCTTTGGGGGAGTGTTGTTTTAAAGACTTAATTTCGTACACACCTATTTTAGTGTAGCCTTAATGATACGGTATGAGGCGTACGTAATGGGGGAGAAAACAAATTATAAGTTTACGTAATGAATACGGATGCATTATTCGAATGGATTCACGGATTGGGGGAGCCAACGTACGGAGCGTCTTATTTGACAAGTGGACGTTAAATAAGTCAGCAGCATTTATGGCGAAGGACGCAATTTTGGTACGATAAGATTTGGAGGGTACGAGTTAATTTCGGCAAGTGGTTCGTAGTACATTTGGAGAGCGGACGACGTTCGCCGATATTTTTGTAGGATCACACTATTTCTGATGATGTATTACCAGGTGGACAATACGTTTGTGATTTCGGTTTGCTACATAGACTTGTCGTCAAGTGACTAAGCAAGTTGACGTTTAGTATGCGGATTTTGCGGAGGTGTCGGTGTAAATATTATATTCAACAGAGGTTTGTCTTTTTGTTAATTAGTTTATTAGTGTAGATTCATTCATTCTCACATACCTCGAATTATTCGGGTATATTCACAGTAATTTAGGTAGAAGGTAGATAACGTACAGCTGGTATGCCTCCGTACAGTCAGTAGTGAACTCTCTGAGTATAACTTGTAGGACTTAGATTATTATGAGTATCACAGTTGAGCTCATCAAAGTAATGGCAGACTGTTTTTCTGCAACTTTGACCTGATGGTGTGATCACCCTGATTGATGTCTTTGTATGAAACTTTGTGGAGATCTTTGATGACCTAGAAACTATTTGTTTATGTAGTTTCAGTCTGTTCTGCTGTTTCTGTAGAATTCTGTGAGGAGTCTACCTGGTTAGTTTGGTAAGCTGTCAGATGTTTTTGGGAAACTCTGCAGCTCATATCTTTTGGATGCCTTGGTGGATTTGGCTTTAACTTTGAGAGGTTACAGTGTTTCGGATATACTGCATACTGGTGCAGTTTCAGCTGCTTTTGGTTATTGTGGAGTAATCTGTGTTGTCTGAAACACAGCTATTTTGAGGTAGTCTGTGGGTGTCTTCCGTGAGTAATCCATGGCTGAAATAGGCCAAGGACAACACTATATATGTACAATATATGCAAGTACAGCTCTAGCGATAGTTTTTTATTTGCGTATATGGTCAATTTATCAGTAAATAACGCAATGGTATCCTTTTCGATGTATAAAAACAATGTGTCCAAAACCGATGGGTCAAAAAAATGTGTATGTTGACTACCGATAAGTGGCAACCAATATACAAGACAACTAATTTGGATAACACATTCCCATCCTCTACATTCTGACTTTTCATGGTCAGCGTTTTTGTTAAGATTTCAATGTGTTAATTCAGTTCAGTTTTTGTTCAGTTTGTGTTTATATTAAATTAATGTTCAGTTGACGTCGGCAGTTATGTCTTTCCCGGAACGTCCTGTTTAGTTTGAGTGTCGGTTAAGGTTCGTGACGTGGTACTGTACGGTTGGTGAATTATTTAGTGCGTAGAACCGTGGTACGGTCTTATGTCCAGCTCACGGTTAGTTTCGGCGCACTAATGTTCTATTAGCGTTTCAGCGCCTAAGTGTCAAAATCATAAAAGTAGAGTCTGGGTGAAACTGTGACAGAAGTCGTACGAAACATAATGCGGCGGGAGACATTTGGTGAATTGGATGCCACCGGAGCTATGGACGGCGACGGCGTCAGTTTGGACAATTTGGTGAGGGACGCGAAATCGCGTCCATCACATGATACTCAATTTGGACGGTCGATATTCATTTGATGAAATTCGTAAGGCTTGTAAATATTTAACAATATTTTGTCCTGTGTATTAATTATTAGTGTAGACCTTTGGTACACTCACATTAATAGAGGTAGTTGATTTATTACGTTCGGCTGGTATGCCTCCGTACAGTGAGTGGTATGCCTCCGTACAGTGAGTACTAAGCTGTAGTGTATATTTGTAGGACTTAGTCATTTTGAGACTTAGGAACTTTTTGGACAGAAACTGTTTTTGCTCCTTTTTGGGAATTTCATCTGAGAATTGCTCTCAGTTTTATTAGCAGAATTATCTAAAATTTTGCATGTGTGTTCTTCCTTGTGTTGAAAATATTGTGGCAAATTTGCAGACCTATTGTAAGTCTCATTTGCTTGGGGATTCATTGTGAAGTTGGTCAGATTTATCAAAGTTCTGGCAAGCTGTTTTTCTGCAACTTTGACTGGGTGTTGTGATTATTCGGTTTGGTATTATTATATAAATTTGGTGGGATTACTTATTGGACTAAAATCTATCTGGTTGAGTAGTTTCAGCTTGGTTTGGTTATGTTGTAGAATTCTGAGTGGAATCAAAGGAGGCTGTTTTGGGGTAGTCTGGGTGCTTCCGAGGGTACATTCATGGCTGAAAAGGGCTATGAACAACACTCATCTCTTTTCTATCCACACTGAATCCAATTTCCCTCTTGCAATTCAAACAGCCAGCCCCATCTCCAATGTGCAACACACACCAAGATGCTAACCCTTTTACAGGCACACCTTCATAAATGCCATCACTCCCATTAGTGATGTCAAATCCATTACCCCCCAAATTTTCCCACAAAACAAGTGTCCCCACTAAGTTCCTCATAAGATCTACGTCTTCCGTACTCATATTTTTATCCATGATACTCACCCCATTTTCAGAACTTTCCTCACTCTCTCCCATGGAATTCTTTCCGCTATCACTTTCTATCTTTATTCCCAATAAATATTTCTCCTCTCCTAAACCTTTCATTAAATATTCCTCTTCTCCCCTATCTTTTAATACCCCCTCAAGATTTACTTCTCCCCTTTTCTCAGAATCCGTTGAAGTCTCCTTTTCCGACCAGTTTTCTGTTTCCAAAATATCTATAAAATTATCCTCATTATTTTTATTTTTCCCTTTTTCAATTATAGATTCTAGATCTGACTTTCTATACTCCTTGACATCCACATCATGTCTAACTCCTTTAAGTACCTCCCTTCCCTTTACTTCCCTTATACCTCCAAAAGCACACTGTTGGTTTCCTGGAATTTCTGTGTACTTTTCTCTCTTCTCCATTCTACCGATGTGGAGAAGCTCTAAGATTTCTTTATCCTCTTCCTGCTCTTCCCTTTCTTCCTCCTCATCCACGTTCCAAACTTCTAAGTTCTTCTAAACAAAGGCATCCCTCCATGTAATGACCCTATTCCCTACAAAAGAAGCAAACTCCTTTTTTCAAAGCTCCCCTTTCTTTTCCTCTCCCTCTCTTTCCACCAAAGTTCCGATAAGGTTTACCTTCGTCTTTCTTCCTCTCATCACTCTTCCGCTCTTCACCGCCGTTACTCTCATCACGCTTCCGCCAATCACCACCAGCTGTAAATGCATTCACACTGTCACTTCCCCTTACGAAGCTCCAAAGTGCTTTCCCTCAAAAGAATTATCCCATGGTAAAGCTCCAAGTCCATGAGGAGCCACCCATTGCCTGCATACGATAAATGATGTTTTCGTACTCATTTAGGAGTTTCACGAGTAGTGTATTAATCTTTCTCTCCTCAGACTCTACATATCCCGCACTAGCAAGCTCAACATATAGCACAGCAATATCATTGCAAAACTGTATCATGCTACCGCCTTTATAAACATAGGCCCCTATTTCCTGTTTTACTAATTGCTGCCTCTGAATAGTCTCACTCTTATAAATCTGACTTAGTGTTTCATAGATTTCCGAAGACTTAGTTAGACTTAAAAGAGTGATAGCTATGGACTTAGACACATATCTTATTATAAGATGTTTTGTTATAGTGTTTTTATACTCCCAAATTTTACTATCATTTTCTTCAGTTTTACTTTTAACTCCTCCAAGTGGAGCTGTAGCGGAGAGCTTAGCTCCCCTCACCATAGGTGTCCCTTTATCCTTCTCCCCTTTTTTCCCTTCTATGGCAATGATTTTCCCTTCACCTTGCGTTACATCTGAACTCAGTTGGTTTCTGGGAAGCCCCAGATGATTCTCCATAATGAGTTCCACCAAGGTTGGGTGGCGGACACCTCACTTGCCCCGAAACAATTCCCCACAAATGCTTTCCGAAAAGCAATCCCTCCATCGTAAACTCCCAATAAGTGAAGTCTGTTCCATCGAACATAGGCATCCTAAATGGTGGGCCCATAACCTGAAATTCTATGGGCTCCATTGCCACACAGAATTCGCTGATCCAAAGAAGCTTATCTAGATAGTGCGGAATCCAAGTTTATATAAACCCAAATGATTGACCCCTTTAAAATCAGAGCCCCATTACAGCTTCACCCCTATGAAATAAAACTTTTTGTGTGCTCAATTCCACCACAGAATGCAAAGTTAGAATATGTGATTTGGATACATTCACCCACTTTGACTTTCCCTTAGAAATGCAGCCACCTCGGCAAGCAAAAACTTGAACCGACTACACCCATGTGTAGCCTGGACTCCCCTGAGTCCGCGGCAAAAAGAATCACTGAATTTGCTCCCCTGAGCATTAAGTTATGGCTGGTCAAAGATGACCTTTATAGTTACAAGCTCTCGTAGAGAGAGGTACCTAAATATCACTAAGTCTTGGTCTGCCTACTCACGACTACCTACTACTAAACTCTAGTCGAATAGGAACACTATATAATACAAGAAGGTGCGATGGGCAATGTATTTATTGTACGGCCATTGTGCGACATGGTCTACAAGGTGAAATCTGCCAAATCGAGAGCCATGGTTCCTCCTCCCATCTTCTACGATATCAAATAATGTGGCGCCACGTGGCACCGCATGAGGCTATCCCCAAAGGCCGCCGAAAGCTTATTGTGGGTGGTGGTTGTAATGGTGGGCGTCTGATCAGTTGTATTTATACGGCTTCGATTCGCTTCCATGCATGAATTGATTAATGCGCGTTTTCGTTAGTCTGCTGCGAATTAGTCTTTTAGATCAATAGATATATATGCGTCAAATATATCATGTGTATCGGTGCACTTAGACCTTAGTGGCAGTTTAGTTCTTTTGGACGTATCTTGTAGGAACACTTGTATCAGCGGCACAGCACTATGTTGAAGTACAACTAAGTGAAGAGTATAAGACTTAGGACGTAGAACAGTTTATGTATCCAGACTTCCAGACTGTGTAATCTGCAGACTGTTTTTGGGAAACTTCTGAGTTGCATATCTTGGTGTATGTTGGATCAATTAAGCTGAAACTTTGGGAGTTGTCAGCCCTTATGATATTCTATACTGTGGTATAGTGTGAAGCAATTTGGTTCATTATATCAGATTTGGTGATCTGTAGAAAACAGCAGTTTGATAGGATTCTTGATAAGCTTCTGTGAGTGAGATTATGTCTACTTCCACTACTACTGCTGCTCCTCCACCTGCACCGGTGGTTGTAGAACAACACTTGGCAGATTTTGTTTTACGTAATATTTTTCTCCGTTGGGGGCACCTGTGGTCCTTAAAATCTTGTCTTGTCGTACGTTGACCGAAATGAGCCATGTGCCATAAAAAGGAATTCTGCTACTGGTGACTTTGTCATTTGCTACTGATTCTTTAATCAAATTACATGACGTGTAATCGCTTTCGTTTGTCTGATTCTCAAAATCCAAGTTTCACATAATTCTTGGTGAACCTGAAACATGATATATTGTCGCGAAAAGAACATATTTCGACCTCGCATTTACTTCCGCAATAAAATTGTCATCCCTCCACAATTTACAACGTTCGATTAATGAATTTGTGGTCGCGATGACGTCCCTCGAAATGGGCGATCGTACTTTTTGTTCGTGAAGCGTCGCGTGATGAAATTTTCGTCGCTCTACCAATTTTGATCGTTCGATGCTTAAACTTATGGCTGCGATTACGTTGCTTGAATTGTGCAACGATATTTTTTATTCGCCCCATCGTCGCTCGCTCACAAAGGAACTTGTACCGCAGCCCTTGTCGCATCCATATAGTGGGAGGCGCTCTTACAGTTCTGTACTTTTAGGTTTCTCCTTTGTTTTCTTGAATTTTTCCCTTCTAATTTCTTTTAAGTCATTTTCCTCTCTGCCATAGCGTAGGATGTCACGGCTAAGACTCCCTCTATCACTTAGACTACTATAACTTAGAGTGTTTTCCTGACTTAGGTATAACTTTTCCTCTAAGTTGTTTTCCCCTTCTTCCCCTCTTAATCCTTTAATCTTGAGATTGTCAAGAAATTTAAGGTTTTGGAATTTTTTCCCTTTTTTCCTATCCATGGCTTTTGCTGCGCCTTCTATGTGGAGGCTTTCCTCTGGCGGAGATCTGAGGTGTCTCCCAATTTGTCTCGCGGATTCTTGAGGTAAGATTTGCATTTTTGCTTCTTGATGAGGTTCCACTGTCAAGCTGATCCCCGTTTCTCCTTTTGCTACCTGAAATGAGATCGTGCTTTCCCTTGCTGCTGCTGCACTTGCAATTAGTTTCTCCCTGGATAGTTCAACTTCACATATTGATGTTAGTTTTCCTTCACATATTGATGTTAGTTTTCCTTTGAGAAATTTTTCTGACCCACTCACGCCTTCCGCTGTGATCGGTCGTTGCCCGAATCTTTGAGGATGGAGACTTAGCAAGGTTAAATTTCCTTCCAAATTTCTGTTAGTCTACTTTCTCCCTCCCTTAAATCATTCCACTTCCTACTGTATTGTTGCTTGGGATTAGCAATACCTCCTTGTAGGTCTTTGGAGTTTTCTTGGCCTGCATTTCTGACACATTATTTCTTTTGGCAGATTTGGCTTGAATTTCTGATGGATTGGACTTGACCAGTGGGTTTTGCTCATTTTGCGCTCCCACTATCGGCGGATTCTTGGCTCCCTCTTAGTGAATTTCGGTGAAATTGTCCAATTTCTGCCGGCATTCTTTTTCTGCAGAGATGCCTAAAAGAGTTCTGAGTGTTATTGTTATTTCTTGGAAATTTGGTGAGGTTCATGTTGCTAAGGTTTCATCCTTTCTTGCAAATGTGTTTTCTTCTCACGCTTCTCTAATGACAATATCTAACTTCTTTCTCCTTTTTTGTTCGCATACTTCCCATCTTTTCCGTTGACATGAAGACTCGTGATGTCTTCTTTGCTAGGGGGCTCGACGGAGGATTCCAATGCTCCAACATTCTGCTCGCTTCTCGGATCCTCCTCACTCGATTTCTTCGATGGTGAGTTCCCATCTGTCCTCTCTTTTGCCCTGCTCAACTATCTATGTTTGTTAGTCCTTGAGCATTCAGCCTTTGAGTTTAATAAAGACTTTTCCTTTTCTGCGGCTACTTTAGATTTGTATCTCTGTTTGCAGCCTCTAATCTGAATTCTTTTGTGTTAGTTTCAGTTTCAGTTAACTTTTAACACTCTCCATGGTATGTTAGTTTCTGCTTTTGGAAATTCTAACACATCTCTCCATGGTTTTGCAGGATCTTCGTCCTCTTCGACGCTCGAGGCCTCTCCACCTGTGGGGTTTGTGATGGCGAGTGGTGATGGCTTAAAACTTATGTTTGGTGAGGGTGGTGCTTCATCCGTGGAGCATTCCGTTAGTGTTTCATTTTTGGTGAGGATTTGACTTTCTTGTCCTAGTTGCTCTCCTTTCTGCTCCCACTTCTGCATGTGAGTATTTTAGCATCTAGGTCTGTCGGTTTTGTCGCGCTTGCTACACCTGTGGATATTTTGCCTTGTAATACTCACAATTGCAAAATAAGAGTTGGGATGAGCATGTGTATTTTGAAATAACGGCATAACACTTTGGTTATGGCACACTTCCGCAAAAAGTCGTCTTGGGGCTTTAGTTCACATTTAACAAAGAGAGGAGCAAGATCGGGTGAGGCAGAGACACCAACGAATAAGGGTACGCCCGAGAAAGATGGCCCCATTGCTTCAATAACACAAGTGGGAGGATGTCATGACCAAGCTGGATTTGGACGAGGGGAAGTTGGAAAGTTAGGACCAAAAAGGTGAGGGAGAGGAGGGGAGGAGGGTGATAGTGGAACCAGAGATGAAAATGGTTGGGGAATGGGCATCAACTGAGAAAGTAAATCAAAAAGTAGATCATCGTTGGATAGGGGGGAATAGGTTTTGGGGGGAGATTGCGTGTAAAATGGGTTAGTTGGTGATAAAAAGAGTGGAAAAAAACTACATTCTTGAATGAAAGAGGAGATGAAGGAGGATTTAACAGATACTGAGGGTAAAGAGTGGTAAAAATAGAAGAGAACTTTGCAAAGTAGGGAATCGGGGGAGGGAATGATTTCAAGAAAAGAGAAAAGAAAATAGTGAGTGATGAACAAAAAAAAGGGGAGAGACATACGAGGGGAGAGTTCATGAAGAGTGGTCATGTTGGAAACTACTTCTCATGCGGTGATAGCACGATGGTTAAGTGGACACGAGACACAATGTGTTTCAAAGTTTAGGACATATGTAACAAATGTGCCATAAAGTGCACGGGTGCCCGACTTCCTTGAAGACTGAACATGGCATTTATACCACATTTCGCAGCCAAATATTCAAAGGTGAGAAACATCTCGCTCAATTGATGACCATTCATCCATGCTTCCATAGGAGTGGTTTTATGCAGAATACTAGTGGGACAAAGATTTCAAAGATAGGTAGCGCTGATGACGAATTTAACCCAGAATATTAACGGCACATTGGCAAAGTAAAACATAGAGCACGGTTAAATTGTACCTTTCTACAACGTCATTTTTAAATAGTATATGGAGTGCTCATGATATTTATAGTTTAGCAAGGTACAAAGAAAACGTCTATCATATAAATTCAGCATCGTTGTCATTTTGAATGATTGTCGAGGCGAATTGTGTTAATGTCTTTATAGAAATGGGCGCTAGATTAAAGAAGTATAATAAGTTATTAATTACTTATTTCCTATGTTTTTTGCACGCATCTACGTTTTGTTGGCCATATTTTTTGTGTCCAAACGTCATCGTCCTTGTTATCCTACATAAAGGGTTAGCCGAAGGATCACATTTTCTATTACCCCTTTTCGAACCACCCTATTGATCTTAGGGGCGTTCAAGTAGCCTTATGCCTTCGTTTGATACGTCTTTGGTCAACCATTGTAAGCTAATGTGCTATTTTTTCGATAATGAAAGGTGAAAATAGCTCTCTCAATAACTCACTAGGCACTAGTGAGGTGATCTTGAGACTTGACAATATTTATTTTTTAGAGACTCTTCACTAAAGAACTTTTAGAACATGCATTGATAAACTACCCCAGCGTCTCAGCAAAATCCTACAAAGTACGACGCATCCAAAATAAATTTGCAACCAAATTTGAAAGAAGAGATTGGTTGAATCCCACACTGTTGCTATTAGTTTTAGGCGCTCACCCTAGCCCGTGGTGGAGGGTTAGAGTAGATAAACTTGAAACCGGTTAGGGTAGATAAACCTGAAACATATAGTGCAAGGGGTACCGTTATTTGCCTCACAAGGGTTTAGAGATGGGAGAAGAAATAGATGTAGACAATAGATGAGGCAGGATTAGCCATCTTTTAAATAGAATTATACAAGTAGAAATTACAATTGTCTCTTGGACATTTCCCTATCTAAATAAAGTTGGATTCTCCTCCTATGACTATTCCTCTGATCTTTGTGATTTGTGATGGTCTCTGTGGTCTCTTTATACAATGTGTTTGTATAAATAAAGTGTTTAACACCATTGCCTAAACAATTTGCCATTCTATGATATGATGCGTGAGAGAGATGGGTCTCTTGCTATGTAATACTCTCTATTTATGCTTGTGCACTCCCATCACAATATGAATGTGTGCACTATGTGGTCCAATGTGTGGACACCAAAATGTACAATGTCAGCCGTCAGTGGCCGCGCCCAAAGATGCGTAAGATTCGCAATAAAATGTATGTCGTGGAATCATCCCTCGATTTTGTACAATTCGATCCTACCCTCAGTACAATATCGGCGATCCGATTTCCGTACATAATATCGGCCGAGATCGTCTTAAACCAACACTCGCACTCGATGTCATGTCCATATTTGCCTTGCTTTTTGATTTCCTCAAATCGATAATTGCTTGGCGCTTCAGTGGTACTATACTTGCGTAATCATTTTCGTAAAATTTGTACCCTGTTAAATCAATGAAATCTGCGATTCCGTTAGTACTTGGCAGATTTTGTTTAACGTAATATTTTTCTCCGTTGGGACCACCTGTGGTCCTTAAAATCTTGTCTCGTCGTACGTTGACTGAAATGAGCCATGTGCCGTACAAAGGAATTGCGCAGCTGGCGACTTTATCATTAGCTACTGACTCCTTAATCGGATTACATGACGTGTAATCCCTTTCGATCGTCCGATTCTCAAAATCCAAGTTTCGCGTAATTATTAGTGAACCTCAACCGTCGATATACTGTCGCGAAAAGAACATATTTCGATCTCGCATTGAATTCCGCTGTGAAATTGTCGTCGCTCGTGCAATTTACATCGTTCGATAAATGAATTTGTGGTCGCGATGACGTCCCTAGAAATGGGCGATCGTACTTTTTGTGCACGAAGTGTCGCGTGATGAAATTGGCGTCGCTCGACCAATTTTGATCGTTCGATGCTTAAACTTGTGGCTGCGATTACGTCCCTTGAATTTTGCAACGGTCGCGCCATCGTCACTCGCTCACAAAGGAACTTGTACCACCGCCCTTGTCGCATCAATATAGTGGGAGGCGCTCTTACAGTTCTGTAATTATAGGTTTCACCTTTGTTTTCTTCAATTTTTCTCTTCTAATTTCTTTTAAGTCATTTTCCTCTGTGCCATAGCGTAGGATGTCACGGTTAAGACTCCCTCTATCACTTAGACTACTATAACTTAGAGTGTTTTCCTAACTTAGGTATAACTTTTCCTCTAAGTTGTTTTCCCCTTTTTCCCCTCTTAATCCTTTAATCTTGAGTTTGCCAAGGGATTTAAGGTTTGGGAATTCTTTCTCTTTTTTCCTATCCACGGCTTTTGCTGCACCTTCTATGGCAGAGATCTAAGGTGTCTCCCAATTTGTCTCGCGGATTCTTGAGGTAAGATTTGCATTTTTGCTTCTTGATGAGGTTCCACTGTCAAGCTGATCCCCGTTTCTCCTTTTGCTACCTGAAATGAGATCGTGCTTTCCCTTGCTGTTGCTGCACTTGCAATTAGTTTCTCCCTGGATAGTTCAACTTCACATATTGATGTTAGTTTTCCTTTGAGAAATTTTTCTGACCCACTCACGCCTTCCGCTGTGATCGGTCGTTGCCCGAATCTTTGAGGATGGAGACTTAGCAAGGTTAAATTTCCTTCCAAATTTCTGTTAGTCTACTTTCTCCCTCCCTTAAATCATTCCACTTCCTACTGTATTGTTGCTTGGGATTAGCAATACCTCCTTGTAGGTCTTTGGAGTTTTCTTGGCCTGCATTTCTGACACATTATTTCTTTTGGCAGATTTGGCTTGAATTTCTGATGGATTGGACTTGACCAGTGGGTTTTGCTCATTTTGCGCTCCCACTATCGGCGGATTCTTGGCTCCCTCTTAGTGAATTTCGGTGAAATTGTCCAATTTCTGCCGGCATTCTTTTTCTGCAGAGATGCCTAAAAGAGTTCTGAGTGTTATTGTTATTTCTTGGAAATTTGGTGAGGTTCATGTTGCTAAGGTTTCATCCTTTCTTGCAAATGTGTTTTCTTCTCACGCTTCTCTAATGACAATATCTAACTTCTTTCTCCTTTTTTGTTCGCATACTTCCCATCTTTTCCGTTGACATGAAGACTCGTGATGTCTTCTTTGCTAGGGGGCTCGACGGAGGATTCCAATGCTCCAACATTCTGCTCGCTTCTCGGTTCCTCCTCGCTCGATTTCTTCGATGGTGAGTTCCCATCTGTCCCCTCCTTTGCCCTGCTCAACTGTCTATGTTTGTTAGTCGTTGAGCATCCAGCCTTTGAGTTTAATAAAGACTTTTCCTTTTCTGCGGCTACTTTAGATTTGTATCTCTGTTTGCAGCCTCTAATCTGAATTCTTTTGTGTTAGTTTCAGTTTCAGTTAACTCTTAACACTCTCCATGGTATGTTAGTTTCTGCTTTTGGAAATTCTAACACATCTCTCCATGGTTTTGCAGGATCTTCGTCCTCTTCGACGCTCGAGTCCTCTCCACCTGTGGGGTTTGTGATGGCGAGTGGTGATGGCTTAAAACTTATGTTTGGTGAGGGTGGTGCTTGATCCGTGGAGCATTCTGTTAGCGTTTCATTTTTGGTGAGGATTTGACTTTCTTGTCCTAGTTGCTCTCCTTTCTTCTCCCACTTCTGCATGTGAGTCTTTTAGCATCTAGGTCTGTCGGTTTTGTCGCGCTTGCTACACCTGTGGATATTTTGCCTTGTAATATTGACAATTTCACCCTATCTCCCATTGTTCCCTCTTTGCCCCTCCATATGCTCCCATGCTTCACCTTCTTGGTTGGATCTGTTTTTTGACCTTCTTCTCGGTTTCTGATTTGCAGATTGATGAATCTGCTGTGGTCGATGCGATTTTTTTGGATGACCGCCTGACCGATTATTGTGGCTTTTTGGCTACATCTGATTTCTAGGCTCCCCACGCTTACGCAGACTTCGCACCTGCTGGAGCCATCCGAGTGTGTGTTGACTTTGGACAAGTTTGTTGTGCTGGATTAGATATCCAGCAACAACTCCACCACTTCGTTCCACTCCCATTGTTCCGAGTTCTGCTCCTCCAACCAAGTGAGGACATTTTGGAACTGCTTTGGTAGTGAGAGAATCAACCAACAAATCTGTGTGGCCACTGAAAAGATTATTCCTGTTGACTTTGCTTGGTCTAATAGGTTAGAATAGTGAGTGGTGTATGATTCCATGGGTGTTCCATCTTGGTAGGATGTTTGGAGGATATTCTTGGTTAGCTCGATCCTCTTACACCATGTGGGTGTGATCTGCTCTTGTGCGCTTCTGAATGAGTTGTGGTCGCCTTTCGCACTTCGTGAGCCCTCTGCAGCTTTCCATGTTGTCTCCTCCATCCACTTTGACCATGCCGTATTTTTGACATGATGCTTCATCTTCTCCCTTTGGGAGAATGTATTGTCTTACTTGACCTTAGATGAAACCGTTCTGATTTGGATTTTTGTTTGATGCCTTTGCAGCTACAGGTGTCGGATGTGACGTCGCCTTGACTCACTACTCGAATTCACCTACACTCAACTCTTCTACTCTAGGGACTTTGAAGACACACGGGGCACCACTCGAAGTGGGCCCATAACCTATTAGTTTTAGGCGCTCACCCTAGCCTTTGGTTAAGGGTTACAGTAGATAAACCTAAAACATACACTTGAAGGGGTACCGTTATGTGCCTCCCAAGGGTTTAGAGATGGGAGAAATAGATGTAGACAATATATGAGGCAAGTTTAGGTAGCTTTTAAATGGAATTATAGAAGTAGAAATTACAATTGTCTCTTGGACATTTCCCTATCTAAATAAAGTTGGATTCTCCTCCTATGACTATTCGTCTAATCTTTGTGATCTGTGATGGTCTCTGTGTGATCTCTCTGTACAATGTGTTTGTATAAATAAAGTGTTAAACACCATTGCCTAAACAATTTTCCATCGTGTGATATGATGCGTGAGAGAGATGGGTCTCTTGTTATGCAATACTCTTTATTTATGCTTGTGCACTCCTATCAATAGATGAATGCAAGTCTTGCGTACACATGGTCTCACACGGACCCAATCACAACCC